>OY723269.1:1389935-1814134 GCA_963210315.1 Rhynchopus euleeides
TCGTTGTTAGATACGGTTTTGTTTTTTTGTCGTTTGTGGAAGAACCAAGCTAGCTTATTTCGCTCTCAAGCTAAAGACTCGCGGTAGTCACGTTCGGTACCCTGCATGCCTGTCACTAGCAGGCACCGTTCGTACAAACAAAGGCACGCAAACCCAAGTCTCTTCTTTTTGTGCTAAACCCGGTTCAAATCGTTCAAGATTAGCGGGTATCAGCGCAATTTTTCCAATTTTTCCCGCCGAACCTTCCCTTCTTGCATCAGGATGACGCTGTGCCCTCGTCACCCATCGGTGGCTGGTGGGGTCATACACTCCACCGTACAACAGGCCGGCATCCAGCGTGGTTTGACACCACGCTGGCTTTGCAAATATACAACAGCCCGATGTTGGAAGGTGAAGTCAGACAGCCTGGGCGTGTCGATAGTGGAGGGTATCATCAAAGGTCGTTCGGTTGCGACCTGCACCAAACACATAGCTGAACAGTGTGTGTGTGTGTGGGAGGGGGGGGGGGGCAGAGAGCTGCATTATCATTCAAATTTTTCAGAACCATTCCATAATTTTCTTCGTGTTCTTCCCACCACCACATGTTTCCCACCCCACCCCTCTTCCTCCCGGCAGGCCCTGGGGTAAGGATTTTTGGTAGTTCACGGATTTCCTCCGGGGGGGGGGGGGGGGGGGGGGGGCTCCCCGCGGGCTGAGGTCAGGCTGGCGACCCAGGTTTTCAGGGTGACACCAGGATTTCTCGAAATTTTGGGTGACCCCCCACCCCCTGGTCGGGGCACCCTACAGGGGGGGGGTCACGAGGGGGGGGTATGGGGGGGGTACCCCCCCTACACGGTGGGATCTTGTAAATTTTACATGTATAACTACAAGTATATACATGTATTATACATGTATAATACTTGCATGTCAACTATTATACATGTATAATACATGTATATGCCTGAAATATACATGTAAAATACATGTACCGTATACGTAAATATTATGGAACGTAAATATTATGGAACGGGCCCATTTTTGGCCGGTCCGTTCCATAATATTTACGTTCCATAATATTTACAGGGCCAGTTGGGGACTCGGTGGTGAGGACGGCTTGCGTCAGGAATCGCGCGAAAAGTGCACGAGTAGGTCCCGTCAGGGACTCTGTATGCCGTCCGATCACCTGGTCCAAGTCCCCGAGTCGCAGAAAGCCCTGTAAATATTGTGGAACGAAAAAAATCTGGAACGCCAACCCACCAGCGTTCCAAAATATTTACGTTCCATAATATTTACGTTCCATAATATTTACGTTCCAAAATATTTACGTATACGGTATATCAAGTAAAAATACAAGTATAATACTTGCATGTCAACTATTATACATGTATTTTTACTTGATATACATGTATTTTACATGTATATTTCAGGCATTTACATGTATTTTACATGTATAATACTTGTCATGCAAGTATTATACATGTAAAATACTTGCATGACAAGTAAAATACATGTATAATACTTGCATGACAAGTAAAATACTTGCATGCAAGTAAAATACATGGATTTTACTTGCATGCAAGTATTTTACTTGTCATGCAAGTATTTTACATGTATAATACTTGCATGACAAGTATTATACATGTAAAATACATGTAAATGCCTGAAATATACATGTAAAATACATGTATATCAAGTAAAAATACATGTATAATAGTTGACATGCAAGTATTATACTTGTATTTTTACTTGATATACATGTATTTTACATGTATATTTCAGGCATATACATGTATTATACATGTATAATAGTTGACATGCAAGTATTATACATGTATAATACA
Organism: Rhynchopus euleeides; assembly: GCA_963210315.1. Lineage (NCBI taxonomy): Eukaryota > Euglenozoa > Diplonemea > Diplonemida > Diplonemidae > Rhynchopus > Rhynchopus euleeides. The sequence continues at coordinate 1,391,756 of OY723269.1, forward strand.
TGTATTATACTTGTAGTTATACATGTAAAATTTACAAGATCCCACCGTGAATGGGGGTGACAAACACGATTTTTCAAAAAACCGGCGCAGAGGCCCCAAAGCCCCCGTAAACCCTCCAAACCCCCCCAGATCGGTCCGGAAACCCATCGAACCCCACTTTTCCACCATTCCGGGCACCTCAGGTGCCCGAATTGGGGTACCTAAATTTTGTGCCACCGTTTGGTACCGTACAGTGCCACTGTGTGGGAGGTTGGAAAAGAAAATGCCCCAACACACCACATCTGAGGGTTGCAATGCATGTTGCTTGCCAACCACGTCATCCGGTGGGTGTCAGGCGCTATGTAGGTGGCATTAGCCAGGTCTTCGATGTGTTCTGGCTTGTATATATACCTCCCTGCCTGCGGCACAGGCACTGCCTTTGTCCCCCACACCAGCCACAGAGAGCGTATTGTACTCGGTCCACGGTTGCTGATTCATTGTGATGCGTTGTATCCTCGAGTGAACGTCACACACTAGTGGCACCACCACCCGCCATCCGAGAGCTGTATTGACTTTGCGCGCTTCCGTTGTATTCACCTCGCCACGCATATTGCACCGTTCAGTACCAGTGCTCTTGGGCCAGGCAAAGTAGACCGCAGCAACTACCAATTCTGGCACAATGGGTACCACGACAGCGCACTTCATGTGTTCCCGGAATGTACAGCTCGTGTTGCAACAGTCGTTGTCAACACATCCCGGTTGTGGAGCACTGCTGCACAGGAATCACACGACCATCTGGACTGTTCCGTACCTACAGGCAGCCTCCCGGTGCATGGTGGCAGGGAGGTATATATACAAGCCAGAACACATCGAAGACCTGGCTAATGCCACCTACATAGCGCCTGACACCCACCGGATGACGTGGTTGGCAAGCAACATGCATTGCAACCCTCAGATGTGGTGTGTTGGGGCATTTTCTTTTCCAACCTCCCACACAGTGGCACTGTACGGTACCAAACGGTGGCACAAAATTTAGGTACCCCAATTCGGGCACCTGAGGTGCCCGGAATGGTGGAAAAGTGGGGTTCGATGGGTTTCCGGACCGATCTGGGGGGGTTTGGAGGGTTTACGGGGGCTTTGGGGCCTCTGCGCCGGTTTTTTGAAAAATCGTGTTTGTCCACGTAAAAGGGTGGCATTTGACCCCCCCTAGGGGGGGGGGGGTTTGGGGCTGTGTAGGTCGGTGCGATGGTTCGGTTGAGGGCTGTTGAGCTGTGCACACCCGTCGCCAGAAAATCCAGAAACTCACCGGGCCCTTTTTTTGGAGGGCGTGAAATTACGGGTTTGCGACATACGGGGGGGAGGAGGGGGGGAAGGGGCGGGAGGGTGGGTTCACGGCGGAACGTCTTTTGTTTCACCGTTGCAACCCCCCCCCCCCCCCCCCGGAGGGAGGGAGGGAGGGGAGGTGGGGGGGGGGGGATTTCCCCCCCCGAAAAAGCCCTGAACTGCAAAACCCAGACTTGTGGGCGCCCCCACTTTTTCAGATTAACACTGCGTACCACCTCAACACGGCCGTAGCCTTAAGACACAATTATATCACGCCCTCCCCAACAACGAATGCGATTCGGAACTGTTTCTTTTTTGCTGGGCGGTGTGACCCCCCCCATGCCTTATTGGCATTAACCCTTTAGGAGTTATCTGCACATATATGTGCAGGTAACTCAGACTTTTTTGGCCACTGGCACTCAGGTACTTTCTACTCGGAATTTTTGACTGATTTTTTTTGTGGTGAACTCGGATGTCGCAGTTCTTTCCACGAACAACTGAGACAAAAATGGGCACGCCACAGTGCACATGTTTGTTGCGAGTGCGAAAATTGGGAAAAAACGGAAATTTCCAGAAATCGGGATTTTTTGGGGATCTGGGCACTTTGGGTGCTTACCTGGGCAAAGTGCCTTCGACTACGACTTTTTCAAGATTTTTTTTATGGTGAACTGTTCCGAACTCAACGTGTCGTATTCTCGCAAAGAACACACATTTATCCAGAAAAAAATGCAGTTGCCGGCGAAAGAAAATTGTCGGCGAGGCCTGTCCAGCACTTCAAATTGCGGTGGCCCGGAAAAAAAAATTTTTTTCGGGAAAATTATGTTCTCGGAAACGGCGAGAACAGCGCATTTCACGACAGAAAAAAATCTGAAAAAAGTCCAAAATTGGAGAAAATTCCTGCCCAGACCAGATTTTTAGTCCACCTATTTTCCGGTTTTTGGTGGTTTTTGGGCACCCGGGGGTCCTGCGCCTCTGGTCACAGAAACAGCCCCAAAACACCCCCAAGCCCCCCTAAAAATGTATTTCTGGAAAGATGTGTCCCAAAACTGCCCGAAAGTTGCGTCTGAGTCTGGTGACCTGACCCCACTAACCCTGTATTTTCACCTTTTTCACCCCAATAATTGGGTCGGCAGGCAAAAATCGAGATTTTTTGACTTTTTCACCAAGTCTCGGCATCGTGGAATGCGCTGTCCTCGTTCTGCCCGAAAAACGCATTTTTCGGATTTTTTATCCAAATCTGGGGGTCTGGTTTGGCCATGTGGCTGGGCCCGAAAATCAGCCAAAACTATTTTGGGTGGTCATTGGGAGTCGCCTGCCGTGTGGAAAAAAATATTTTTTTCACAAAAAAAAGTTGATTCTCGGATCGTTCTGAAACAACGCGTTTCACCATGAAAAAAAATTCCGATTTTGGTGGAGTAGAAAATTGCTTACTGCACGGTGGACTCCAGCGGGGGTAGGGTAACCCTTTTCGGGAGTCTCAACTAGGGGGAGTCCAACTCCCGCTAGCGGGAGTATAGACTCCCGCTAGCGGGAGTCTTTTCACCTATTTTCACTCATTTTTCCCATGATACCTATGCAATGTGGCACTCGTCACTGAAGTACAGCCACACCAAACGAAACGGACGTTTCCACCCATCCCAGCTCGCAGACCTGATTCACAAAAATGGGGAAGACGACAACGAAGCCGGCAGCGAAGCCGGCGGCAAAGTCGATTAAGAAGAAGAAGAGCGCAGAGAGTCCCGAGGCTGCGGAGGCGACGAACATTGTGCATGATTTTTGCACGGCCTTCCCTGTTAAAAAAGGGGGCAGTGTGCTGACACTGGGATCTATTAGAAGGCTCCTAGCAACGGTGTTGAGCAAGGAGCTCCACAAGCACAGCACCCAGGTGGCCAACGCAATCATCGCCATGTCTTCCCTGACATGGATAAGTTCGCTGTCAGGGAAGTCGCAACGATGCGGAAGGAGGGCGCTCTCCGTCATATACAAGGTGGAGGCGAAGTATGGCAAGGTGCAGGATACAAACGTGTCGTCGGGGGCAGCCTGAAGCCGCGAATGATCGCGACACGGGCGAACGGCTTGGCACCGTGGGTCTGGATAGATGCTGGAGTTCGGCCGGGTGAAACCGGAAGTCGCAGCAAAATTTGCCCCCCCAGATTTCTTCCTCAAACCCACCCGTGGGCTGATCCGGCCTTGCACGGTGGACTCCAGCGGGGGTAGGGTACCACTACCGGGTTTAACCCTTTTCGGGAGTCTCAACTAGGGGGAGTCCAACTCCCGCTAGCGGGAGTATAGATCAGCAGTGGGCAACAATGAGGCGATGCGGGGGGCGAGGGCACCGATGCTCACTGTGCGACATCCCAGAAGAACGCTGGTATCAACAGGTGCATCGATACCCGCACCTGACTCTCTCTGAGATAAAAGAGGCTGGCTACCCCTCCCTCTTGGCAGGTGTGCTTCCCAATGCCCGCTACGTCACCCCAGCACTCCATGACTGCAAGGGGCTCGCCATGCGGCTGATCAGGGTACTGGATGAGACAACAAAAAAATATTCGACAAGACCTGTACAAACCTTGCACTGAATGTGTCGCAGAATGGGACAGGTGCTCAGTTCCGGAAGGTCGTGCTTGCCTGTCACAGGACACACCTACAAGGGCTTGTTCCGCTACCTCTTTGTCTCCCTTGCAGACCTCATGCATTTCCGGTATGCAGACATCCCCTGGCACTTCTGGGGATGCAAGGATGAGTCAGCCCGGATTCCCTTCTTGCGTGCTCGGATCTCAGGGCATATATTTCACTGGTTGATGGAGCATGCCGAAAAGGGATCAACGCGCAATGCCTACGTACACAGTCTCCATCATTGGTGGGCTCCAGAAGATGCAGTGCCTCTGCAGAACAACGACGAATTTGAAGAAGCAGAGAACGGACATCGCAAGAAAGATGCCGTTACAATCGCCAGCTCCGCAACTTACGAGAGAGATCTTGCGATGGCAGAAGAGAAGCGGCGCGCATCGGGCATGCCTTGGAAGGTTGCGCACCTGTCGCAGGACGGGATCCTCGGGTATAGAGAAGTCATTCTGTGTCCGTGTCTGCACACCCGACACGCTCATAGATTGGCTGTGTATGTTCTTTGCACACAGTTGACACAGCTGCAGAAGGGGTTTGTGCACTGCAACACACAGGACTTCGTTGAACCCATCAGCGCGCCCTACTTCCTGTCCCGGTTCCCCGAAGGACACCGCAAATTATCGCTCTGCTTGTGCAAAATGCCAATCCCGCTGGGGGCGACTTTCACACCATTCGTGTCATCCGAGGCGACTTTGAGCACGCTTGACCAACGCGCACAGCAGGAGGGGGATGACAGTTCTGACGAAGAAGATGAGGCCTGCAGGATGGCTTGTCTTGCCCAAGGTGTAACACAACTACGACAGGCGATGGCCGCACTTTGACACCTCAAATTCTAACCGCTCACCTCCGCAGGTGCAGCCGCTACCAGGAGGATAGGTAGGTAGTCCAGAGTCCGGGGAAACTGACAGAAGCAAAACAAGCCCCTCCCCATCCCTCTTCCACCATGATTTTACCCCCCACGCCAGTAGACTGTAACTATATCATGGGAAAAATGGATGAAAATAGGTGAAAAGACTCCCGCTAGGGGGAGTCAGACTCCCCCTAGCGGGAGTATAGACTCCCGCTAGCGGGAGTCTGGACTCCCGCTAGCGGGAGTCTTTGACACCCGCTCAGACTCCCGCTCCCAGACTCCCGCTAGGGCCGCTGGAGTCCACCGTGTGGGCAAAGTGGCCAAAGTCCCGGTTTTTCGGGCCTTCTAAATCGTACCCCCCTGGTCTCTAAAGGGTTAAGGAGTGCGATTTTCCTCTGATATTCCTTATCCTCGTGCCTGGTGGAACTGTTGTGTTCAGCCAGCATCTCTGCGCACCCCTTTTCCGCCCCCCTCCCAAGGTGTGCGGATACAGTGCGTCCGGTGTGAATGTGTGACAGGCTGGGCATTCCTAGCAGAGGCAGCATACCCTGGTGATCGATGAACTGCCACACACCCTCTGAGCAAGACTGTTGGAGCTGGGCGTGCCGGGCGGCACCTGGTCCACACCACCGGGTGGGCTCAACATAGAACGCAACAAGGTGGCCCCAGGGGGGTGGGGGAGGCTTGGGTGGTGTGGCCTTGCCGCATACACCCAACACGGCCCTCCCACCATCCACCCCCTTCTCCCGTGTATGTGTCTAGCTTATGGAAGGTCATCTGGATGGGGGGGGGTGGGGCACGCAGGGTCCGGAGGAAAAAATATTCTGGCACTGATCCCGCACCAGTTCTCAGTGTTCTGTTCGTTTTCCCTTGCCAAAAGGCTGGTCCTTCTGAACGATATTGTGTGCCCGATTACCAACACGGCGCAGCAAACTATAAGACAGGGCGCGGAAATCGGTGACCGGTGGAAGGCCGGATCGAGGAAGGTTACCTCGTCACCGCCTCCTGGGCGTGCGGCGAGGTCGCAAGGAGGCAGAGTGAGTCCCCCCCCCCTTGCCCTCTCCCCACCCCCACCCCCACCATCCCTTTCAATCCCATTCAACATATAGCCAACCCGTCACCTCAAAAGGTCTTTTTATTGAACACACCCGCCGACACCCCCTCCCCTGACAGCAGGTGCGTCACACCCCCCACCCCCCCACCGCAAGCGATGCCAGTGCGCGGATAACGGGCACCCACACACGCGGGGAGGGACCACCACCACCACCACCCCCCCCCCCCTCCCCTCCCACCTCTCCCTGTCTCTCTCAATTTTCTCAAATTCCGTGCCCCGAAACGTCCAACGCACCCCCACCACCACCCCCCCCTCACACCAACCGGGCAACCCCCGTACCTCCCCCCAGCACCCCGTGCCTCTCTTCAGAGGGGCAGACTCGCGTCACCCTGGCTGGGGGGGGGCGCGCCCGGCGACGCACCGGCCGACGCAGTGTCCTCTGTGTCCTCTGCAGTATCCTCCGAGCTCTCGGCACCCAGCGCACCCCCGCCGGCTGGAGGCGGAGTGGACCCGGTGCCCTCCGCAGCACCACGGCCCTCCGGATTTGTCTCGCCTCCATTCTGCCTGGGTGACTTTGGGCCTGACGCCGCTGCTGCCGCCGCCGCTGCCAGAGGAGGTGCAGAATTCCCTGCCCCGCCGATGGTGCTCCTGGTGACCGTGCCGGAGGCGCTGGAGGTGAACGACCACATCGAATACAAGGTGGTCATCACCATCAACGGGGTGGTCCGGTCCGTCGAATGGCGCCGGTTCCGCGTGATGGATGCTGTGTTCCGCAAGATAAAATCGGCATACCCCGACACACCGGACCCCCCGCGGAAGAGGTACAACGTGCTGAAGCTCCGCCCCTCTGACATCGAGCTCCGCAGGGTTCTCCTGCAGGACCATTTGGGCCTTCTGGCCCAACACAAGGCCGCGTGGCAGGATGAAGACCTCCGGGAGCTGTTGGGATACTACTGCGCAACCGCAGGGCATGTCATGACGGTTTCGGCGGACGTGATGTGCCGCCGGAACCGGCGTTACCTCCTCCGGAGGTATTACGCCGTGTTGCGGGAGTTCCGCGCCGGCACCTCTCTGAGCGACTCCATGAAGAGCCGGACCCCACGGAGGACGCGCACCACGCTGACCCAGACGCGGCACAGCGTGGCGCTGCTGCTGCCCCCAAGCGGTGGGGTGAACCTCGACGCGACGACGACAAGCCTCCCCTTGTCCCCCACAGGGGATGGGAGCGAGGCGGACCGCTGCGTTGGGAGTGGCAGCGAGTCGGATCGTGGATCCGGCATGTGCGACCAGGTCACGCTGGATGAGCTGGCCCTCATGGTGCAGAGGTATCAGAGAAAGTCGGAGGACAGCGAGAAGCGCGCCGTGGCGGCGGAGCTGTACGCCGCGACGGTGAAGCACAACCCGCACCGCTCCATCTCCCCGGCATGTGTGTTTCTCGATGCGGACGACCCCCCGCCGGACTGCACGCTCCAACAGGCGGCGAGGCCTTCCTCCCCCAGCGCGGGTGACGCCGTGGTGTCGCCAGGCGGGGTGGCGGCAGCGGGTGGGGGCGCGGTGGTTAGCTTTCCAGAGAGCGCCCCCTCTGCGGCAGGGGGTGTTGGTTTGGTGCAGCAGCGGGCCCGTGTCATGTCAAAGGTATGGCGTGTCGTGGAGTAGGGGGGTGGGGTTGGTGTGGTGTGGGTGTGGAGAGAAAAGAGACAGAGATAGAAGGGGGCACAAAGGCAACAGGCCGATATCCCTTTTGGTGGGTTCTGTTGCTGCAATCTACTGCCCCCCCCCCCCCTGCCAGATAGCCGAGTATAGCAGTGTATCTCGGGCACAAAGGTTGGTCTCCACCCCCTGCATAATGAGTGAAGGGAGATCATCCTTGTGGTTCCCTACTTCACTACTCCCCCACCACACACGCATCGCTTCTGCATTCTGCCTCTGACCCCACCACACACTCGCACACAGAAGGAGGATCCGACCTACCTGCGGAATATCAAGCTCGCCCAGATCAAAGACTTTGAGACGCGGCGAGGTGTGTAAGGGGGGGTGGACAGGAGAAATGGAGACATGGGAGATCGCTGCAATGGGCTGCTGGCCAATGTCACCCCAACCAACCACCTACACCCACGTCCCGCAGATATTACGTACTACCGAGTGGTGGTTCTTACGGACAACGATCGGGACTACAGCGTTCCGAGAAGGTATGCAGCCTGCTGCAATGATACCGCATTACCTACAACAAAACGGACCTTGTCAGATGGGGATGCAGTGATGCGGGGGGCGTGAAGATGGCTTCCGTCGCACAGACAGACACGGGCGACCCTCTCTTGCGCCTTGCCATGTCGCATACAATGTCCTTCTCATTTCATGCGATTCAACGAACCCCCCTTTCTTTGATCACCACCACCGCCACCACGACCCTCACAGGTACACATCATTCAATGCGCTGCGCAGCACCCTGCAGGAGCTTGGTGTTGTCATCCCGGGGTTCCCGACGAAATTCCCCAGAATCATGACGAGCTCTTTGGAGGCGCGGAGGGCTTCCCTCGACACGTGGCTCAAGGCAGTGGTCGCGGCGACCATGCGGGATCCGGTAACCGGGCCTCACGTCCTGGAGTTCCTGACGCCCAACGGGCAGCTGCTGCGCGAATCCCTCGACTTCGAGACGATGCACCTGCGCCTCTGCCCTTTCGCTGTCCACAACGACGAGGAGGACGGGGCGGAAGAACCGCCGACACCACTCGGGAACGGCGACATCCGCGCCTCCGACGAGACTTTGTTGGAGGGGGCACCCGAGCACGACACCTCACGCCCCGTCGACACCAGCGCAGGCGCTGGCGGCCCTCGCCACGCCATAGGCAGCCCTTTGGCCTGCGAGTCGCCGTTCGAGGGCCACTCCTATCTGTCTGCCGCCCTTTCGGACGACGCTGATTCTTTTGTGCACGGTGCCTAGGGCATGGACGGGTGGCCCTCCCCTCTGTTCTGCCCCTGTGTGGCATCCACGTGTTGGGTGGAGACGCCAGGGGTGGGGAGGCATCGCAACCATTGCATTGCCTGGAGTGCCCCCCACCCCAACTGTGTATAGCGGGTTGCATGCAGCGGGTCTGGAGGGGGGGGGGGGTGGGGGTGGGGGCAAGGGACTGAGGCAATGCCCCTGTGAAAAGAAGGGCGTTCGCGCCCCCTTCCCTCCCCCCTTTTTCTCGCTGTAGTTTGTCTCTGTCAGTCTCACCGGGCACCCCCCCCCCCCTGCGCCCCTCCCCCCGCCACGTCAGTACGTTCTGTCTCCTTTTTGTTCGATATAGTTTACACCGCCATTCCCCACACCTCTATCTCTCCCGCAAACACAGACAGGCCGGCTTGGTTGGGGTACTGGCCGGGTGGACGATTGATTTTTCCACTCCTTACCCAGCCCTGTATTTTTTTCCAAGTTACGAGCGACGAAGCGTAGCAAGGTCGCGGAGGAAAAGCGCCTTCGTGCCACTTCACATGGCCTCAACACAGCCTTGATACATCATGCGTGTGCTCAACAAAAAGTAGTCCGGAACTGTTCTCCCACAGTTGCTGGACAGCGTGTCTACATTATAGCGAAATGCGCACAATGTCTCCCGTGTTCTCACAAATCTGTTGTCGGGTCCCAGAGGCAGGGAACCTGGGAGTGTCAGCCTGGTGCAGTTGACGTCTGAATCCCGACGACGAGACACCCTCCGAAGGCTGGGGGGGGGGGGGGGCAGAGGAAGCTGGTTCCGGCGTTCAACCGGTTGGTGTTTCCACCGTGCCCTCTCGGGCACCCGGTGCGTCTTGTCGTTGAGTTGTCTTGGACAGTTCGGCAGATCCAACGTATCAAGCTTTGGTGCACTGTGCGGATTCTTGTGAACACTTCGCACATCCGCCAAGTGTTTTGCATTCGAAGAAAGTGATGGATGAACAGGGTTTTCACGGATCGAAAATTGTCTAACAGTGTGCCCTCAGTGCCCTGTTTTGTGTCTGGCGTGTGTGTATAGTGTTTGATATGTGACATTGTGGGCGCATCAGGGTTCTCTACTCGGTGCAACTTACACTGAGCAATGTGCGCTGTCAGCAGCCCGATTCTTTTTTGCCGTGGCCTGGACCAGTTTGTGTCAAGCCACACTTACTACTCGACCTGTTCTGTACGTTTCAGGCCTCGCAGTCGCCATGGGAGGGGAGTGGTGTGTTTCTTCACAAAGTTCAAAACGTTCAGACAAGCACCCCCACCCCGCCATGCCGTGTCAGCCATTTCCTCCAAAAAGTCGATCGGAAACGGCAGCCAGAGGTTTCGCGAAATCCAATACAAGCAGGCGTGAACGGTAGTGTGTGACATCTGTTCGTGTGCGATCACCAACTGTATTGGGCCAACCCAACCGAGCCCACTGGTAGCTCGTGTGCGCCAAGGGCGTGGCAGTGGTGGGGAACAAACAGGCTTCTCAGTGTCCTTCTCGGTGGCTACGCTATGAGTTGTGTCATATGTGTCTGTGTGCGGCAGTGTATGCCGTATCAAGAGGGGGGTCGGTGCGTTGCATACCACGGCAAAACGATTCACGCCTGCGACCCCAACCCTATCGCCTCCGCGTGGACATGGCCCGGCATTGTCAGGAAATCAACCAAAACAGATCATTGTACATCAACAACTTGTTGGCCGGGGAACTGAGGTCATCATTAATATGCCCGCTCATGACCTGGGCATTCCATGCTGCTTGGCATTGCAATATCAACGTTATGTTCGAACGCATTTCTGAGTGTTGTTTCGCTGCCCATATCGGTTTGGTGCAATAGAGGGTGGCGGCACTACTCGCCAGTGGGTGTGGCTTCTGTGCGGCTAGAGCTGCCTTCTACACCGTTTCAAACAGAGTGTGTGTACTCCCGCGTGTGTGTGGCAGTGGTAAGCGATGCAAAAGAGCAAAAGAGCAGGCCCTCTGCCGCGTCGCGACACTGCAACAAACAGTGGAGATCACACCAAGAGCAGGGGGTGCTCGGTGTGTTCTGCACGACTCTAAAAGTATTCACGGGTGTGTGTTGGTGTACGGTAGCAACCGGCCATGTAGGTCACGCGTGTTCCAAAAGGGTCAGGCAGGCAGGCAGGCATTGGCTCACCCACGCCCCGTTGGGCGTCTCGCCTGCGCGTACAGTGGGTTTGGGATTTGGCATGGTGGCGGTGTGCTTCTGAAGCAGCCGGGTGCTGCTTTCGGGCCTGAAGACTGGGTTGCGCTCGCCCCTCCCCTGACAACAAGCAAGGCTTTTCTCAGAACGACTCGCATGCAGGTGTGTCTGGTTCCTTCGATGCACCTGATGCAAGCACATCGGCCATCACTTCTCGAGCAGAATGTGTTGTTCCCACCTGTAGCCACAGCCGACACCGCACACATGATGACATTATCTAACCTTTGTTTCAAGACGGGGCTTACCAAACTTGGGTTGATTATTCATTAGATACGCCTGACCTGTGCGACACCTCGGCTGTCACTAGGAATGTGTGCCGTGCTGCTACAGCGTGCATCCCGTGCAGGGCAGCACCGCTGCGGCACAGCAGCCGCAAGACGGCATCCCTTTGGTGCGATGATGACACAACGGCAGGCCCGGCCGCAGCAGGGCTCCGCAGAAGGCAGGCACCACGCCGCCTTTTGGCAAAGTCCCTCAGTGCACGGGTGCCGCCCCGCCCCCTCGCAAGGAGGGCTGCCGTGAGGCAGTGCCGCTGCCCTCGTGGCGGTGTGCAAGGCGTCAGGGCGGCACCTCCTGCATCACAGTCATGGAGCCTGCAACGCTGCGGTGTTGCAACCTCAAGAGGGCTTGTTTGCTGCGTGCCGTGGGCTGCCTGAGAACTGAACTGAGCACCGTATTCAGGTGAACACACAGCCACTATTGTGGTGGCCGTGTACAAGGGAGGTTGTGTATTGGGCCAACCCAACCGAGCCCACTGGCAGCTCGTGTGCGCCAAGGGCAGTGGCAGTGGTGGGGAGCAACAGGTTCCTCGGTGTCCTTCTCGGTGGCCATACTATGTTTCGTGCCATTTCTCTGTCTGTGTGCGGCAGCGACTGCAAAGCGATTCACGCGTGCGACCCCATTGCCCAACCCACCCCCTCCAGAGAAGAGCCGCACATCCTTCATGGATCACACGAAGCACATGGACCATCAGGCACTCCACGCCGCCTGCCTCCAAGGTGATGCTGATGGTGTCGCACAGCTGCTGCAGGCAGGCGTAGATATGAACACGCCGAACAGCAACGGGCACACGCCACTCACCGTCGCCGCTCTTCACGGGCATGAAAAGTGTTTGGAATTACTCATCGCAGCAGGTGCGGATGTCGATCCTGCAGGACTGAAACGACCAATACAGGCTGCTGCACACAATGGGCACGATGTTTGCGTCAAGTCACTGATCCAAGCAGGTGCACAGGTGGACTTCATGGTTGAAAATTCCTCCCCACTCCATCTCGCCTGTGAGAAAGGCCACGCCGACTGCGTTCAGGAGCTGCTGCAGGCAGGTGCTGATGTGAACATGCCGGACATCAACGGATGCACACCACTCGTCTTCGCCGCTTGGAAAGGGCATGCCAACTGTTTGGGACTACTCATTGAAGCAGGTGCGGATGTCGATCCTACAGGCAGGAAACGACCACTACTGGCTGCTGCGGAAAAGGGGCATGCTGTTTGCGTCAAGGCACTGATCCAAGCAGGTGCACAGGTGGACTTCATGGTTGAAAAAATCTCCCCACTTCAACGTATCTGTGAACAAGGCCACGCCGACTGTGTCCGGGAGCTGCTGCAGGCAGGTGCTGATGTTGACATGGCGAACAGCGACGGTTTCATGCCACTCTCCTTCGCCGCTTGGAAAGGGCATGACAACTGTTTGGAACTACTCATTGAAGCAGGTGCGGATGTCGACACTGCAGGCACAGGATTACCACTACTGGTTGCTGCACACCAGGGGCATGCTGTTTGTGTCAAGGCACTGGTCTTGGCAGGTGCACAGGTGGACTGCACGGTTGACAGTTGGAGTCCACTCCATCACGCCTGTAGACAAGGCCACGCGGACTGCGTTCGGGAGCTGCTGCAGGCAGGTGCTGATGTGAACATGCCGACCAGCAACGGGAACACACCACTCATCTTGGCCGCTCGGTCCGGACACGACGACTGTTCGGATCTCCTCACTGCGGCAGGTGCGGGGGGCACCGTCGGGTAAGTGTGGGTCTCTCAAGTGGAGGCAGCTGTTTGTGCAAGGCGGAGTGAGTATCACAAGGCCGTATGCAGTTTCCACCACGGCAGACCCCGTCATTTGGACGTTGCCATCATGCCAGGCCCGCTCACTGCTCCTCTCTGTCTCGCTTGCCGCCCAAGCTCCCCTCACCCTGGCCTGGGTTGCTGGGTTGGTGAGAGTCCCTGGGCTGGCATTATATTTGTATCTTCAGGGGTAAGCGTCACCCCACAAAGTGATTGCACAGTACTTTGGGAAGGACAGCACGATTCTCTTGATGTGCCGCCTCGATGCTCACCGGAGCCTATGCATCCGATAGCGCCTTTGTGCGAGTTTCCACAACAGCAGGCCAGTGAGGAGCCCAAGGTAGGACCGCTGACGTCTTTGCTTGTGAGGGAGAGCCACGTCACTCCGCCCCCCGCCCCGCCCTGTGTTTGTTGCGAGGCTGCCCGCCCCCTCGCAAGGAGGGCTGCCGTGAGGCAGTGCCGCTGCCCTCGTGGAGGTGTGCAAGGCGTCAGGGCAGTCCCCCCTGCACCAGCACCACCCCCTATTTGCCCTACACCACACCGCACTGCGCAGGAAAGGAAACCCACACCCTACACAAACCCCCCCCCCCCCTCAACACTTACACCGGCCCCAACCGCGCCGCATCCATTCCACCACCCCGCCCTACCCCCACCCCGCAAATGCCCATCACTCCCCTCCGCTGTGCGGTGCCCCGCCGCAGTCTGCACACCCGAAGCACCCAGCAGCTTCTCCTCCTCCTCCTCCTTCTCCTCAGCTGCAGCACAGCTGCTAAGACTACTAAAACCCCCCGCCTCCGCGTGCCTGAGGGGCTTCTCAGCGTGTCGCACCTCGGGGGGCAGGGGGTAGCTCATGCCGCCCGCGAGATCCGGGCGGGGGAGACTGTGTTCGCTGTGAGCCTGTCGGATGTAATCACCGCCGACTCTGCCGCCGCCTCTCTCCTCTCCGAGGATTCCGCGGGGGAGGACGCACACCGCGCGGCAGCGGCGCTCGCCAAAGCCACGCAGCACGGGTGGACCCTCCGGAACAAAGGGGCTGCCGCAACCACACCTTACACCCCGCCACACCTCCTCCAGAAGGATGAGCGTGTTGCGGACTACGCCCTCCTCCACGCAACCGCCCTCCGCCTCGAGTCAGAATGGGGCCCCCTCTACGGCGAGCCCCCTTCGCCTTACACCGGGGGAACGGATTCACCCCCCGGGTTCCGCCTGAGCCGCGCAGACCAACTACCCCACCCACTCCCCTCGCTTCTCGGGCTTTTCTCTGAGGAGCACCGGATCACAGAGGGGCAGTGCGGCAGGGCGGTGTCGCTCCGGAGGGCGCTGCAGGATGGGGGGTACGCCGGGGTGTTGCCGTCGGAGGGTAGCCTCTGCGGTGCGGCGAGGCTGCTGAGGGTGAGAGGTGTGGCATCGCCGTACGGAGAGATGGTGGGGGAGTTTGGGTTCTACTTCCGGCAGGCGCATGCGGGGTGCGCCGGGGGGAGGGTCGAGATCCAGGAGGCGAAGCTCGGGGATGAACCCTTCATTGTCGGGGTGGCTCCCAGCGGCATCCCCGTCGGGGAGGAGATCTGCATCGGTTATACCGATGCGGGTGTCTCCCGGCAGGAGATTCTGACACGTTATGGAATTGACGACAAGCTTTCTCCCACCGGGGCGCACTACTCCATCCCTGAGACGGATAGGGACTGCCCCCACCTCGCCCGGCACGGCTGTGAAGTCGGCGAGCTCCTCCTGGATGCCGATGGGACCCTCTCGGAGAAGTCTTTCTTCTGCTACCTCCTGCACCAGATCCCCCCTTCCGTCCGACATGACTACAAAAACCTGATCTACACCCGGGAGGCACGCGCCGAAGGGGCCTCCCAGTTCGCCTCCGCGCTCAAACGCCTCCTCGAAACCTCCTACGGAACTGCCCTGACACCTGCAGAGGCTGACGCAATGGAGGATGGATCTGTTTCCCTCCTCACCGCAGAGGACCTCACAGAGATAGAGGCCCGCGCAGGCGTGGAGCAGGATGACAAGCAGAGCGATGCTGGGGCTGGCTCGGGGGAGCCTGTTGGTGGAGGAGGAGGTGGTGGTGGCGATGATGATGATGATTTTGTGGCATTCCTCAAGGAGCTGCAGGAGGCGTCTGGTTCTGACGACGACGTGCCGGAGGGGCTGCAGGATGTGTTGAGAAAGGCCGAGGAGGAGGCTGTGGCTGGAAGGCGGGCAGCCGACGCGCAGGGGTCGGAGGTGCAGCAGGCAGCGGTGGCGGAGGGGGAGGCGGAGGGTGTGACGGCGGTGCCGGAGCCAAGCAGGGCTCTTGCAGGGGCTGCGGCGCAGCTGCGTGCGCTGTACAACACGCTTGCGCATCGGGTGCAGTTTGCTGAGAAGCAGAAGGCTGTCAAAGAGCTTCACCGCATCCGCGCCGAGTCCGAAGCCCTCAGGGAGGAAACCCGCCTCCGCCTCGAGGAGCTGGAGCTGGGCAGGCTGATCGCGAAAGAGGAGGAGGAGAAGGGCGAGGACGGGGGGTGAGCGGTGGTGTGTCAGGGTGGGTCGCCCCTACGTTGCAGCGGATGTCCCCTGGGAGAGAGAGGGAGGGTGTGTGTGCCCTGTGTTGCGCGGCTGCCAGGAGTGTTTTGCCCCCGCATTCTTCCGTGTGATAACTAAGCTACTGTACCCGCTCTGTTTTGTATGGAAACATGCAAACGGTGCCTTTTTTTGCTTCCTGCTGTTCCACATCATCGCAGTGCCGAATTTGGCATTTACACACCAGATCTGGCTGCTCTGATGTCAGACAGCAGGCCAACAGGGCACAGCCGTGTCAGGGGTGGGTGAGAGTGAAGAATGGATGCCGAGTAAGCTGAAAGGGTTTAATGAGGAGTGCCCTTGGGCTGCTGCCTCACTCTTGGTTGACGGATCCCCACCCGCCCCCATTCCTCCTCCCGCGACGGACGAATCCCCTTCGGCCCTTCTCTCTGTTTGCACCACTACACAGTTTTGTAATTGTGGAGAGCACCCACCAGATCACACTCCTGCCCCTGATTTGATTTGGTCACCACTGCCACACACCCCCGCCCAGGCCAGGCCACGCCACCGCCCCGCTGCGCGCGGGGGGTGGGCGAGGTGGCACGCATGGAGAGTGGCGAGAGTGACGGGTGGATCCGCCGTGTGGGGCTGTACGGGACACACAACAACAAACAGTTCGAGGTGACGGGGACTGAGCTGCGCGCCGACATCAACGAGGGGGCAGATGACGAATGCCGGGTGGTGGTGACGCATCGGGCCCGCGTCGCGCACCGGGAGGCTGTGTTCTGGTTCCCGCTGTCCGACCTGCGTGGGGCAAAAGGGTTTGCGGTCGATCTGAATGGGGAGCGCCTGCGCGGCACCATCCAGCTTGCCGTGTCGCAGGCTGACGTTCAGCCCTTGCGGCACGGCACACCACAGCAGGCAGGCAAGCTGTACTACTACAGGGCCCTCTGCCAGGATGAGCTGGGCGATGTCCCTCGCGAAGGAACCGTCGAGCTGAAGATTTCCTTCACGATGCACCTGATGCCCGTGGCTGTGGGGGACGACAAACGCTACCCATGCTTTATGTGCCCCATCGCAGCGTGCTTCCCCAGGGGTGTTGACACAGCGCTCATTCACGTCACCATGCGCGACACCATCCGGGCTATCTGCTGTGGTATGCTTGGGGGTTCTGTGGGTTCTGTCGCGTTTCTGAGAGCGGAGTTTATGGGAAGTCACAACACTGTTCAGCAGCAGCCGTTCTCAGCCTGTATTTTGTTTGATGCGTTGATGATTTCCTCCACACACCTGAGGATATCTCCATTGTTTGTGAGAAGTGTCACACATCTCCACCACCCACCCACCACCACCCCACAGTCGACCCGCGTGACAACATCTACCCACACATCACATACGATAAGGCTGTTGTTCGGTTTGACACAGGCAAAGCAATCTCGCCTGACACGGATTTATTCATCCTCCGAATCGAGACCGGCCCGCGCATCCTGCGCGAGTTTGACACCTTCAGCATCCTGCTGCTTATATTCGTGGTTGTTCTGGGCGTTGTGCTCCACAACGTGTCTGCGCACGAGGTGGACACCGAAGCCATATTCTCCTGACCACGCGATACACACACACACGCCGCCGGGCGACATGGTTTGGGGTTCTCCCCAGACCTCCCTGGCCCTAATGGGGTGCGGCGTGGCGAGAGATGACGTGTGTGCGCACAAGGGGATTGCGCCAAGAGCAGAGGGTTGTGTGCTCGGTGAGGGCTACCTACTTCTACACTGCTACACAGATCACCCGCCTGTGTGTGTCTGATGCACCCGCCATGCCGACGGCTGGCTCTGCGTGTGATAACCTAACACGCCCGAGAGAGAGGGGGGGGGGGTTATTTAACATTCAAACCGCCTCTCCCCTTCCTCCTCCCTTTGCCCATGTGTGTTTCTAAGCTTCTCGCAGTATGTGTCTGTGTCTGTGTGTGTGCTGCAGCTCTACTGGTTCTGCATTGCACCTATCCTCCCACACACCCCACGCCGCTTGTTGGGCTTCTTGCTGCGATACACGACGTTGGAAGGGGAACGTCCTCTCCCCACCTCCCCACCTCCGCCCCGCTCAATTTTCTCTCTATCCACGTGAAATGCGCAAGGGCTCTGATTGGCCTGTGCTTGAACCACATCTACATGACAGCGCCAGCGAGTGCACCATCGCCCACCCCTCACCCGCATTCGCCCACGCTCGCCCACACCAAGAGGCTTGTTTTCGGATGATCTCGCATTCATAAAGACAGCAGAACGAAGAAGACCCAAATGGGTTTTTACAGCAGAGCGGACCTTGAATCCCAGTCGCTGCATCGTGTCTTCACCCAGCTCTGGAGAATACCTGCAGGCCTGGCACAGGTTTGGCGTGTCATTGCGGACCCTCTTCACGATCCCGCGAGCCATGGCGTTGAAACGCCCCGAAGTGATGACCAGCCATGGCTGCGGGTCTTTGCGGCTGGGCCGACCACATGCAGGAGTCTCCGGTATTGTGATTGTCACAATGTGTGCGCTGTACTTGGACAGCGCAGTGTTGGTGATAGGGCTGTTGGGGTGCTGCTTGTTCCATGCGGGTGACATCTGCTTGCGTTGCTTTCAGTCATCCGTCGGTTGACGGATCTCATCTGCAGTCAGCAGCAGCGGATTTTGGGGTGTCACACCAAGGGCAACCACCTCGTCGCGACCCGCTTCTCCCTGCTGTGTTTTGGAGTGACTTTCAGGGGGGGCATGGCGAGCGAGTCAAACCACAGAGAGCTTATCAACCAAAGAATAATATGCACGCATGCTTTGATATTGTGTGTACCTACCCCCCCCCCCCCCGTGTTTAAGTCCCCTATCCATATGATGTGTTTAAGTCCCCTCGGCGGTCAATTTTCCCGAAGGGACTTAAACGCCCCGGTCTAGTAGTTTGGTTGGGGGGCATATTTTCTCGATTTTTCCAGGTGTCCGTTGGCGGACCACCAGGATGTGAGGCACGTGTGGAGGCCAGGGAGGGAGCCTGGGGGCTTCGGATACCCGCACGTGGCCCGGACTGCCCCGCAGGGGGCAGTCCGGTTCACGTCGCTCGTCCTCATCCACAGCCTCGCTGTGTGCGACGCAGGTCGTGCGCCAGCGTGCCCCTCTTGTCGCACTGGAGTCGGGAATCAATTCTGCGGCACAGCGGGGCTGCTAGCAGTGGCGAGGGCCGCAGTGTGCCAGTGCTCAGCGCCCTCGGATCCCCACGCCACCCATACTGCCACCCCCAGCTGGCCCCGCCTGAGCACCCGCCGTGTGTCCCGTCTCCCAGGGGAGAACGTCGGTTGGCCCAGGGGACATGCCATCTCCCATGGGACATCTAGCGGAAAGCTTGACACCTCCCAGGGCTAGCATCAACCCCTGAGGCCCGACATCTCTTGCGCTTTAGGCCCCCTTGGGTTGCTTGCCCTGCAGCTTTGGCAGCCTGACCACCCCAAGTCAGTGGTTATGGGCAGTGCTTGGCAGAGTAGGGTGGCCCTGAAGCAGTGTGAGAGGCAAAGGGGTTTGAGGCCCCAGCACCCAGGTCCCCAGAATCTGTCCAGATGTGCCTCGGAATCGATATAATACGGCCTCTCCCCGGTTCCCTCAGGAAACAGGTGGCAGGCGTGTTTAAGTCCCCTCCGATGTGTTTAAGTCCCCTTGGCCCCGATTTTGACGTTTGGATAGGGGACTTAAACACGGGGGGGGTAGGTATTTGTATTTATGGAAGGCCTTCGCTCTGTGTCAAACTGTGTCAGTTTGTCCCCGTCTTTCAGCAGCTCTTTTGTGACCCCGGTACCACGGCTCGCAAGAAGAGCTTTCGTCCCATTTCGCATGCCAATGAGAACTATGGGAAGAAATGGGGTGTGTGTGTGTCGAGTTGAGACCCTGCCTACGCCACTAAAGACAGCATAACGGAGGAGATCCAAAAAGGGGTTTAAGTACGAACGGGACGAAGGAGACACGGACATGTGGCCCCCAGCAACACCACTGACTGTCAGTCCGACACGTCCTTCGGCTTGGTTGTGTTGTACACACGCACCACCCCAACTACGAGCAGGTATTCGTGAGCTACACAACATCCCTCGAGGCGGTATGGCATCAGATTCTGCTCAGGGGCCAGCAGAAGTCGAGGGCGACAATACCCGCTGGGTATCCGACGTCATGGCGGAACGTATGGGCGGTCAACTCCAGCGTGCCTGCCGCAGAGGTGATGCCGATCTTGTCGCGCAACTGCTGCAGGGAGGTGTTGATGTGAACAGCAGCGAAGGGATCACCACTACTGGTCGCTGCATACAAAGGGCATGATCTTTGTGCCACGATGCTGATCCAAGCAGGTGCACAGGTGGACCTCATGGTTGACGATTTGTCCCCACTCCGTCTCGCCTGTGAAAAAGGTCACGCCGACTGCGTTCAGGAGCTGCTGCAGGCAGGTGCTGATGTGAACGTGCCAGACAGCAACGGATTCACACCACTGGTCTTCGCCGCTCAAAACGGACATGACAACTGCTTGGGACTCCTCATTGCGGCAGGTGCTACAGACAGGAAGCGACCACTACTGGTTGCTGCATACAAAGGGCATGCTGGTTGTGTCAAGTCACTGATCCAAGCAGGTGCACAGGTGGACTTCATGGTTGAAAATTCCTCCCCACTTCATCGTGCCTGTCGACAAGGCCACACCGACTGCGTTCGGGAGCTGCTGCAGGCAGGTGCTGATGTGAACATGCCGACCAGCGACGGGCGCACGCCACTCTACTTCGCCGCCCAGGACGGGCGTGATATCTGTTTGGGACTACTCATTGAAGCAGGTGCGGATGTCGACACTGCAGGTTCGAATCCACTACTAATTGCTGCAGACAATGGGCATGATGTTTGTGTCAAGGCACTGATCCAGGCAGGTGCACAGGTGGACTGCACGGTTGACGGTCGGGGCTCACTTCATCTCGCCTGTGAGCAAGGCCACTCCGACTGCGTTCGGGAGCTGCTGCGGGCAGGTGCTGATGTGAACATGCCGACACCAGACGGGTTCACGCCACTCTTCTTCGCCTCTCAGTACGGGCACGACGACTGTTTGGGTATCCTCATTGCGGCAGGTGCGGACGTCCACGTTGCAGGCACGAACCCACCTCTACTGACTGCTGCACACCATGGACATGCTGTTTGTGTCGAGGCACTGATCCAGGCGGGTGCACAGGTGGACTGCACGGTTGACAGTTGGAGTCCACTTCATTACGCCTGTATAAAAGGTCACGCCGACTGCGTTCGGGAGCTGCTGCAGGCAGGTGCTGATGTGAACATGCCGACCAGCAACGGGTACACACCACTATTCTTCGCCTCTCGCAAAAATCACGACAACTGTTTGGAACTCCTCATTGCGGCTGGTGCGGATGGACACCTCCGGGTCACCGGTGGCATCTGAAGTGGAGGCAGATGTTAGTTGTAAGATTGGAACACAACGCTGTATGCAGATTCGACCTCAACCGGCTGATCATCTTTTTTTGATGTGCCGGTACCGCGCCAAAATATTTACGGGTACGTTACATCTAACCGTAATAAGGCTAATCGGCACTGGGTGTTGGCACGGCCACACTTGGGCCACACTAACTAAACAAAGAAAGGGAAGGAGAAGGCAACATTCGGGGGTGCCGCCGTGGGGCCAGAAACGTTTCAGATCAGCTTGTCTTCTTTAAGCTGGCGAGCCCTTTTCATTTTTATCGTTCTCGCGGCCGACGACCCTTTAGCTCTTCTTTTCCTTTCAGGTTGCACTTCTCCTCGCAACGAAATATCGAAGACGAAGGAAACCGTACGGCCGAAGCTGCGTATCTGCGTATCACCTTCAGGCCACACCACCGGGCACCAACAGCCTTGAGACTGCAGTGTGCGCAAAGTGGCCCGGATCTGTCTCCACAATTTCTGGAAAGGGTGTCTGCCGTCGAGCGACAGGAGTGCCATGCGCGCCCAGAAACGTCAAGTAAAACGGAAGCAATTATCAGAAGCGCAGTGCCATCACCTTTATGATCTTGCGGCACCACTCCTGCCCCCCCTCCCACCCTCCACACCCCACACCACCTTCATCAGACTGGGCGGGAGTTGGTGCCCCCAAGGAGCGAGGGGGTACACAACACCACCACCACCACCACCAACCCGCCCCCCCCCCCCCCCTCCATGCCGCGAGAGGCGGACAGCGCTGCTTGACTGTGGCGTGGCCACCGTGGCCATCGCGGCCACCCCTCCGCCGCGTCACACCGCGGCACCCCAGCCCCTCCTTACCCCTCCCCCACCATGACCGGGCCACCACCCAACGGATGGGTCTGGGAACTGGATGTGCCACCACCTGAACTCATGCCTTTTGGCGGGCCACATTCTCTGTCGATAACGCAGTGCAAGACCCTGGGAGAAGCCCGCATGGACTCTGCAGTGCTGGTCGTGACCTGCAGGCTGGTGCTGGTGTGTTCCGCCATGCAAGGCGCGTACCCCTCGCGGAAAATCCCCATCGACCAGCTCCGCGGGATGCTCATCTCACACAGGGCTGCCGATGTCGGCACCACCTGCGGGACGATGATACTCCTCCGCTCTGCCGGGCAGCCCGACCTCCTCCTCCTCCTGCCTGCCGCAGGCCACGCCGCCCCGACACCACACCCCAGGAAGGACCCTGTCGAGGTCATCTCTGCCGTCCACCACGACCTCACCGGGGAAATTCTTGAAGTGGTGCGCGCCGATCGCGACTCCCCAAAGCTCCTCTCCGTCGCCAAGCTGGAGGCCTCCTCAGGTGGCGCCGCAGGCGCCGGAATCGACGAACGCGCCGCACACAGCAACATCCGCTGCCGGTGCCACCCGAGGGGAGCCGCTGGGGCGACCCTCCACCGCAGAGGGTCCACCCACCCCACAGTGCCACCCCCCCTCCGGGCAGATCAGAAGGGCTCACGCGCCGCCGCAGCCCCGCCGCACAGCCGCTCCGTCTCCCCACCCCTCGTTGGGGTGCTGCGGGGTGCCACCGCCACCACCGACACCGAAAGCCCTAGGGGGTGGATGCGTGGGACCTCCTCCCCAGCGGCGCCTGCGGCGCAGCTGCATCTGCGGACCTCGACTCCCTTGGTGCAGCTTCCCCCAGGCCAGCCGCAGTGGGGCGGTGGTGTGGGGGGTGTGGCGGGACACCCCTCCGCCCCGCCTTCCGCCGTGGAGGACCTGCAGGTTCGGTTCAACCGGCAGCAGGAGAGCCATGTGATGGAGACGGCGTCGCTCCGGCAGGAGATTGCGGGGATGAAGCGCCTCCTCGCCGCACAGCGCGGTGCCGGGGGCGCCTCCCCTGCAACGCCGCAGCCACCCCACGCCCCACAGAGCTCGGTGGGGTTTGCGCCGGAAGAAGGCGGGGGTGTTGCCAATGCCCCTGCTGCTGCTGCTGCTGCTGCTGCTCCCACCCTTCACACCGGGGATGACGCCCCACCCCCTGGCGTGTTGGGCATGCGTGAGCAGGTTAGGGAGGCGCTTGAGTCGCAGGCGCGCGATATCGCCTCCCTCCAACGCCAGCTCTCTGAAGAGCAGGCCAGGCGGGAGCGCGCGGAGGCTATCCTCAGACAGCTGCAGTTGGAGCGTGGTGGTGGTGGTGGTGGTGGTGGTGGCGGTGCCATCCCACCACCCCCAGCAGTTGGAGAGTGCCGGAGGCATGTCAGCCCGCAGAGGCCGTTGCGGCAGCCCGGCGCGCCGCCCTACTCCGTGCAGGCGGTGGGTGGGGGGGTTGGAGGTGTGGAGGGGCAGCAGCAGCAGCAGCAGCATCAGCAGCCCTCGGCATCTCACCCGATTCCTTCTGCCGGCGGGGTGTCGAATGGCGTTGCGGTGTCCGTCTCCGCGTCTGTCCCAATGTCAGATCGGGCGACCTCGCCACTCCCGGAGGAGGGGGTGGGTTTTGGCGCAGCGGCGACAGCCGATGCCGGGACAGACCCCCCTGACCTGCGGTGCTTCTGGAGAGGGGCGATGGAGTCGAAGGAGACGATGACCCACGCGGGTGGGGGTGTGTCCGTCAGGCGGAGGGAGGGTCCCCGGAAGGACATGGGTGTGATGGCGGAGCCGGTCACCGCGACGCAGGGCACCTCGACGTGGCATGCGATGGTGGGGGATGTGGGGGATGCCGCGGTGCAGACCGACTCCGGGTTTACATTCGACAAGGGTGTTGTGACGGACGTCGCGTGGCCCTTCCCGGGGCTCCCCGTCGAGGCCGGGTGGGGCGGGGGGGAGCTGGGCGCAGCGGCTGCCCCGCCCGCGCCCCACCGGCCTGCGTTGCCGGAGGCGCAGACCCCGCAGCCACCCCTGCAGCAGCCCCAGCAGAGGCACGCGCGGGCATCCGAGAGCCCGCTGCCGGCGCACCGCTCCATCGGGACTGCGTCCACCTCCCTCCCGGAATTCGACAGCGCCTTGGCGTTTGGTGGAGGTGCGGTTGGAGGGGGCCACCGGCAGCAGGGGCGGCGCTGGAAGGGCCGGGGCGATTCGGTGTCCACCACCACTTCTGACCTGGACAGCATGCTGAGAGAGTGCACCGAACTCCTTGGTAGAGCTCAGGGCCTTGCGCCGGGGGAGCAGCGGAGTGGTGGTGGCGGTGGCGGTGGCGGTGCCCCCCCTCGGCGCGGGGGTGCGCGGGTGCGCGGGGTGCCGCCCAACCCCCCCGCCCCCACCACCGCCCCCTCCCGCGTCGACATGCACACATATTGGTACCCCCTGATGGACGGCAATGTGGCGCCCTTCTCGCGTGAGGGGGCCGAATCCCTGGGCTTCATGCCGGGGTCTGAGGTGACGCTGCAGGGCGATGTCTACACCATTGTGGGGACACTGGAGGGGAAGCTGCATGGGCACAGGGAGTCTGACCCGGGAGCAGTGCCCATTCATCATCTGGTCTGACGGGGGAGCAGGCCTGTCGCTAACTTTTCGATTTTGGAGATTTGGTGGGTTGACGCTCCTGTTTTGGGGGGGGGAATCAGGGGGGAAAACACTAGGGGGCAATTTTTCTCGCGCGCGCTTCGCGCGCGCTCGTGTTGTTGCCTAATTTTCCCGTCGGTGGACCACTAGGTGGGCACGGTGTGAGGCGCTGGGTTCCTTCCGTGGTTCCTCTCCCGCTCGCGCCATCCTCGGGTGGAGGAAACCCAAATAATGGCTTTCGGGACCATGCTTTCGACGCTACCCCCTGATGTGCCACGGCCGTTGAAGCGCAAGGACTTGGTTACTAGACGGGCGCGCGAGATGGGGGGTCTGGGGGCAGAGCCCCCCAGCCGCCGGAGGCCACGGTAGTGAACATCTGTTCATTGTGGGCGTACAGGTTCTGTGTGAGTTGGCTGCGTCCCCCTGAGGCTACTGGAGTGGTTGGATTCCCTGACCTGGTGGTAATCGAGTGACTTGAGTACGAGACATGCACCACAGGGGGGTCTGGGGGGCGGAGCCCCCCAGCCGCCGGAGGCCACGGTAGTGAGCATCTGTTCCTGCATAACCATACTCTCTTCGACGTCGACCCAGTGAAAGTGGGTTGACGCTTGGTCGACGCTTGGTGAGCGTCGACCCAGTGTAATCGGGTCAACGCTAGGTAAGCATCGACCCAGCGTAATAAATGGGTTGACGCTTGGTCCAGGCTTGAATGGCAACTCAGTTCCACTGGGTCGACGCTCCAAGCCTCGACCAAGCGTCAACCCAGTTCCACTGGGTTGACGCTGGGTCGACGCTTTTTTATGGGGGGGGAAACCAAAAATCACTGGGTCGACGGTCGACGCTTAGCGACATGCCTGACGGGGGAGGGTGTGGGGGTGGGGGGGGGGTGGGGGGATGAACGAGGGAGATGGATAGGGATAATGGGGGGGGGCATTAGTGTTCTTTTCACGGAGATACTCACACCGTATGTAGAAAATAGAGAGAGGGATATATACAGGGAGGCGATAATTTGCGGTGGCGTCCTGTTTAGAGGGGGGGGGGGTTGGCAGGGGGTGGAGGGAGGGGGAGGGGTGGGAAGTGAAAAAGCTCTTTATTGGTGTTTGATCTAGAGATGCGTGCTGTTGGGAGGGGGGGGGGATTTCGTTAGATTATTCCGAGAGGTGTCGGTGGAGGGGGTGAGGGGGTGTGGGGTGGGGGTGGGGATGCTGCCCCTTGCTTTGGTTTCCAACCTCTATGGCCCTCCCTGGGGTCAACCTCTCTCGTGTCTGCCCCTGGCGGGGGGGTGTAATGGGATAAAGAAATGTGAAGGAAAGTCTGCGCTGTCCCCTCCCCCCCTCCACACGCCCACCCTTCTGCCCCCTGCTAACTTTTTATGTACTGCAGAGCCTCACGCGCAAAGAAACATCTTCCCCTGCCACTGAGCTGATATTGTCCCAGCGGCGACCGGCACATACGTACGCTCCCCATCTCTCTCCCTCTCCCTTTCCGCGCAAACTCTTTGAACTATCATCTCACGTCAATCCCACCCGCCGGCGGCACCAAGGCATCCGGTCCACCCGTTGACTTCTCCCTGCCGGGGTCTCTCAGGCAGGCAACCATGGCGTACTATGGGAACGTTGTCCTGTGGATGTTCAAGAAGCAGTTCGGTTTCGTCAACATCAAGAATGCGGACTTCACAGAGGACGTGTTTGTCCACGCGACTGACTTCGCGGACCCGGCGCAGGGGGACATGCTGCAGATCGGTGAGCTCATCCACTGCGACGTCGAGGCGGACCCAGACAAGCCTTCCCGCTTCCGCGCGCGCAGGGTCACCGGCCCTGCCCTCTGCTTCGACCGGGATACGGGCAGAGGCGGTGGCGGCACTGCTCGTGTCCCTCCGCCGCGCTTCCCGGCACCGCGGGACGACTCAGGCAGGAGGGGCGACCGCGACCGCGACCGCGACCGGGATTACCGCGATTCCCGTGACCGTTTCGATGACCGCGACCGGCATTCGCGGGACAGGTTTGACAGCCGTGACAGGAACCCGCGCGACAGGGACAGTCGGGGGGTAATTCGCGGTCCGAATGACAGCGGCGGCCAGTCTCGTCCACGCCGCGATGACTCCCGCGACCGGTACGACGACGACCGCAGGTCCGACAGGTACGACAGGCGGGACGACAGGAGGGACGACTCTCGCTCTTCCAGGCCCCGTGACGGCGACAGGCCTGCGCGCTCCGGCTTCCGTCAGGGCGGCTCCGATGCACGCGGCGACTACCCGAAGGGCCTCCTCACGGGCGAGGTGGTGACCTGGAACAGCCAGAAGGGGTTCGGCTTCGTGAGGTCCCCCGACTACCCGTCCGACGTGTTCGTGCACCGCCAGGAGATCCGCAGTTCCCACGACATGCCGAACCTCACACTCGGCGATTCGATCGACTTCCGGCTTGCCCTGGACAACAGGGCAAACAGCAAGCTCCACGCCATCGATGTGGAAGGGCCTGCAGTCACCCATTAGGGTCTCCGTGCGGCAGGGCATTGGTCATGCAACCGTGGTCGCACCAAAGTCGTCCGCCTTCAGTGTGTGTGTGGTGGGTGGGGTTGATGGGCGGCAATTTGCCCGTCCGGAAGGCATGTATGCGTATGGTCAAAGAAGGGTGGTGTAGGGGGGGGGGGGGGTGGGGGAACGAGGGGTTTTTTTGTGTTTGTTTCAAGAGATGGTTGCTTCTAGAGAGTCCAGCACTCGCCTCACTGTCACAAGCTTGGCCAGTATCATAATCCTGGCACACCGAAACCGGGTATCGACATTCCACTGCGATGTCTACTGCACGTTGTACGCGAGATTTCACGGATCGAACCACGTTGTCTCGTCTTCCGATCCCTCAGTGCAGACCGTGCGTGTTTTTGACACACACAGTACTTCCGCACCACTGAATTTGCCACCCCCCTGTTTGAATTCGTTGAGAGGATTTGACGCACCGCGCAGCGCAGCGCAGCACACAGACCCGGGTTTCCTCAAACAACACGCATTTTGCAACGACGGATCTACCATGGCAACAATCGCGGAGGCTCATCTGGATTGATGCTGAACTTGCTGCCGCAGTTGCTGCCGGTGCTTTGCGAAGGGAAGATACAAGAGGGTTCAGAGATGGGAGTTAATGGATGGGGGTGGTGGGGGTGTTTGCGTTTGTTCAGCAGTCAGGGTTGTGCCGCTTCGACACCCCGTTCTTCCCTCCCCCGCCGACCCACCCCCTCCCACTCAACCGTGTCGTGTCTCTGTTCCGCGCGTTCCACCCCCTCCATACCCCCCTTCATCCTATAATCAGGGGCCTGGTCAAAACCCTAACGAGACCACCCTGTGTTGTTGCTCCACGCACTAACACCCAACCACCCCCACACCACCCCTTCATCCAACTCTCCAGAGCGGCAAGGCGGGCGTCGCCCTCGGCACTGCGCCCGCCTGTCGGCCGGCAGCACTTTGCTGTTGGTTTATGTCCGCCCCCCGAATCAGCACGCCGCTATCTTGATCTGCACAGCGCGGGGTCTAGACACCCCCCGAGGAGTGCTGCAGAGCCGGGGGCGTGTGTGCTAGGTGAGCCGGCACGATGGCGGAGCCTCCGGTCGAGCCGCCGCTCTACGTCATTGAGGAGGGGGAACCGACACCGCCCGACCCGACCCCCACGCCGGAGCCCACTGCGCCTGCGCCCCCGCCTGTTGCGCCAAGGCCCCAGTCGGTATGGCGCCTACCATGCACCATCATTCCGAATGTTGTGACACCGTGCTCCACCCCACCACCACTCTGCACAGCTCCCCATGAAGATCCCACCCAGGCCACCCCACGCGGGAGGGCGGGGTGCGGTGGTGCCTGGCCCCCTACTTGGCCGCGGAGCGCCAGTCGGAGGGCGGGGTGCTCCTGTCTTCCCCGCTGGGGGGCGTGGCGCACCTGTCGGGCCTGTCGTCGCGCCGCCGATGCGCCACCTCAGCTCCGCACCCCCGCCCCCGCCCGGCAAGGGCGTGCCGCTGCTGGGGAAGGGCCATAAATACGGCGTGACGCCCGCAGGGGCAAAGGGGGGGAAGGGGGCGAAGGGGGTGGTGCCGCACCACCCGGCCCCCGTGCCGGAGGTGCCGGACCCGCTGCCGGAGGAGAAGCCGTCGGAGGGGATGGAGGGGCTCGAGGATGTGGCGTCGGACTACCTCTCTGTGGAAGACATGAAGGATGTCTACTTCTCGGGGGTATGCCGCATGTTGCTCTCCGCTTGCTGTGTGGCTATTTGAGCTTCAATAGCCAACTGGGGAACCCTTTTTGTGCCTTTTAGCTGGATCTTGCGGCCCCACTCACACCACTTCATCAGACCGGGGAGTGGTGTACACAAAGAGTGGGGTCTGCGTCACAACAAAACAGTTTTCGGCAGTAATTGGTTTGTTATCTCGTTTTGTTTGCTGTCACTTTACAATCCAGCGGGGACACAGATAGTTTCCCCTCTCTTCCTTCACCCCCGTTTGTTGAATGCGCCGCCCCTCCCCCACCTCCACCCCCTCCTCCTGCAGTGCACCGAGCCTGGCGGCATGGCACGCGACGAGGTTGAGACCTCCCTCAAGGTGTTAATGCGCCTCCGCAACGGCTTCGCGGAGTCGAAGCACGAGGTCCCACAGCCGCTGCTCCGCAACGTCTCCTCCTGGGTGGTCCGCACCAAGGAGCGTGACATAAAGCAGATGCTGGGCATCATCTCCGCCTTTGTGTTCTACCACAAGGAGGACATGGTGATGCGGCGGGCCGCCCTCCACTTCACCCTTGACCTCGTCACCATCACCGATGCCAACGCGCCGATGGTGACGGAGGTGACGACGCAGTTCCCCTTCCTGATTGACATATGCCTGAAGGGGCAGCCCGACACAATATACGAGGTGGTGCGGAAGAAGCTGCAGCAGTTCCTCGTCTACCGCAGATGGCTGGACCCTCAGCGTCTCGAAAACCTCCTCCGCGGCATCGACCAGAACCAGAAGGAGCACCGCACCACGATGCGCCGCGTGCTCAGCCAACCCCCGGCAGGGCCTCCCCCGCCAGCTCCCATCCTCCCCCGCCCGTCTGTGGTGCGCCCCCCGGTTGCCTCGGGTGGGGCAGCGCCGCCACCGCCGCGAGGCCCGCCACCACCGGCAGGGCCGCGGCCCCAGAAGGCCATCCCCACCTCGTCGGACCGTGCGAGATATCTCCTGAAGCAGGATATTGACGATGTGCTGAAGCGGTTCCCCCTCTTCCGCAAGACCTACTCCATCAGCACGCCGGAGGTGCAGGCGGACTACAGGCGGCAGTGGGGCCCTGGGTTCCCCGCCCTCGTTGAGGTGATCACGCGCGCTGTCGCGGGGGGGTGCTTCGACACGTTTGTCGAGGTGGACGAGCTGTTGGAGCGCCCGCTGGAGGATGTGCTGCAGATGTACCCCATGTTCGAGAGGTCTGTCAAGGGGCTGGGCCCGTCCCGGAAGGTGTTTGAGGACGGGTGGGCTGGGAAGAGCGACGCCATCAAGGAGCGCCTGCAGACGCATGCGGAGCAGCACCACTTCGACTGCATCCGCCCCCGGAAGGCTGTGCTGGAGGAGCACGCGCAGGGGCTGCCCGTGCCCCCGCTGCCGAATGGCAGGGCGGTGCCGCCGCCCCTGCCGATGCACCTGTCGCGTCTGCTGGCGGCGTATGCGGTGCGGTTCCCCGAGGGGGAGGCGCCACAGGCGCCTCCGGTGCCTGTTGCAGCCGCCGCACCCCCCGCACCCGCCGTGCCTGCCGCGCCGCCTGCCGTGCCTGCGGGACCCACCCCTGTGCCCGCAGGGAAGGGTGCTGCAGGCCCCCCGATGCCCGCGGGTCCTCGGCCAGGCGGTGCGCCGCCGCTCCCGGCTGGACCGCCGCCCGTTGGAGGTGGTGGTGGTGGTGGTCCGCCGCTGCCTCCAGGTGGCCCGCCGCGTCCGGCTGGGCCTCCGCCTGTGGTGGGGGGTGGTGGTGGTGGTGGTCCGCCGCGGCCCGCAGGGCCGCCGCCGCTGCCGGCAGGCCCGCCGCCCGGTGCAGGGGGGAGGCCTGTTGTGGCGGCGGAGCCGCCGGTTGTGGTGCCGGCCAAAGGTGTGGGGATGGCGGGGGCGCCGATCTTTGCGGGGGGGCCGAAGGGTTTGCCGCCAGGGGGGGCACAGCCTGGGGGTCCGCCGCGGCCGCCAAGCGTGCCGCAGCAGCAGCAGCACCAGCATCACCACCATCATCATCACCAGCATCATCACCAGCACCAGCACCAGCAGCAGCACCAACATCATCACCAGCAGCAGCAGCAGCAGCACCAACACCACCATCATCATCATCATCACCACCATCAACACCAGCATGACCACCAGCAGCACCAACATCAGCAGCAGCAGCAGCAGCAAAGCGAGCACTCGCATCATCCCTTGCTGCACCACCACTTCCAGCACCATGGGCAGCAGCAGGGCCAGGCTGCGGCACACCCAGCAGCGCCGCAGGCAGAGGCGCAGGGGCAGGGGGAGCTGACCCTGCAGCAGCATCTGGAGAACCTGAAGCAGAAGGGGCTGGGTCTGATGGGCGCGCAGCAGCAGCAGCAGCAGCAACCGCCACCCCCGCCGGCACCTGCATCCGCGCCACCTGTCGCTTCGCCGCCAGCAGCCCCAGCAGACCCCGCAGCGGCGCAGAGGGCAGGGGCGCCTGCCAACCCTTTGGCCGTGGCGGAGCAGCAGGCAGCTTCAGCAGCGTACAACTACGCACAGCTGCAGCAGCACTACCTGTGGCAGATCCAGCAGGAGCAGCAGCAGAAGCAGATGGGTGTGCATGCCGTGACGCAGCAGAGCCCGTTGCAGTTGCAGATGCAGATGCAGCTGCAGCAGCAGCAGAGCCAGATGCTCCTGCAGCAGCAGCAGCAGCAGATGCAGCTGCAGCAGCTGCTGCAGAAGCAGCAGCAGGAGAAGGCGTTGGAAATGGCCAGCAGCGGCACCGGGAAGAACACCGACTTCCTCGAGAAGCTGAAGCAGATCCAGCAGCAGACGCAGTCGAGGACCCCCACAGCCGAGGAGCAGGAGGCGCGGCTACAGGAGCTGCTGTTCCAAAGCGCGCAGCCTTCGGCTGGGCTGGGTGCAGCGCAGGCGACGCCTGCCGCAGCGGCACAGTCGGCAACACAGCCTGCAGCGCAACCTGCGACACAGGCGGCGCCGAAGGCGGCACCCGAGCCGCAGCCTGTGCAGGAGGCGAAGAAGGAGGACCCTGCAATGAAGCGTGTGGTCACCCAAGCGATCCAAGACGAGGCTGCGTCCCGTGCGATTATCGTATGGCCCCCCGAGGAGGACTTCCCAACTTTTTCAGTGCACCCCCCCTCTCTACCCCTTGCATACCGAGTGCAGGGAGATCAGCCTTGTGCCCCCTTCTGCTTCTACTTCAGTACCCCCTCCTCCCCTCTTTAACCTGGGGGGCTTGCCTTTGCTTTCACTGTTGACAATCACAACCCCCCTATTGATACACCGCACAGGAGGCGCACAATGCTGCGAAGAAGGCTGGGCTTAAGTCGGACGATAAGATCATCACCACCTATTATTACCCGTACTACTACAAGTTCTTCGTTGACGCGTTGCTGAAGAAGGAGGAAGCGAAAGGCGAGCCGGCGGTGGGACGTTTTACTGAGGTTGGGCAGAATGGTGCTGACAAGCTGAAGGCGCGTGTGGAGCAGAGGAGTGCCGCACAGCAGGAGGGGAAGTGGGTCACCGTGGATGATGACGCTGCGGAGAAGGCGGCAGAGGGAGGTGACGCCAAGGAGAAGAAGGAGAAAAAAGAGAAGAAGGACAAGAAGGAAAAGAAGGACAAGAAGGAGAAGAAAGAGAAGAAGGACAAGAAGCGCGAGCGGTCCGACTCTGCTGACCACGAGAGCAAGAGGGCGCGGAAATAGGCCACGAAACCCCCTGCCTGGAGAGTGCGTGGTTGCCGCCAGATCTGCACAAACAGGAGGAACGAATGAGGGGTTGGTGAGGGCACTGCTGTGGGGGATGGAGAGCGGGGTTTTTCTTTGGCACGCACTGGGGGGCGACAACGCTCCGCACGGTGCTAGGGGGGGCGGGGGGTGAGGGGAAACGACGGGCTTCGAACGCAAGGGGGTGGAATCAACCCGCCCCCTCCTTGGTAAGGTAATAGTTTTTGTGCGGCAGCGCTGGGGCACGGTGTGGGGGGGTGGGGAGTGGGGGCGTGTTTGTGTGTGTGAGTCAGCATCAGAATGTTGCTTGGTGCGGCCGGCACGCAGGGCGTTCGCTATCACCCACCGATCCCGTGTGGGGTGGGCGAAGTTTTATTTAGGGTTTTGGGAAATTGGGATTTTTTTTATCCGTCGGGAGGCGCCCCTCCGCCCCCTCGGGAGGTACACATTGGCTACCTTTCCTGAGAGTGCAGACCACTGCACTTCTGGCAAGGCTGTTAGTACCTCCGGAGGCACTAATAGCCTTGCTTATGAGCGAAACGCCCCGTGGATCGGCAGGGTCCGCTGTGCCACACAGTTCGGCTGTCGGGGGGTCTGGGGGGCGGAGCCCCCCAGCCGCCGGAGGCCACGGTAGTGAACATATGTTCATGGCGGATGGATAGATTCATGCAACTTGAAAGGACTTGGGCGCCAGACATACGCCACAGGGGGGGGGTCTGGGCGGAGCAATGCATCGTACTTTGGGGAAGGTCGTTGTGGTCTCCTTCTGACACTTCCTTCCCGAGCATTCCCCATCCCCTGAGCCTCGTGATCACGTGGGCTCTTTCACCACCCACCCCCTTCGGGGGGTGGGGGCCGAGCCCAGAATTTTTTTATCCAACTTCGCCCCCTTGGGCGAAGTTGTCGGGCGAAGTTGGGGCGAAGTAAATCCGAACATTTATTTATTTAGGCGAAGTTGGCCCAACTTCGCCCAGTAGCGAACGCCCTGCCGGCACGGCGCAAAAAAAAAGGGCTTAACCTAACCGGTGGGTGGTGTTTGTGTGTGAACCGTCCGAGCGAGTGATCCTCTCTCTGTGAGTGGCAATCGGGCGTAAAAAGGAAATACGGCATCCACCCGCATGATAATTTGCGGGAATGAGCTGGGGGTGGACATCAAGCAGCGGCAGTCAGCAGGGGCGGTATTGCGCATGCTGGGAAGCTTGGGGATGTGTGTGCGCAAGATTGTCAACAGCCGTGGCTGTCTCCTCGGGCCACTGCCGTTTGCCGTGTGGGATGCACCACAGCAGCAGGGTGGTGTGCGGAAAGCCCTCATGGAGCGCTGGCAACCCCGGCTCGGACTGCAGCCCAGGCCGGCGTCTCTCTGACGCCTTTTGTGTAATTATCAAACTGACCTACACACAGGCCAGCACGCGGCATTCCCGGCAGCAAGAGGCTCGCGCAAAACGTACAGACATATAGCAGACCGTCCAAGCCCCCACCCCACCCCCAACTCCCAGGTCTTTGGCACCAGCCGTGGAGACATTCGGCGGATTCATCACAGCGCATCACATCTCTGCGCCCAAATCACATTAGATCAGTGCGGCACACCCGCCCCGTCCCCCAGTCACCCTCCTCTGGGTTGCTCCCCTTTCCTCCACTCACCCCCCGATTCGCTGCAGGGTTGGTCTGCTGAGGTGATTTGGCAGGCCGTTGTTTGCGGCAGTGCACACCTGTGTGCCGCGATACACTTTCTGTGCGGGGGGGCCCTGCGGTCGCCCGACAGCCAGTGGGTGGGAGGGGCGTGTGGTGTAGGTGGTGTCGTTAGCCATGTCCGTTCCCACGCGCAATGAGAGCCATGAGAAGCTGGCCCTGGCGTGCGATGTGGCGCTGCAGCACTTCGGGGTTGTGCCGCACCTCATTGTGACGCGGCTGGTGCAGCTGGGCCCGGCGACCGTCACGCAGCTGGCACACCACTGCAGCTCCAACATTCCTGTCGGGATACGTATGTCTTTGCACTGCCGCCACAAAGCCCTCTCACTTGAGTGATGGAAGCGTCCAATCCAGCTCTCCCAGCGCAGAGGCCGCAACCCGTATTTTCTGCAGTCACTCCAGGGCAGCAACGGAAGGTGCGCCCGATGCTGCGCCAGCAGCACACATATCACATCATCTCACCCCACGGCACCACAGTGTACGACCACACGAAGCTACGTCGGGCGCTGGTGGTGCTGATCCACCACGGGGTTGTGGGGTTCCGGGTGGATGCGCCGACGCAGTACTACTGCATGCCGGACATGCTTGTGATGCGCATCAAGCACCCCTCCATGATCCAGACCAGCAAGCAGCTGTTTGGGGACGAGGGCGGCCAGCTGACGAAGCTGCTGCTGCAGCACGGGCGTGCGAGCGACGAAAACCTCGTCGAGTTCGCACTGCAGGACCCGACCGGGCCGTACTGCCAGCTCCCCCCTGATGCGCAGATGAGGAAGCGTGACCAGATGCACGGGCGCCTGCACGACATGATTGCACACCACTTCGTGGAGCCTGCCTCCAAGGTCAACTTCAACATCGCGAAGGAGGAGCGCCTGCAGGGCATCGAGAGGCTCGATGCCGAGATCGAGAAGAAGGGGAAGAAGACGAAGCGTGCGGATAAGCGCAAGCGCGACGTGGCAGATTCGGATATGTGGCAGCTCGACGACATCGACCGGAAAAGCCCCCAGCAGGGGGAACCCGGGGCCGATCCGGCGGGGCCCACGCTGCTGCGTGTCAACGTCGTGAAGTTCCTCCACCACCAGCGCAGCTCTGAGGCGATCGACTTGGTGAAGCGCATCGTTAACGACAGCGCCTCCCACCTTGTCGAGTGCATGCTCCGCTACCCGCAGCGCGTCTCGTCTATCGTCCCTGCAGACGTATGTCCGGTGGGGTGTGGGGATGGCCTTTTATCAAGGCCATGGGGTGCTCGGTGCCTTAATAAGTAGAGTTTCGCATGTGTTGTGTTTCACGTGTGTAAGGGGAATGGGGGTGGGGGGGTGGGGAGGGGTCTCGAGATCTGGCTTGAATCGTGTGGATTGTTGCCACGACTTCTATGCCAACCCCCCGTTGCCTTGCAGATTCAGACATGCACCTGTCCTGTGCCGCCGATGCCGCCTGTGTCTGAAGCGCTGCGGGAGGAGCAGCTGGCGCAGCTGACTGGCCCCGAGGTAACGCCCCGCCTCAAGGAGCTGCTGACTGGCCTGTCGAGCGGGCTCGCCCACCTCCACAACTACCCGATCCTGAAGCTGGTCAACCCGTCGAAAGGGCACGCAGTCAACATGGTATGTATTGCAGCGCTTGCCTCACAGGTGTGACATCGGTGTATCTGAGGTGCCATGTTTTCTCACTAGGGTTGCAGCTACCGCCCCCTCCCATCCCCATGCCTCACAGGCTGCGATCACCGCTGCTCTGCGCAACGCGCAGATCGAGTACATCATCAGCAAGAAGTGCGGCACTGTGGGGCGCAGGATCTTCAAAATCCTGATGCAGAAGAAGGCGCTGGAGGAGAAGGACATCGTGAGCCAGGCGCTGGCGCCTGAGGCCGATGTGCGGCAGACGATGTACCGCATGAAGTCCACGGGGTACCTGTCTGTGCGTGAGGTGCCCATGACGGCTGACATGAACCCGAACAAGACGATTTTCCTCTGGGGTGTTCCGTACGAGGCCGTGCAGCTCCGCATTGTCGACGAGATGTACAAAACCCTGCGCAACATGTACCAGAAGCGGCTACACGCTGCAAGCGAGGTGGCGCCCCTTCTGGCACGCCTCAGCAGCAGCGGCAAGACACACGGCCTGACCGAGCAGCAGCTTGAGCAGGTGGCGAAGTGGAACTCCATGTCGGAAAGCCTCACCTTCACCATTGTGTCTCTCTACGATTCCATCTGCTCGCTGGAGTTCTTCTGAAGAGGGCCGGGTGTGGCACCTGTCGTGTGTCGAAGAAGACGGTGCGTCGTGGGTGCTGGCCATGATGCAGCACGTTGGCGGCAGGGGAGGAGCAGACAAAGCGGGTGTGGTATCTGGGGGTGTGAATCGCACGCCTCTGGACACGCACTAGTGATTGGGGATGTGCGCAGAGCTCCAAGCCGAGGGCTCAAAGGCAGAAGGCCAGTCAGGAGTGAGGGGGAGGGGTTCGTGCACCTGCCGGTGTGTGCGCTGTCGTCGACTGCCCTCTAGCCTCCCATGTACGGGCAGTGGGACGGATGCGGGGTTCCGTAATCAGCAGTGCCGCCACCAGGAGCAGCCTGTTCTCAGTAACGAATTCAGCGTTGATGGATGCCTCGCCCCCACCCCCCGCCACCCCTGCAGGTTCCTTGTTCAAAACAGCACTCGCGGTTTGTTGGGCGCTGACACTACGCTGCCTGTGGCTGCATGTTTACACCAGCAACACCACCGCAGAGAATACCAACAAAAAACCAACAGCCTAAACATGAGGGAGGTGATCTCGATCCACATCGGCCAGGCCGGTTGCCAGGTCGGTAACGCGTGCTGGGAGCTGTACTGCCTCGAGCACGGGATCCAGCCTGATGGCGCCATGCCGTCGGACAAGACGTGCGGTGTGGAGGACGACGCCTTCAACACCTTCTTCTCCGAGACGGGTGCTGGCAAGCACGTGCCCCGCGCGGTGCTGCTGGACCTGGAGCCCACGGTGATCGACGAGGTGCGCACCGGTACCT
Source organism: Rhynchopus euleeides (assembly GCA_963210315.1). Lineage (NCBI taxonomy): Eukaryota > Euglenozoa > Diplonemea > Diplonemida > Diplonemidae > Rhynchopus > Rhynchopus euleeides. The sequence goes on from OY723269.1 coordinate 1,428,823, forward strand.
ACCGCCAGCTGTTCCACCCCGAGCAGCTGATCTCGGGCAAGGAGGACGCCGCCAACAACTACGCGCGTGGTCACTACACCATTGGGAAGGAGATCGTGGACCTGTGCCTGGACCGCATCCGTAAGCTGGCCGACAACTGCACGGGTCTGCAGGGCTTCCTGGTGTTCAACGCCGTGGGCGGTGGTACCGGGTCTGGTCTGGGTGCTCTGCTGCTGGAGCGCCTGTCGGTGGACTACGGCCGCAAGTCGAAGCTCGGGTTCACGGTGTACCCGTCCCCGCAGGTGTCGACGGCCGTTGTGGAGCCGTACAACAGCGTGCTGTCGACCCACTCGCTGCTGGAGCACACCGACGTTGCGTGCATGCTGGACAACGAGGCGATCTACGACATTGCCCGCCGCAACCTGGACATCGAGCGCCCGACCTACACCAACCTGAACCGTCTGATCGCGCAGGTGATCTCGTCGCTGACTGCGTCGCTCCGTTTCGACGGTGCGCTGAACGTTGACGTGACGGAGTTCCAGACCAACCTGGTGCCGTACCCGCGTATCCACTTCATGCTTTCGTCGTACGCCCCGGTGATCTCCGCCGAGAAGGCGTACCACGAGCAGCTGTCGGTGGCCGAGATCACGAACGCGGCCTTCGAGCCCGCGTCGATGATGGCGAAGTGCGACCCCCGCCACGGGAAGTACATGGCGTGCTGCCTGATGTACCGCGGTGACGTGGTGCCGAAGGACGTGAACGCGTCCGTCGCCACCATCAAGACGAAGCGCACCATCCAGTTCGTGGACTGGTCCCCCACCGGGTTCAAGTGCGGCATCAACTACCAGCCGCCCACGGTGGTGCCGGGCGGTGACCTGGCCAAAGTGCAGCGCGCGGTGTGCATGATCTCGAACAGCACGGCCATCGCCGAGGTGTTCGCCCGCATCGACCACAAGTTCGACCTGATGTACTCGAAGCGTGCCTTCGTCCACTGGTACGTCGGTGAGGGTATGGAGGAGGGTGAGTTCTCGGAGGCGCGTGAGGACCTTGCCGCCCTGGAGAAGGACTACGAGGAGGTGGGTGCCGAGTCCGCCGACATCGAGGGTGAGGAGGACGTCGAGGAGTACTAGGCTTTCGCCCTCCCCACCACCCGGGCCTTGTTGTTGTTGCTGTTGATAATCTTGCTGTTTCCTGATCCCCCACCCCCCCCCACCTCCAGCACACAAGGCCAACATCGAGAGCAGAACATAAAAATGCAACAGCCCGCACACGTCTGCCCCGCCAACCGCAGACGCCAGGCTCTCCACACTGCATTATCTTCTGCACCGTGCTTCTCCCCCACCCCGTAACCCCCCCTCTCTGTAAAGCACTGCGATTATTGTCCCCCCCCACCCCCCACCGGCGGGGGGGTGGGTGGGTGGGTGGGGTTTTTTGTGTTTCTGCAAACAAAGGCGGGGGGGTGTGTGAGGAATGGGAAGACCAGAAGGGATGCGGGAACCCCCCCCCCCTCCCACACCCCCCCGCAACGAACGCGACATTGTGATTGGCTGCTGCCTCCCAGAATGGCCCAACTCCAAGCGCCCCCCCCCTCCCTCCCTCTCACCCCCCCCCCCCCTCCCCCACGACCCCCCTTGCTTTCTTGCCGAGTTATGCTCCGGAGGCAGGTGTGGGAAACCACACACACACACACACACACACACACACACACACACACACACACACACACACAAGCCCTCAAGACTCTTGAAGCGGCCTGACTCTTTAGTGTCTACGTCGCAGCAAGGGGGCGATATATACCACCCTTTTTATTGATTTCACGTGTCAGTGTTTGACTTTTTCGCAACTTCATTTCTTCCTTTTTCTCCCTCTCCAACCCCACCCGTGACACCACCAGGGTTTAGCTAGCCCTGGTCCGATTATCCCCGGTTCTTCGCTGAAGAGACGCGGCCGGGGGGAGGGGTACGAAGAGTACGCGTCGAAACCGGTGTCACGTCGTGTTGGGGAATCCTTCGGGAGTGCGATACTGAAGGGGAGGTGCTACTGCCCGTGCAGGGCGACACCGCCTTAAAACTTTATAACCACACACACACACACATCGCGAGTGCCTTCCCCTCCCCCTCTCCCAATCAACACCATAATCTGCCCACAAAACACAAGACAACACTCAACAGGGCTGGGGCAACCTATTCCCCACCTCCCCCACCCCCCCCCCCCCCCTAGGGCAGTGAACCCAATAAACGACGTTTATTTCAGAAACCGTTTTTAAATAAACGTTAAACGTTTATAAACGCTAAACGTTTAGCGTTTATTTAGCGAAGCAGCTTGTGCCCACACCCCACCCACATAACCTGACCTCACACACTCCCACACGATTCTGGTGGCAGAAAGTGCCCAATATGCTCCGGAAACTCAATTCCGCCCACTCACAGGGGGTGGTATGCCCCCGACGATGCCGTTTTTAGCAACCAAAATTTTTGGGACAGAACTTGTACCTGGGCTGCACACCACAGGACACATCAAGCAGAGCAAGCACACCTCAACCTGCCAGATGCACAGAAGAACTGTTGTCGTTGATTGTTCTGAAACATAACAGCTTCTCGGTGCCCTCCAGAGGCCAAAAGGCAAGCCAATATGAGGTAATTGCGCCAGGAACAGTTGTGGGAGAAGTATGGTACAGTTCGTGTCCCATTTGACGCTGTTCTTGGGAGCTTACGGCAGCTGGGTCTGTGGCACGGCGCATCCGTTGCCAGGGAGCGCGTCCTCGGGTGTGGTGCCTCACCTGCGAGCATGTGGCACAGGGACGCCATACGAGAGTCTCTCAGATGCCTCCTCTGATGGGAGGCAGCTGACTGGAACAGGCACCTGGTACAGCAGGCACGGGTACAAGAAGTGGCCAGAAATAGCGCCGATGTTTTCGACCCTGCGCTTCGACATCTTGCTGTCCTCACCGCAGCGGTGACCCCCCGCCCTGGAATTTGGGGTGTGGTGCGCTGGCCATGATGTATTATGATGTAAAGTGACTCAGTGGCAGAGCCTGCAGGAAACGTTTATTAAGCGTTTATCTGAACGTTTATTTCCGCTCAGAATTTTGAGAAACGTTAAACGTTTATAAACGCTAAACGTTTTCAACGTTTATTTAATCACTGCCCTAGGGGGGGTCTACTGCACCTAAAAAAGCGTGTACATTGGCCAAATTTTGAGAAACGAGTTTTTGACCCTAAAAAGGGGATTCTGCTGGCAGAAAGTGCCCAATATGCTCCGGAAACTCGTTTCCGCCCACTCCCAGGGGGTGGTATGCCCCCGATGATGCTTTTTTTAGCAACGAAAAATTTTGGGACAGAACTTGTACCTGGGGCTATTTGTGCAGTCTGCTTATTTCCGCTGTTGCCCTTTGTATCACCCTCAGGGACTGCCAGCGGCGCCGGATGGCCCTCAGGAGGTCCGTCCGTAGTTCTGGTACGTGAACTGCGCCCTGCACAACGCCCTGCTCGTCGGCGAGAGCAATCAGGCCTGGTTTCCTCTTCCTTTGAGAGACTGGCCCGTACCTCAACTGTAGACTCCGTCGACTCCCTCAATCCAGTCATTTGTGGCACCCAATCAGCCTCCCATTTGACACTGCAGCCATGCCTGAGTACTTCCCGACAATACCGTTTAGCGGAAGTTGGGGCTGGAAGCTGAGACGGGAAAATCTTGCGCTTCTGCTGAGCGCTATTTCTGGCCACTTCTTGTACCTGTGCCTGCTGTACCAGGTGCCTGTTCCAGTCAGCTGCCTCCCATCAGAGGAGGCATCTGAGACTCTCGTATGGCGTCCCTGTGCCACATGCTCACAGGTGAGGCACCACACCCGAGGACGCGCTCCCTAGCAACGGATGCGCCGTGCCACAGACCCAGCTGCCGTAAGCTCCCAAGAACAGCGTCAAATGGGACACGAACTGTACCATACTTCTCCCACAACTGTTCCTGGCGCAATTACCTCATATTGGGGGTATGGAAATTTAGTCATTCTTAGTCACTTTTAGGCGATTTACGCGCGGTTTTTCGGCTGGGGAAAAGAGAGTAAGATTTTCGAAAAAAATCGATTTTTTCGCAAAAAATCGCATTGTGTCGTAGTCGCGCGTAGTCACCCGTAGTCGCCAGGTCGAGGTTACCAGATTCCATACCCCCCCGGGGTACTGAATTACCGATTTTTCGACATGTCGAAAAAAAAAAAATTTTGGCCGAAAAAAAAAAATTTTTTTTTCGGCCGACTAAACCGAAAATCGGGCCCTCTGGGGTGCCACACCGATATTTTTCGGATTTTTTTCGGATTTTTTCCCGATTTTTTTTGGTTGGGGTGGCCACCAGTCCAGGCTGCTGCCCCAGGGTGGCCGGATTTTCGACATGTCGAAAAAAAAATTTTTTTGGCCGAAAAAAAAAATTTTTTTTTCGGCCGACTAAACCGAAAATCGGGCCCTCTGGGGTGCCACACCGATATTTTCCCCATGTCCGGGGGACATTTTGGGGAGCCCCCCCCATGTGGGGGGCTCCGCCCCCCACGCCCCCCGCCCCCCCCCCCACCTCCCACCTCCCTCCCGGCCGGGGGCCGGTACGGTCGGTCGTCGGCTGCGGCCAAAGGGCGTGCGGTAGCCGACGCCCTTTTGTGCTCGCCTCCTCCCTCCCACACGTCTTTGTCCTCTTTCATGACGCGTCACCCTGCCTCCACGCTCTGACTTCTGTGACCCGCATGCCGCGTTGAGAGCAAGTCTTCCGTGTGCTGTCACCGAGACCAGGCCACTATCTGCTCTCAGGTTGGTAGCAATGGCCTTTTACCTGATGTCAAGCCCACGTGACAAAGACTCGTGCAGCTGAGGTCCTGGCTGGTCTGTCCTGTTGTCTGGGATCCTGTTCCCCCCCGCACCCCCCCTTCCCACACATGTCTGGTGCGTCGGTCGCGGGTTTGTGGCGCATCGGTCCTTTGGCCTGCCGGGCCTCCCCCCCGCACCCCCCCTCCACACGCGAACCGGTCCCCCTTTTTCAATTGCGACCCGGTTCCCGTGTTGTGTCGCGGCCCTCCCCGCCTCGCCTCCGACAGACTCTCCCCACAGTTGACGACGTGGGCAAACGGCGCCGACATCCTCTCATCACTTACCGTATTCTCATCAGGACGGTCGGTTTCCCTGACGCCACGACCACCAATGTGCTCCGATGCTTTTTGAAGGAGGTAGTTCATCCCCGACTCAGGCGTTTGCGGGAATGAGCTCGCCCACTTCTCCTGGAGGAGTACGCACCACCCGGTCGTGGCGCACCCGCACCCGCTGCACACCGCACATGACGAGTTGCGGTAGCAGCCGTACCCCACACAGGTTCGAGTGGTTTGCCATGGTCCTGCTCACGACGACCTGCAGGTCACCCGTTCCTGTCGTGCACGGGCAGGCAGTGCCAGGAGGTGGTGGCCTCGTCAATCTGGCAGGGTTTGAGTTTACCGGGGCGAGGCACTCCACTCTGGGTCTGCTGTTTGTGATGTAACAAGCAGGTCTGGCGGGGTGTTCAGGGTTCGGAGTGGCCCTCCTCGTTGGCATCCGTGCAGCAGCGCTATCGCGTCCCGGAATGCCCCGTGTCACACCGGTGGGAACAGGGGCCAGCACCGCCATCTCGAGGAGGACCCGGGCCGTTCTTTGGATTCTTCACAGTCGCAGCCTCCGGCTTGTCGTTGTCCGTCAGCGTAGCGCCCACCCAGCCTGCAGAGATCTTGCACCGTCTTCAACAGCAACTTTTGACCCGACAATTTTTGGGGCATTTTTTCACCAAAAAAAATCACTCTGCGCGCCAAGTCGAAGACTTGTTTGGGGACTTTTGGTGTCCCCAATTTTTCAATTTTCGAAAAATAAGCTCACTTTGCTAAACTGGACCCAACTCCCCACACTCTTTTTTAAGCGAAAAACATGGTATGACAAAGATCTTGCAAGAAATGTTAAGAAATCTCGAAATTTCTTAAGACGTCTTAATGTAATGCCGAAAGGGCTATTTCTTAAAGATTTCTTACTGATTTCTTAAGACGTGTTTCTTAATGCCTAGCATTTTAATGTCCATCATTCTGAAAAAGATCTTAAAAGATCTTTTTCAGAATGATGGACATTTTTAATGCTGGGAGATATGGAAATAATGTCCATCATTTCATTAAGAAATCTTAAGAAATCCTGCATTTCTTAAAAATAATGGGGGTCATTAATTTAAGAAATTTAATGCAGCACCTGCATTAAGACGTCTTAAGAAAGAAGTGAAAAGATCCTTTTCTTATTAAGACCTTTGTCATACCATGGAAAAACAGCAAATTTCGGCCGATTTTTTCTCATTTTTTCTCATTTTTTTTCACCGACTTTTCCATACCCCCATTGGCTTGGCTTTTGACCTCCGGAGGGCACCGAGAAGCTGTTATGTTTCAGAACTATCAACGACAACAGTTCTTCTGTGCATCAGGCAGGTTGAGGTGTGTTTGCTCTGCTTGATGTGTCCTGTGGTGTGCAGCCCAGGTACAAGTTCTGTCCCAAAAATTTTGGTTGCTAAAAACGGCATCGTCGGGGGCATACCACCCCCTGGGAGTGGGCGGAAACGAGTTTCCGGAGTACATTGGGCACTTTCTGGCACCAGAACGACCTTTTTGGGGTCAAAAACGTGTTTCTCAAAATTTGGCCAATGTTTCCCCCAGTAGACCCCCCCTACCCCCCCCCCCCCCTGTGCTGACCACCAACCAGGAAAAGCCACCCTCCGGGGGCTTGCGGAGGGGTCAGGGGAGGAGAGAGAGAGAGGGGGGGGGAGAGGGGGGGGTCTCAGGGGTGCAGGGGAGGGGGCCCTCTCTCTTCCCCCCCCCCCTCCCCTTCTTCCCTCCTTCCTCCTCTTCCTCCTCCTTTCCTCCCCCCCCCCCCCCTGAGGGGAGGCTCTGCGACCAGGAGGCTGGATGATGGAGGGGGGAGGGGCTGTGCGGCGGGAGGGGGCTGGGTCGGGCGGGTCGACCAGCAGCAGCGTCAGCGCCAGCGTGTCGTTGGGAACCGCGGTGAGCAGCAGCAGCAGCAGGGTGTCGCGCGGGAGGGCGTCTTCATCCGCTGCCGCGCAGGCGAGGGTGGAGAAGACCGCGGCAACTGCGGATCGGATTGCGCAGCTTGTCGCCACGATGCACAGCAAGCTGGAGAAGGCGGAGGCTGACAAAGAGATGCTCTCCCTTAAGGCTGAGGAAGACTGCCACAGACGGCAGGAGCTTGAGTCGCAGCTCCACCGCCTGGATGACGTCGACCGCCGCTCCGAAAAGATCGACCTCATCGCGTCCCGCATGCGTGAGGAGACCCGCCGCATCCGCCAGCGGGAGGCGGAGCTCGACAGACGCGAGGTGGCGTTAAACTCCCTCGCATCCGCCTCGGCAGCATCCACCCCTCAGCAGCAGCACCACGCGCATCCACAGTCACATCCACACCCCCACGGCCCCAGCGTGGGGCAGGTCCGCGCGATATACGAAAAAATCGCATCTCTTGAAGCATCCGGTGTTGCAACACGCTCTGCCCTCCTTAGAGCCCTGCAGACCGACGGCGAGGTGCGTGCCCTCTTCCATGACGAGGGGAGTGCCCGCTCCGAAGTCCACCTCCAACGCCTCTTCGAATCCTGCTCCGGCGACCCCTCCGGGGGCGACCACGCCATATCCTGGGCGGAGTTCAGCCTCACGGTGTTAGGCCCAGCCCACCCCGGCCTGCCGGAACCCTCTGCGGCCAGCCCCTACTCCTCCAGCACCTGCGGGACCCCGGAGAGTGAGGCAATGGGGAGCGCCCCGTCGGAGCTGCCGGATCCCAGCCCGCCGCCGCCCCGACACCCCGAGCTGTCCCCCACGCTGGGGATGGAGGCGGCTTCCTCTGGGAGGGCTCCGTCGCCGTCGTCGAGGGGAGGGGGGTCTTCTGCGATGTCGTCAAGCGTGTCGGCGGGGTGCCCCCAGTCGCGCAGCGCGTCGCCTCCGGAGAGTGGGGAGCAGATCGCGGCTATGGCGGAGATACTCTCCGCGGCGGATGTGGACCCCCGGATCGACCCCTCTTCCGCGGTGAGGGTTGCCGTGGCGCACGGCAGGCCGTTTGTCGATGTCGCGTTCCCACCTTCCCCCCCGTCGGCCAGCCCGGGCTGCGCCTGGGAGAGGGTGTCGACCGGCAGCCTCCACCTCGCAGAGCAGCTGTCCTGCGCAGCGGTTAGCGGGATCTGCAGCGACCGGCTGTTCCTCAGCTGCCTCTGCCTGCTGGCTGACGGGAGGCGTATGGTGCCTCAGGGCACCGCGGACCTCCGTGAGGGGCACGCGGTGGCGCATGTCGCGGGGTGTGCCACGCTGGTCGACACATTCTTCCCCAGCATCGACATGTGCCCGGTGTATGCCTCCGCCGGCCCCTCCCAGGTGTGGCTTATGCTGGCGGAGAAGGCCTTCGCAAAGCAGAAGGGTGGGTATGCCCAGATGGAGCAGTGCAGAAGCAGCCTCGCGGAGGTCGTGGAGGCGGTGTGCCCGGGGTCTGCGGTGGCGGCCTTCCCCATGTCTGGGGAGGGGGCGCTGCCGGATCTGGTTGAGTCGTGCATCGCGGGGCATCTGCAGCTGCTGGTTCCGCTGCCGACGGCGGCGTCGAAGCTGGCGGATATCGGGGCTGCCTACACAGTGCAGGCCCTCTGGCCCCCGGAGGAGGTGCACCCCGCCCACCTGCATGTCCTGCTGTGGTGCCCCGTGATGTCGCAGGGCGATGCCTCCGTTGACGCGCGCTGGGTTGCGGCGTCGGAGCTCCCCTCTCTGTTTGGGGAGTGGGTGTTGGTGGATCTCTGCGGGGAGTTTGCGCGGCGGAGGGAGACGTGCGTTGCGCTGCCGGGTCCTCCCGCCATAGCGGCTCGGTGTGGCGGGCAGCAGTGGGGCGAGGCGTCAGGGGCTGGCAGCAGCGAGCCGTGGGAGGGTGCGGCGGAGCTGCCGGGGGTGGCGATGGTGGAGGCGCCGGTGGTGTCGCTGCCGAGTCGGTCGGTGTCTGCGGTGGCGGAGCAGTCGCGGCAGTCGCGTGCGGCGGAGGTGGTTGAGGCGGTGGGGCTGGGAGCGGGGGCGGGGCGGGGCGGCCCCGTAGAGCAGCACGACGTCAAGTGGGACGAGGTGCTGTGCGCCGCCATGCAGAGCAACACCGCAGTGGTGCGTGAGGTGCAGGTGCACAGGGAGGAGGCGGCGAAGGCGCGCCGGGAGAGGGATGAGCTGGAGGAGGAGCGGGTGCGGCTGCGTGCGGCGCTCGACAGCGCGGTTGCGGAGTGCAGCGAGTGGAGGGCGCAGCCTGATGTGCGGCAGGAGAGGGACGATGCGTTGCAGCGCCTTGGCGAGGCGGAGCATGCGGGCGGCGAGCTGCGGGAGGAGCTGGCGTTGATGCAGGAGGATGCGGCGACTGCGCGTGATATCCTCGCGAGCGTGCTCAACGCAGCACCGGCGGGTTCGCTGACGGATGCAGCGACCGAGGCGCGTGCTGTGCTGGACTCGGCCCTGCTGAAGCAGGTGGACTACGAGCTGACCTCTGACGACCAGGGACAGCGCCTAGCTGTCTTTGGTACCGTGTGGCGCGACGACGCATCGCTGGCAGAGCTGCGCCAGAACCTGGAGGCGGCGGAGGTCGAGCTGAGCGCCGGGCAGCGTGTCGCAGATGAGATGGCCGACAAGGTTGCGGATGACCGTCAGCAGCTGGAGCAGCAGAACTCGGAGCTGCGTGCGGACAACGCACGGTGCAAGTCGATAGCAGATGTCGAGCGAGCCAACGTGCTGCAGCTGACGGAGCATGTCGCAGCACTGCGGTCTGCACTCGATGATGAGCTTCGCAAGGTCGAGCGGCTGTCGACACAGCTCAAGTCGGCGACAGAGGCACACGAGCGCGTGGAGAAGCTGGAAGCCGACCTGCAGCTGGCGGTGGACAGCAACACAGAGAAGGACGCCAAGATCGAGGGCCTGTCGAGCCAGGTGGAGCAGCTGGAGGACACCTCCGAGCGCATGCTGACATCGGCACACGGCGAGGCGCACCGCAAGATCACCGAGAGCGTGGGGCAGGTGCTGCAGCTGCAGGAGTCTGTCGAAGATGCGCTGAAGTCAGCCGACGAGAGATACGACGACCTCAACACGCAGTTCCAGAGCCTACGCGCACAGCACGCCACTGCTGAGGAGGAGCTGACATGCGTGCGGGCAGAGGTGCAGAAGGGGAACGACGCACGTGGGGACATCGAACAGGAGCTGAAGATCACACTCACCCAGCTGGAGCTGCAGAAGGAGGCACACATTGCAGAGCGCAATGAGGCCAGTGCTGCCAGCACCAAGATGGAGGGCGAGCTGGCACAGCTGCGCGAGCGCTCTGCTGCCGACAGGCGTCAGCTGGAGGACGAGATGCCGCGCCTGCAGGACGAGTTGCGGAACGTAACCCTGCTGCATCAGGAGCTGGCCACAAAGCACCTCAGTGTAGTGCGCGAGATGGAACAGCTGCGTGCCCAGAGCAAGCAGCCTCAGGTATGCCGTGATCCGCCGTGCCTGGGGTTGCTGCGTGTGGATCCAAGTCGTCTTCAGGAGCCACCAACGCCGCCGCCACCACCACCACCACCACCACCACCGCCCCACCCGCCACAGTGCCTGGACCTCACCGCAGCAGAGGTGGACCACCTCTACTCGGAGCTTGCGCGTGCGGAGGAGAAGATCGCCACTCTGGAGGGTGCCCTCGACGTATGGCACCTGTGCCCTCTGCACGGCAGCAGGCTGGACCCCCGCCTCGAAGGCTCGTGTGTTGTGCTACCCCCTCACCCACTCAACGCCCTCCACCCCACACAGGAGCGGGAGCGCGACAAGGACGCCATGGCGATGCAGGTGCACACAGCGCGTGTCGAGATCACAGAGCTTCTGCGCGAGGTGAGCGAACGCCCGTCACGCGAGGGGAGCGCATCCCGGAACAGCCTTGCGTATTCGCAGAGTGTGGAGCCGCACCGCCACGAGGCAGTGCCTGCGGCACACGACACGGGGGCCGTCGAGGCCACACGCCTCCTCGAGGCTGCCAACGCTGCGCTGCGCGAAGAGAACGCACGCCTGCAGGACGCACCGGAGCAGCTTGCGGTGGCATGCGACCAGCTCAACACACTGCAGGCAGAGCTGGCAGCAGCCAACGAACGCGCTGCTGCCTCCGAGGCACGCCGCATCCGCGAGGCTGCCGCAGCCACCGTCGACGGGCGGCACAAAGAGCTGCAGCTCAGCAACGACCTGCTCCAGCGAGAGCTGCAGGTCGCCACAGACCAGGTGGCACGCCTGACGGAGGAGATCCAGGTCCGGGAGCAGCGCCTGGAGCAGTTCGCCGCCGACACCGCCGCCCTGCAGGCACGCATGCAGGAGCTGCTGGGCATGGCGGCCTGCACCTCGCAGGGCGATGCGGAGCGTGCCGCCCTGGAGGAGGAGCTGAAGGAGGCCAAGGAGGCGCAGCGCCAGGTCGCAGCGAAGTGGCGCCGCGTCGCGACGTCGCTGCAGGAGACGAAGCGAGACCTGGAGGCGCAGCGCGCCCACGTCGCGGAGTACGAAGATGCGATGCAGGTGGCTGGGCGTGAGATACAAGCCCTGCACAAGGGGAGGGAGGAGCAGAGGCGGGCTGCTGACGAGGAGCGCACGCGCGCCTCCGTGCTGCTCGAAGAGCAGGTGGAGGAGAACCGCGAGCTGCGCCTCGAGATGCTGAAGGTGATCTCGGAGAGGAACGCCCTCCACTCGGTATGGCAGCACGCTTGCAGTGGGGGGTGGGTGGGGTGGGGGAGGGAGCAGCGAACGCATCCTTTGCTGTGCCAACAATAATAGAGGCTTCGTTGGGGATTTTTTTTCAGCCCAGCCAGACGGTGCAGCTGACAGCTCTGATGAGCTGTGGCTGCACTACTCCAATAAGAGTCCAGCCCAGCAAATAAAAAGGCCGCGTGGGCCGCTGTCACAGCGGATATCTGCCTCACCCCCCCTATTATGCAGGATCTTTACGCTGGCGAGCCGGTGAGCTTGCGTCGCAACTGAGATTCTCTGAATCGCTACGCCCGGTGCCTCTGATGGGTGCCCTGGGGGGTGTGCCACACGTCGGTGATCCCCGCCGCGAGTCCCCGCACACCTCCCCCAGGGGCAGGCAAAAAAGCGATGTTTGTCGCTGATTTTTGTCGCCATCAATTGGCAGAAGCCGGCGTGTGCCTGGCTTCATCGCTCTTTACTCACTCTTTCTGCGGCGGCGGGGGTGGGGTGGGGGGAGGGTGGGGGTGGGGGGTGCGTAGTGTCATCACACGCCGCCACCACCATTCCCACAACCTCCACCTGCCAATCCCCCGCCTCCTCCCCACCCCACCCCCGCCTAGTTTGTTGTACCTCGTTTTAGTTCCCCACCAAGATCAACCACCCATCCCCCTCTTCTTCTTTTATTTTGTGTTACCTGGGACCCCCCGTGTATAAGTCCCCCCCTGGGGGTCTGGCAGGGGGGGGACTTAAACACAGGGGGACCTAAACACGGGGGTGAGCTGGTCTGGAGGGTCATCAGGTGGCCCCTAGGCCCTCCAGGTGCTGTCAGAGTCGAAAAGTGGGGTGCCAAAAGTCCATCCGGACCGGAATTACCCCCCTACGACAGCAGAGGAAGAGGTCTTCTTGGTCTCCACTGTGCCACCCCCGTGTTTAAGCCCCCCCTGTGTTTAGGTCCGCCCCCCCCGTGTTTAAGTCCCCCCCGGCCGAAAATCGCCTCCAGGGGGGGGACTTAAACACGGGGGGTCCCAGGTACGGAAAAAAAAACATAGCAACGCTTTCCAACCAGAGCTATTCCTAACTAGGGGTCCGGATTCCATGATTTTGAATTTCAGATTTTTCCTCTGTCTGGCGCGTTTTTTTTGCACTCTGTTTAGCGCGTTTTTTTTGCACTGCAGGAAAGAAAATTTCTGGTGAGGATTCACCGGAGTGGAGGGTGCTGAGGGGCTGAGCGGCTGGGGGGATGCTGCCTGTGAGGGAGAAGATGCACCAAGCAAAGACACACGGCCCCGGAGGGGCCGTGTGTCTGTGTTCAGTGGTGCATTCCTCCGCACCTCAGTGCACTCTCCGACCTGCATGTCTACGGGGGTCTGAGCCCACATGGCAACCCCGAGTAAGGGGTGCAAACAGACACCCCATGGCCAAAATGACCCCACCGCGATCCGCACAGATCCCAAATATTCAGAGGAGCAGGGTTTTGAAAAACCTGTAAGTGGGGTCCCGCTGGGTGGGTGGTGTAGGTGGGCTGATTTCTGGCCTCCCAGTCACATCCTCCCTTCAGAAGTCCCTGAACCAGACCCACATTTCATGGGTGAAACTTGGCACGCACACCACCAAAATGACCCCACTACGATCCGCACGGAGCTCAAATTATCCAATAACGCCAGTCATGTGCGGCGATGCGATCAGTTTTGAGCCCCCCAAATAGGTGCCTCAGTAGCGCGTTTTTTTTGTATCCGATTTCGGTCACCAGCCCCCCGGACCCCCGGATTTAGGAAAAGCCCTGTTTCCAACCAGGGCTTTCCCTAAATCCATACCCTAACCCGGGGACCGGCGATTTCAAGATTTTCCCTCTGTTTGGCGCGTTTTTTTTGCAGCACCTGTGCGCGTTTTTTTGCAGGGGTTGAAGAGGGGGGAAAATGGTGAAGATTTCAAAAAAATAGTATACTCGTGGAACGGGTTCGCACGAATCATTTCATTGCGGCCAGAAAAGGTTGGTTTATCCGCACTCGGGGATCTCCCGGTGAGCAGCAAGTCGGGTGGCAGAATGGGCTGGTTTCACTCCCAAGCTGCACAGTAGGCTGTTCCAGGGTACAAAAAGGCGCGTCCCAACCGCGGATGTTCACTACCGTGGCCTCCGGCGGCTGGGGGGCTCCGCCCCCCAGACCCCCCTGTGACATGGACTTGTCCGCTGCGGAGGGGTCGTGCAGGTCTAGTGGGTAGAGGGACCGTAAACAGCCGACAAGGCGGGCCCCAGTGACGAAAGCCAGCTATGGGTGTCAACAAGCACCCCATGGCCAAAATGACCCCACCACGATACGCACGGATTCCAACCGTTCCAAAGAACGGGTTTTTGGGAAATTTGAGGAGGGGGTCCCGCTGGGACCCCTGAGTCAATGCAGAATATCGGACGTTTTCCCTCGATTTCTGCACCTTTGGAGCGGTTGGCAAATAAGCCAAACAGAACTTTTTTTGCCCCTCTGGAGCTGTCTTGAAGACAGATGTGTCAAAACATGCCAAAAGTAGGTTTTGCAGGAGCTCAGGTGGCATAGGGGCCGGGCAAGCTCCCCCGAGAAGTGCCCCTACTGTGCGCGTTTTTTTTGTACCCGAAACCGGTTCCCAGCCCCCCCGGACCCAATATTTAGGGAAAGCCCTGTTTCCAACCAAATGGATGTGGGTTATGGTTTGTAGATCGTGCGTCTTACCCCCTTACCGCCCCCACCTTCCCCCCCCCCTCCTCCTCCTCCTCACCCTCCCCTTTTTCTCTCTGTTTCGCAAGAGAAAGAGAAGGAGAAGGAGATGGAGAGAGATCTTGGGGAGGTTTTTGTCCCGAGTATCCTGTGTTCTTCTAACGCGCATCCTTCCCCCCCCCCCCCACCCCACTTAGTGCTAAAACCGTGACACCTCACGCTGCTGCCCAAGTCGAGAGAGGCAACGTCCGTTCTGCACTCCAGTTCAAAAGATAAAGCTGCTGGGCACACACTTTTTCCAAGGGTGTTTTCGCGATCGACGAATTCCCGCTGGTTCTTCTCTCCCCTTACTGGTTTGCAGACACATAGTTTACCCCATACCCTCTGTGCTGCCCTCGCTTTGTGCCACTGTGTCGTCAAAAACTGTGTCACTTCGAGGCCAGTTTTCTGTGAGATGTGTTCGTCTTTTCTCACCTATTTTTTCTGCATTTCTGAGCCCGCGAAGGCCCCGAGGACGTATTCTATCCTCGCCCCACCTCACCTCTTCCCTACACACCCCCAACCCCCCCAACCCCCTCCAGCTTGGCAGGGGGGGGGGGGGGGCCGAGCCCCAACGGTTTCGGTGAGTGTGATCGAAGATAGATCGGGGTGGGGGGTGGGGGGAGTGGGTCATCCAATTTTCGTTTTGTCGGACGCAGAGGGTGTGACACCGTTACACCCGGGCGCCGTGTGAACCAAAAAAAAGTGTGTAACTCGCGCCTTCGGAAGCAGGTGGGCGAATCGCCTTTCTGTCCTGTGGTGCTGGCTAGATTCGCATATAGATGCAGTGATGAGGAAGGGCGGGCCTGTTGCAGGCCCGCACGACGAGGGAGTGAGAAACGATATCGGGGCTTCAGAACCCGCAATAGATCCAGTTGAGCTGTGAGGGAAGAAAGCAGGATAGAATAGAGAAGGGGGTGGGGTCGGGGGGGGGGGGGGGGGGCGTCACGGTTTGAATAGAACATCTGTCGGGGACACGGCCCGTAGAACGCAGGTGTGAGCGTCCCAAACCCACACACCCCACGGCAACCTTTTTTTTTGGGCATTTGCCCATTTTGCATTGGGGGTCTTCGTTGGTTGTTATCCTTCGTCAATCTTTGTTAGGTTTCAGCCAATTCAACTGGAAATGCACCCAAAATTCACTGACGACCACCCCATCGCGAAGACCCCCATTGGGGGCTTTCGCTCGAAAGTGCACACAAGTGAGCTGCCTAGCAACATAGGCTGCAACCTGACACACTTCGACACAGAGCGAATGCCCCCATTGGATTTTTAACGCAGTGATCCCACCTCTCTGATGTGCCTCCTGCTGTTCCGCACATGATCTTCACCCCATCTTCACCCACCACAACAACACTCCTCCCCACGGGCACAACGCAGGGCGACACTGGGTGTGGGCAACGCCAAAAAACCCCCCCCACCCCCCACCCCCCGCCTGGCTGTCCGGGGGGGGGAGGGGGTGGGACGAGGAGGGGGGGGTGTGGGGTGAAGCAGGGGGTGGTGGTAGGAACAAAAGGGCGCCACACCCGCCATCACACACATACACCCGCTCCCCCTCCTCCTCCTCCTCCACACATCGCCGCGCAAAACAAAGGGGGTGAGGAAAAAATGCCGCCGTCGGGATTAGTCTCAGCACCCCTCACCTGGGGTGTGGTGCTGTGCCTCTGTGCAGCGCATATCCCCGGTATGGACGGGATGTCATCGGGGAGAGGGCAGACGCGGGCGCCGCTGACCTGCTTCAGCGAAGGTCCGATGGAGGACTGGCGTGCCGCGTGGCAGCCCCTCGGAGCGGGGTCGGAGTACATCTGCTCGCCGACGTTTATCCATAAGCTCTCGTCCGGGCCAAACGTCACCCTCGCAGCGAGCTGCCGCTTTGCGATGGAGCAACTCCAGGCATTCCCTGCAGACGGAGGAAGCGATGTGGGGAAGTATTCTCACAGAGTCCCTGTCACGCCTGGCGGGATCTTCTCCGTTGGGGCGGCAGACCCGTTCACCGCTGAAGGCGAGGCTGAGTCGATCTACCTCGGAGGGGTTGGCGTCACTGCAAAGGTGAACGCCGTCACCGCAGAGAGGGCGTGGGAGACGGTGCTGCCCACATCCGACGGGACCTGCAGCAGCCCCAGGTTCGCCCAGGCGCTTGCCGCGTCGGCGAGGCAGGGCCTGATCTCTGTGGGGTTCTGCGGGGATAACCGGGACTCTGTCCTCTACATCGACAGGATGGACAACTCTTCAGGCGCCATCCTTGAGACCTATGGGTTTAACGTGTCGTGGTGGAAGTGGACAGGCGTCGGGACCCACCGCGCCGCCCTCGCTGTGTATGACGATGTGGAGGCGGAGGAGACACATCTCTACCTTGCAGGGCAGTCGGAGCTGGCGGATGCGGGGTGGCTGGTGAGGCTCAACTGGAGTTCGGCAGGCCTGGATACCGCAACCCCTCTCTGGAATATCTCGCTCGCCTGGCCCCGCCCCAGCGAGGGGGACCCGATCCCGCTGCGGATTGAGCTGGGTTTGGTGCAGTCGGGCAACACGCAGAACCGGACGGCGCTGCTGCTCCTCGCAAACAGCGCGCTGTTCCTGCTGAACCCAGCCTCAGGGTCTGCCGCCAACAACCCGTTCCCCATCGAGGTGTCGCGGGAGTGGGGCATGGCAGTGCTTCCGGCTTCCGGCGTGATTGCATCTGCCTCCGATGTGGGGCGGGCCTGGGGGTCCGACCCCGCCTTCGCCGTTGACGTGGTGGTTGCGTATAACAGCCGCACCGTGCATCCCCTGGAGAGGATCTTCCTCGCCTTCTTCGCGGTGTTCGAGGATTCCCTCCAGCTGGTGCATCTCTCGGAGATCGACACCGCGGTTGACATGGAGGTCCGCTCGGTGGCAGCCGGGCCCTACAGCCCTGGGTCCCCCACCCAGGGGGTTTGGGTAGCGGCGTCGGAGACGTGCAGCGGTGCAAACCCGTGCCTGCCGGACAACCCATTTAACGACACATCGGTGGTGGTCAACTTCAACCTGTCGGATGTTGGGAAGGGGTGTTCGGCGTGCCTCCCAGGCTGGGCTGGCCCGAACTGCACCCGGCAGTGCCCCTGTGTGCGTGGGGGTGGTTCGTCTGGGGCGTGTTACGACGGGCCGTTCCACGATGGGTCCTGCAGGTGTGACACGCGGACCTACTCTACAGCGTGTTTCCCCTGCATCTGCAGCGAGAAGCATGGTGTCTGCGACTCCGGTGTCAACGGGACGGGGATGTGCGTTTCGTGCGTGTCGGAGGCTGGCTCCTCCCCGACCTACTACGGGCAGGACTGCGACCACCGCTGCAACTGCACCCAAGATGAGCAATGCGACTCGGGGGTCTTCGGGTCTGGAAGGTGTACCCCCGCCCCGTCTCCGCCAAGCCCGTCATCCGGGGGCTGGAGCCGCAACGCGACGTACGGCGTGGTTGCAGGCTGCGTTGCGGTTCTGCTCGCTGCAGCGGCTGCAGCAGCGTTTGCCTTCAAAAGGAAAAAAGCGTCGCGCGCCACCCCGGCAACACCCAACTCGACATACGGAGCTGTTGAATGAGCCGCGGCAGCGCAAGAGATGTGATGCCCTGGGGATGTCATGTCATGTTTGGGTGGGTTTCTGCACTTGCTGCAAGAAGAGAGAAAAAAACGATCCGCGGGTGTGACGGGTGGGTAGGGTGTGGGGTGTGTGGTGGGGGCTTGATGCCTTCCTGCCCCCCGGCCCCTCAGTCTTGCGTCGGCTGTTAGTAGTGTTGCGGGTACTTCGATGTGGGGTGGGTGGGAGTGTGGTGTGTGATTCTCCTCAACTAAAATTCCTCCTTCTTGGCGACATTTGTTGTGTACACCGCTGCCCTGACCTGTCTTGGTCACGTCACAGGGGTGGTTGCGGTTGATACCAAAAATCAAGATCCCCAAGGTCGGGTTGGAAGACGTGCCCTTGCCCCCCCCTCTTTTCCTTGTCGTGTGCCGTGTTTCTGTGTGGTCGTTGAGTGGAGTGTCTGTGCATCCCACTTGCTCTGCAGGGACAGGGGAGGGGGAGGTGGTGGAGGGGGGCAGTTTTTGTCGGCAGTGGTTGGTTTTGTTTTGTTCCATTTTTTACCACAGCAGAGAGAGAGACTCAAAATGCGCAATGGTGATAGGGTCACGCTTGATGTGCCTCCCACACAGCACATCGCATCGCACACAGCCATCGGGGTTCGTGTGTGTGGAAAAGGCGTCAACGCATCCAAGAAAGGCTCGGATTTCTGTGAGGAGGCCGAACGCCGACATCAATATTTAGGGCAAAAAAAATACCAGCCGCTCTTTCAAATCAAAACAGAATACAGCCTGATATCTGGGATCGACTTGCTACTTGAACGGTGTTTGTGACTTGTCTGGTCTGTTTGATTCGGTCTGTTTGCTCAGTTTGTGATTCTCTGTCACACCCCCCCCCCCTCCTCTCTCTCTCTCGCTTCGCAACAAACCCTCCTTCTCATTGGATACATACCAGGTATCTCGACACTAGCCATCATCACTAACACCACCAGCGCCACGGCTCCTCAAACGTGTACGTGTATTCTGTCCGTACGTTCTCCTGGGTTGTGCCTGTGTGTGGGGGGAGGGGTGGGTGGGGTGGGGTGGAGGGGTGCTCTATGTGTGCGCCACATCCGGAGGATGCGGCGTTGCGTTACTGTTAGCGGTGTGGGTGTGTGTGGGTGTGTGTGTGTCACATCAAGCATGTGCCAGGTGTGCTCGACACGATTGCATTTGACGTGTGTGACAGAGCGGCATGCTGACCTATGGGCTTGAGGGCAGGTTGCCGGCCTGCCCCCTGCCAGGTGCCACCCGATGTTTTCCGAAAATATTCAGGTGTGTGTGTGTGGTTTGCTGGCCCGAGGCTGTTCTCAAAGCATATATGAAACAACAAAGAACGCATTCTGGCAGGATTTGTGCACGCCACAGCCCGGCCATCAATTCAGGCCGGTGGTCCGTCGATGCACAACTATGAAGCCGAGTGAAACTCTTGGGGATCTCTCAGAGCAGGATCGACGACAGTTGAGTGTTCTTCTTCGAACGCACCCACACGGTGCATTCGAAGGATAGAGAGCGGCGCTTGTGAGCAGCACGTCCTCCGCTTGTGAGGCGGTGCCGAAAACAGTGCGTTTTCTATGGTGCATTTTAATCGCCGAACTTTGCCGAAAAACTTGCCGGCAGGGAGGGCATGCTGTGCCAACACGCCCGACAGGGCAGCGATCCCCACCCTCACGGGCGTGGCGGGTATTGTTGTTATCTTAGTGTGGCAGTGCACCCGTATGCCCGTGCATAGCCACAATCAAGGGCATTATGAACGCGCCCCGCTCCCATGGGAATTGTGCCATTCTTCTATCCAATTTGCCAAACTGATATTGCAAACCCCTTTTTGATTTGAAGCGATGATGCGCTCAGCCAGGGGATAAGATAGGTCTGGTTTTCCGGTTTTCAAAACCAGGGTTTCCCGGTTCCCGGTTTTCTGGGGAAAAAAAAAAAGGTCGATCTCATTTTTGGCGGTTTTTTTGTGACTTTGGGACAGTAAAACAGTCAGAAAAAACGCCATAAAAAAATAGAAAGTGACCCCATCGTGATCCGCACAGAGCTCAAATAGTCCAAAGAAGGCAGAGAAGCGGAGAAGAAAAAATGGACCTAGCGGGTGGCCCGGTGGGTGGTGATGCCCTCGTCATGCAGGTCTCTTCTGTTTTGAAGGTGCACACATGGTGGACTCCAGCCACCATGTCTAAGAGGGAGTCTAAGACTGCAGTCTGGAGGGCTGAGACGAGAACACGAACGACTTTCAAGCAGTCTTGAAGGTCGCCAAGCCTATTGGGGGCAACTAACAGATGAGATTTGTTTGTTGCCTGTCGTCACAGCTAGGTGCCCATCTCCTCGATAACGGAATGTGTGCAGAGATCTCGTGGACCCTTTGGCCATTCTGTCGTGCACCCACTCCACCCACAACGCACACCTGTCACGAGTGGTCACTCCCCCGTCCTCCTCCACCCTGAAGGTTGAATCCTCAAGGACCAGTGATCTCCTGCTGGCCGGGCTGCGATACAGCGAAGCCTTCCTACTTACAAGCGAATCCAGACTGTAGGGAACAGATGTTCACTACCGTGGCCTCCGGCGGCTGGGGGGCTCCGCCCCCCAGACCCCCCTGCGTAAAAACATTGCACCCAGACCGGTTTTTTGGTCGAGAGTCCAAACTTTCAAAGCAGCTGCTGCGCCTGCCCCACCAAGCAGCCTCAGTACGGCAGGACGCGCGCAGGCACCGGGCCCTCTCAGATTCTGGGAGGGTTTGCGCGGGTCGCGCGCCGAAGGCGCGCGCGAAAAATTTTCAAAACCAGAAAAACCGGAAAACAGCGCCAGAAAAAAAGTCTATCTTATACCCTGGCTCAGCGAAACAAAAAAAACAAATCAAACATGGTAGCTCAGAGCTGCTGGACAGGATCCCTTCCTCTTCGGGCGGAATGAGAACTGAAAAAACAAATATTGGTATTTTTCTTGTGGACCGACAAAGTATTTGCCCTCCCCCCGCCCCCCAAGGTGTATCTTGTCAAGGCGGAACTGCAAAGCACCGGATGATTGTCGTCACACACACAGTCTCGTGCGCCTACCAATCACACACCACCTCCCCAGGCAAAGTTTGCCTCTCTGCATTTCGTGCGTTCAACGAGCACCTCGTGCTGCCCTCGGCTACCCGCTGCCCCACTGAGGTGCTTTCTGAAGCGGCACCATGTTGGACAGCTTTTGGAAGACGGATCAATGATGTCAACAGCAGTTGATGTCAACGATCAATCTCTCAGATAGCATCATAACTGAGCCGATGACTCGACATCTCAAGCACAGGGGGGTAGGGCCTGTCCAGCTGTCGGTGGTGATGCCGCCTGTCCTGCCTGGAGGGGAGGGTTTCGGCATTTTCAAAAAAGGAAATCACCCCACTCCCATACCAATCCATTGCGTGTCCCTCCCAGACACAATGCAAATCATCTGTCGAGCTGTGTGTGTGTGAAGGTCGGTTTTTTCTGGTTTGTTTCCCCCGACCCCCATTCTTTCATTTTGAGCGATTCAATTATTTTTTTTCCTGTGTGCATGTGCTAACTCTCGTTCAAAACACGATACGTGACACCTTATTTTCAAACCCGGCGCACGAGCTGATCAGGCTTCCATAGGCCATCTAGTTTGAGCCACTATTATTCGCCCTCTAACTGGCCAAAAGGAAAGTCTAGACCAAGTCGAAAACCATGGCTCGAGTGGAGCTGAATACACCCAGCTCTACCTGCCATGACATTGGTCAGGCAACCCCTGACCCGTGCAAGCCGGAACCCTGCTTCCTGCTGCTGGGGATGTGTCGGTGTTGTTCTCTACTTTTTTTTGCCGGATTTGGCGCACAAACAACAGCCTTATCCTTATTCTTTTTTGTTTCCATACGCCAGCACTGCATGCAGCCCTCACTAGCCTCCCCCCCCACCCCCTCCAGGGCCACCCCAGACACCGCCGAGGTGGGCGAACCAAACACACCAGCAAACCCCCCCCCCCCCCCCGTATTTTTTTATCAGGTCTCTCTGCGCCGTCTGCACAAAAGCCAGGGCGAAAATGAAGCACCGCCTCCGCAGGCCTTCCCCTGCTTTCATAAGCGCGGCTTATTTTTCACCAGGAGCCAGGTCCCCCCCTCGAGAGTTCAGTCCATTCGGGGATGGGATGGGACGAGAACAGGGTGTGGTGCGCGCCTCCGCCGTGTCTGATACGAATCCAGGGGTGGGGGGGGTGGGGGGCAACAGAAGCTATTTAAAAAAAGGCCCGGGGAAGGGGGTGGGTGGCGTGGGGGAGGGGGGGGGGGGGTGGTGCATGCGTGAAAGAACACAAGCAGGAACAGTATAATACTCCCGGGAAAGCGGGGAGGAAACGGAGATACCCCCCCCCGCCCCGCCCCGCCCCACTGCGGCCCCTTCGCACTACACCTTCTAGCTGTGGGTCGAGGGAGAAGGGTGTGGGGAGAAATGCCAATGCCATCGGAATTGAGACCCTTTCCAAGCCAACTCCACGCACATCACAGGAGACCCCCCCCCCCCCCCTAGGGGGGGTCAAATGCCACCCTTTTACGTGGACAAACACGATTTTTCAAAAAACCGGCGCAGAGGCCCCAAAGCCCCCGTAAACCCTCCAAACCCCCCCAGATCGGTCCGGAAACCCATCGAACCCCACTTTTCCACCATTCCGGGCACCTCAGGTGCCCGAATTGGGGTACCTAAATTTTGTGCCACCGTTTGGTACCGGACAGTGCCACTGTGTGGGAGGTTGGAAAAGAAAATGCCCCAACACACCACATCTGAGGGTTGCAATGCATGTTGCTTGCCAACCACGTCATCCGGTGGGTGTCAGGCGCTATGTAGGTGGCATTAGCCAGGTCTTCGATGTGTTCTGGCTTGTATATGTACCTCCCTGCCACCATGCACCGGGAGGCTGCCTGTAGGTACGGAACAAGTCCAGATGGTCGTGTGATTCCTGTGCAGCAGTGCTCCACAACCGGGATGTGTTGACAACGACTGTTGCAACACGAGCTGTACATTCCGGGAACACACGAAGTGCGCTGTCGTGGTACCCATTGTGCCAGAATTGGTAGTTGCTGCGGTCTACTTTGCCTGGCCCAAGAGCACTGGTACTGAACGGTGCAATATGCGTGGCGAGGTGAATGCAACGGAAGGGCGCAAAGTCAATACAGCTCTCGGATGGCGGGTGGTGGTGCCACTAGTGTGTGACGTTCACTCGAGGATACAACGCATCACAATGAATCAGCAACCGTGGACCGAGTACAATACGCTCTCTGTGGCTGGTGTGGGGGACAAAGGCAGTGCCTGTGCCGCAGGCAGGGAGGTACATATACAAGCCAGAACACATCGAAGACCTGGCTCATGCCACCTACATAGCGCCTGACACCCACCGGATGACGTGGTTGGCAAGCAACATGCATTGCAACCCTCAGATGTGGTGTGTTGGGGCATTTTCTTTTCCAACCTCCCACACAGTGGCACTGTCCGGTACCAAACGGTGGCACAAAATTTAGGTACCCCAATTCGGGCACCTGAGGTGCCCGGAATGGTGGAAAAGTGGGGTTCAATGGGTTTCCGGACCGATCTGGGGGGGTTTGGAGGGTTTACGGGGGCTTTGGGGCCTCTGCGCCGGTTTTTTGAAAAATCGTGTTTGTCACCCCCATTTGACCCCCCCTACCCCCCCCCCCCGCTCGCAGGCGGCGCACACACACACACACGACACACACACACACCCCGCCGTGCTGTCTTGGCTATTGCTAAGCCACTCTCCTCCTCCTCCTCCGCCTCGACTCCTGACTTGCCCCCACCCCACCTCCCGCCCTCTGCTGCCCCAGGCAATCTAACGTTATCCCTGCTTTTCTAACTAGAAGAATCCGGTCCCACGCGGGGCCTGCCTTGTCTTGTGTGGGGGGTGGGGGTGTGCCGGAGGCGTGCGTGGGGTCCGTGCGATGATCTTTAGCTTCTTCGTGTTCAACCGGTACGGCACGTGCATATTCCACGAGGATTACACCGCGGGTCGGAGGGGGCCCAATGAGGTGTGGGTCCCCAGCGCGAAGGATAATGACAAGTTCAAGCTGACGGCGGGGCTGGTCCACTCTGTGCGGTACTTCATCACCGCCATGTCGAAGCGGGAGCACCTCGGGGATGGGTTCTTCGCCTTCCAGACGGACGCGTATAAATGCCACTGCTTGGAGGCGCCCACCGGATACCGTCTGGTGATGATCACAGACCCATCGGTGGCGCTTGCCGACCTGAAGCCCTTCCTGCAGGGTGTCTACTCTGGCATCTTTGTGGAAAAGGTTTGCAAGGACCCCTCCTACACGCATGCGAAGTTCTGCGTCATCACAAACCCTGCCTTTGGCGACCTCCTCTACAGGAACCTGCAGCAGGTATGCCTCGGGGTGGTGAAGTAGATGTAGTGTTGTTCGGGATATGTAGAGCGCCCTTCCTTTGTTGCTGTGTTGACGCTTCCACCACCCAATATGCCCGCCCGCTTCCTGCGGGGTGTGTGTGTGTGTGTGTGTGTAGAGCGGCATGTGAACACAATAGGTAGCAAGACACACACACAGAGGAGGTCCAGGCTCGTCACGTTTGTTTCGCTCCATGCATGCGCTAAAGGCACATGCCAGCCCGTCGCCACCCCACCCCACCACACACAGCTCAGCTGTTCCGGCCGCCGGGATGAGGAAGTCAAGGAACGATCCAGATGAGGAGTCCTCCCCACACATGCTGATTTTTCAGCAGGCGCTGGTTGAGGCAGTCAGAGGGGCGGGGGGTGTCTGTTCGCAGAGGGCGAACGGAGGCGTCTGCCCCCCCCCCCCCCCCACCAACGTGCGCACGCTGGGTGCGGGCAGCAAGTGGGCCGGGTGCGGATTTGGGCGGGATAGGGGGTGGTGGGGGCATCGGGGCCAAGCCCCACACCCAGCGTGCGGGCCACCCTGCGAGGGAGTACGCACGCCTGCCGCCTTGCCAAACGTGAGAAGACCCCCGCGCCTCCCCCACTGGAGTCTCGAGGAGGCACCCGACCCGACTGACTGAGGTCGGCACGATCCCAACGGGCCTTTTCAAACCACCAAGCTGAACCCCAACAGGCGAGCCACATGACGGGTTGGGCTAACGAGAGAGTCTCAATGCATGGCGCCCCCCCCCCCCCCCCCCCGCCTCGCTGCTCACCCCAAGAAGGCAGTGCCGGGGGGGGGGGGGGGGGGGGCGGTGAAACGCTCGTTGGCGATACTGAGTTCGCTCGACATGGTAGGATAGGTCATGTCGCCTCGCGGAGGCAGGGCGGCTGTCGCTGTGACGGGGCGCCAGCACCACCGCCACCATCACCCCTTTCACCACCTCCCGCTCCAGCTTCCGAAAGGCTTGGAGGGCGCGGAGGGGATTGGGTGTGTGTGTATGGGTGTCACTGGGGAGAGGTTGTGGTGCACGCCAAGGGGCAGGAGGGACCACTCTCTGTGCTGCTCTCAGGCATGCAGCTTGGGGGGGTCCAGCTGGTCTCCAGACCAGCAGAACCAGCAAAAAAAACCCGAAGATTCAATTTCAAGCTAACGTGCCTGCTCTCACTGCACCACTGTAAAAAAAAGTATACCCACGTGTGAGTGTTGTGCGCGCGCAAAACAAAAAGAAGCAACCGCACCCCACAGTGTGTGTGAGGATTGATGCCCGCCTTGTTGTGCGTGCAATCCGGAGCGAAGCAAGGCGCGGGCGACGGGAGGGCTTGGGGGGGGGGGGGGGTGGGGGGGGGCGGAGAAAAACAGACGCCCTGACTGACGCAATGGAGGGGAGAGGCGTTGTATCGAAGCGGTCCCCACTCTCCCTCCTCCGCCCCATCCCGCCCAATCTCCTCCCAACCTCCACACCCCCTCCTTGGTGATTTCTCCGTGGCGCCGTGGTGTTCTGTTGTCGGGTTCTGTTCGATGGTGCCGGCCTGCGAATCCAACGCTGCCAACGACTCTATGTAACCCTGGGACCCCCCTGTTATGTGAGGGATGAGCGGAGGGGGGGGAGGGGTTGGTTCTTGCTGCGGGGGTGGCGCCTGTCCCCCGCTGCTGGAAACCTCCCCCCTGAGGCAGTGCCCACCGCCTGACGCCCCCCCAACACCGCCACCGCCACCACCACCACTACCTCTCCGACTAAAACACCCGTTTCCCCTCCCTCCACGCTCCAACGCCACCTTGTAGCCCATCTGTTGATCCCACCCGCCACCTCCGTCTGCCGCCCACCCCGCACCTTCACCTTCACCACGGGCCTCACCCTTGTCGTCTCTCTTGGAGGGCCTTCGCTCAGAAATGCAGAAAGAAGTGGAAAAAAAAAGGTAGGGCTGCCTCACAGAACTGTCTGGAAAGAAGGGTCCCCTATCTCCAGCTCCTCGGGATGCAGTAGCCCAGGCGTTGCGGCAGCACGCCGCGGCAACCGAAGCCTATCCGGGAGGGGGGGGGGGGGACATTGCACAGAATCTATCACTCCACCATCTCTCCCCCCCTGCCCTGTCTTTCTGCACCAAAGGGAACAACCCCGGCTCCTGCAATCACCCCCCCGGGTTCTTCGCCACCCCTGCACCAACCTTGACTCCACCACCACCACCACCACCGCCCACCGCCTGATTCACCCACCGTACACCGTACTGCATCACCACCTCCTCCTACCGCCAGAAATGGTGCGCGATTCCGACCGGCGAGGGGGGGAGGGTGTTGAGCCCCGCTGGGCCCGCGATGACCTGGCCCTGATGGACAAGATTGAGGACTGGACGCGTGTGGTGGAGAACGACGATGACCGGAACAAGGTGATCCGCCAGATTAGCGACATGTATGTTATCGCTGCGGAGGGGATCATGGAGAAGGGGCTGGGGTCTGCGCGCAACCCTGTTGCGGTGATCTATGCGCGGATCCGGCAGGCACGCGACATGGAGCCGATGGACTACTTCATCGAGGAGTGGGAGCTGTGGAAGGACAGCGAGCTGGTGCAGCGGCTGCGCTCCATCGACCCTGTGGACTTCAACGACATGACGACGAGCCTCGCGGGGGCGCGTGACAAGATAGCGGTGATGATCTCCCGCCTCCGCAAGTTCGGCGAGCCGGACCGTCCCCCGCTCCGCCGCGGGGGTGACAGCCGCGACGACCGCCCCGCACCGAGGGACCGCGACAGGGACAACCGGGACAACCGCGACCGTGACAACCGTGACAACCGCGACCGCGATAACCGTGACAGCCGGGACCGCCGGGACGACCGTGGCGACCGTGACAGGGACAACCGGGACCGTCGGGACGACCGTGGTGGGCCCCGCTGGC
The DNA here is from genome assembly GCA_963210315.1 of Rhynchopus euleeides. Lineage (NCBI taxonomy): Eukaryota > Euglenozoa > Diplonemea > Diplonemida > Diplonemidae > Rhynchopus > Rhynchopus euleeides. The sequence continues at coordinate 1,456,102 of OY723269.1, forward strand.
GCGATGAGGAGCCGCGCCGCAGGCAGCGCCGCGACGACGATGAAGACGATTGGGACCGTGACAACCGCGACCGCCGTGGTGGGGGCCGGAATGGCGGTGGCGGTGGTGGCGGCCCCCGCCGCGAGCGGGATGCCCCCGAGGACCGTTGGGGTCGGGGCGGCCGCAACGACCGGGAGTGGCGTGACGACGATGACCACCGCGGTAGTGGTGGTGGTGGTGGTGGTGGCCGCCGTGACCGGGATGAGCGTGTGGGTCCCCGTGGTGGCGGTGGTGGTGGTGGCAACCGCGAGGAGCGGTGGGAGGACCGCCCGGCGCGTGGTGGCGGCGGCGGCGGCGGCGGCGGCAGGGACGGGGGGCGTCGTGGCGGGGGCGGAGGTGGTGGGCGCGGTGGTGACGACGTGTCAATGGGCAGTATGTATGCCCCCCGTCCGTTATCTTGCTGCTTTGTTGTGGCCAGGGTTGTTCCGTCGATTTGGTTGACACTTTGTGCCACTTGTATTCTGTTTGGCGCAGAAGCCAGGGAAGTCGCATCAAAGGAACAAGACAGCACAGCTCGCAGCTCTGATGAGAGGCAGCTACACTCCTCCAACAGTAATTCATAATATTTCGAGATCCCCCCATGCAGGGCACGGCTTCGGCAAAGCCGCCCTCGGCGCGGGCGTCACTTGAACCACCACCCCACCACCAACAGGGAGAAGGACGAAGTGAGCCAGTTTGTCTCCCAACACGTGGAGGACCCTGATGTATGTTGGCATCTCGAGGCCCAGGGCTGGGGAAACGCCGGGTTTGACACAAGCTGCCTGAAGAGACCAAGCCCTAAAGCTCTGTCTCGACCTCTCAGAAACACACCCCGTGCCCTCCCCGGCCGGGAATGCGAATGGAAAAGGAGACGCACCCAAGCATACAAACATCCACAAGAAATACACCCCCTGGTCGAGATGTTGTACCCCGCTGGGCTGCTGTGTGCTCCCTCTCTCACCCCCCTTTTGCAGCTCTGCACTCTCTCTCTGCCACCGCACCGCCACGCTTGGTTTCCTCACAGCTGCGCACGCAGATCATGGCAGAGCTCTCATCGCTGACACCCGAAGGCATCGCGCGTGTGACGGAGCGCGAGTTGGATAGTGCCAAGAACAAGGCAGCCGTACTTTTGAAGCGCATCACACAGGAGAGGAAGGGGAAGCTGGTGCCCCTGAAGGAGGGGGGTGGTGGTGGGTCGCAGGCGGCCCGCATGTCCGGCTCCAGCATCGAGAAATTTTGCAGCCGGTACGCCCTGGATGACAACATGGAGGACCAGCTGCGGCAGCTCCCGCAGCCGGCTGCGCAGGTTGTGGTGAGCGCAGACTACGCGGACCAGGACTACCCAGCAGAAGCGATACAGACAGCGATCAACGACAACCGCGGGGAGTCGGAGTACATCCCGAAGTATGTTCTAGGTGCTTTGGTGGGTGGTGGTCTTCTTCGCTGGCGGTGCCGTATAACGGCGTCTTGTTTATCTTTCGCACACTCGGTGTGGAGCAGAAGGTCACTCACCACAGCTCTGCACCCCAACCCCATCAGGCTCAACGGGGTGTCGTTTAAGGGTTTGTGGTTAGGGAGCGTCAACGCATCAACAAGAAAAATGCAGGCTGAGAGCGGTTGCTGCTGAACGGTGTTGTGACGGTTTTTTTTTCACACACAACAAGAAGAAAGCTTGTCACAGTGAAAAAGATAGCTGGCAGCGCTTTGGGTGACAAACACAATCTACCTTGCCTTGTTGCTATGACTGTGCGCACACTCACACCAACCTTCATCAGGCAAAACACGTGGGAGGCCTTCACTCTGTGCCACTGTGTGTCAAACTGTGTCACTCTGCAGCCAGTGTTGTGAGGCGGCTCACCATTCATCACTTCTCTGCATTTCTGAGCGAAGGCCCCCCGTGAGGTTTGTTCACCCGGGTTTGGCGCACAAACAACGCCTTATCTTTTTCGCGCACTCCCCCGAAGCGTGGCCAACACGCTCTCTACCCCCCCCGGCCCCACCACACCCACCCCACTCACCGATGCAACAGGCAGAAGCGCCTGCTCGATCTGCTGGATATGTTTGAGTTCGACAGCGAGTGCGCAAGACTCCTGCGCTTGGCTGATTCGAAGACGTTGGACCGGATCGCTGAGGGCATCAACGTGGAGACACCGATACACGAGGTGCTGGGGAGGATGCAGCGCTACATGCGTGAGGTGCAGATTCTCCGTGACAGCACCGAGCAAATCGGCCTGCGTTTCATCACAGGGTCGCTTCGTATTGCGGAGGTGCTCCCCGGGTCGCCTGCCGCGCGGGCAGAGGTCAAGAGGAACTGGAAGGTCGTGGCTTTTAACAACCGCCCCGTGTCTTCCCAGTCCCAGGCTGAAGAGGCGGCGGGTGACGCCATGTCCTTCCGCATCACCTTCGTCACGATCTGATTATTTTTTTTTAGCGAGCAGAAGATAGAATGCTGCCACATACCTCCATGATGTCATCCCCCCCCCTCCCCCAACCGGTGTATCACTGAGATCACTCGATCTCGGACATGGCCTGCATATCGATCGAAGGCGTGCCTGGCTTTTCCACATCGCTGTCTGGTTTGATGCGTTCACCAGACTCTCCTGGTTTCTCGCAAAGAAGACTGTTGGCAACGCATGTGTTCAATCAGGTGCCCCCCCCCCCCCCCCCACAGGTGACGAAACGAAACAGCGCATGGCCAAATCAATTGCTGGCATTTTTTGAGCATATTTTTGTAGGGCCGAGCGCCAACGCATCAAATATGGAAGGGCGCATCACGCGTCCCTCTGATGTTTGCGTGTTGTACTTTGGGTTAGCGCAGCTTGGGCATCGCGCGCACGGTGGACTCCCACCCCCTGGAGCGGGGGTCTGGGGCGGGGGTCTGGGCGACCCCCGCGAGTGGGGGTCTGGACCCCCGCTAGCGGGAGTCTGCCCTGCTATTTTTGGTGCCCAGACGACCCCCGATAGCGGGGGTCCAGACCCCCACTCGCGGGGGTCCCGACCCCCGCGAGCGGGGGTCTGGACCCCCGATATTCCGATATCCCAAAAAGGTGCACCCTGACGTGTGGGAGTCCACCGTGCGGTGTCCCCCCCTCCCCCCCCCCCCCTCTGGCCACAACGTGAAGAAACCCGAGCCCCGCGTTTGTTATCCGATATACAGAGAAGGTGCTTTTCTGGAGGACCCCCCCCCCCCCCGCCCCCTGCACCCTCTTCCCCCCCCTCCTCTCTCCTCAGATGCCGGAAAAGGGATATGGCTTTTTTGTTTGCGGGTACATGATGATGCCTTGGATTGTAGAGAACCCCAGTGTCCAAACGGGTGGCCTTCGGTGTGGTCCTCTGCCTAATAAACGTGTGCCGTGCCTTTTTTTGCGGTGCGAAAAATGGGAAATGCGAACGGTATTTGCACGAAGGCGTGTCACGAGATGGGCGGGGGTGGGGTGGGGTGGGGGTGCACTCTTGTGCAAAAAAAAGGACTGCGCCATACTGTACCCCACGGACAGGATTTCGCCATTTTTTTTTCCTGTACGCGTGGAGCACTATAAACACTCCCCCCACCCCTCCTCCAAAAGCTATCCGTAGAACCAAAAAAGCAGTTTAGGTTGGTGGTGGGTTCGGTGCCACAGACCTGCCACCCAACCCGCCCCGCCAGAGTTAACATTTTTTTTTGCAGCCACCCCCCCCCCCCCCTCCCCATCCCACACCCTCCCACTGCGTGTTGTGTATACGCTGGCTGACTATGAATTACCCCACCCCCTCCCTGAGCCCACCCCCTCGATGCTAAGTGCAGGTAGGCAGGGCAGGCAGTGGTTGCCCGGCACGAAAGCTCGAGTCCCTTCGTGGCTGGTGTCGCGATAAAACAAGAGCTGAAATCGTGGATGTGCGGCTGCACTGCACAAACAGGATTGTGATGAAAGTTGTGGTGGGGCGGGGGGTGGTGGTGGTGGTGGTGTGTGCGGCAGTGCCGTGGTGCACCTGCCCTCCCTTGCAAGGGGACACATCAGAGGGGATTGGGGGGGTGGGGGGGGGGGGAATCACAAAAAACAAAAGCAACCGTAACAAAACAAGCAGAGTCCTGTTCTGGGTATATTTTTTTCTGATGCACCCCCTCCACCCCGACCCCCCCCCCCCCCAACACAACACACACAGAGCAGTTTTGGGGAAGGGCTTGCCTCCTGTCTGACCACCCATTCACCCACTCCTGGTCCGACCAACAGGCACATACCCCACCCCACACACACACACACCCTCCTCTACACACCCCACCCCCACCCCCCTTCCCCCGCCCGCCGCGTGTCTCCACGCCGCTCGCGCGCCTTTTGTGTGACTGAAGCAGGGGCTCTACACACTCCCCCCCGGGGAGGGTAAACAAGGAGCCCCCCCCCCCCCCCAAGAGAGGGAACCGTACACTAGAAGGCTCCCGAGCGCACCTCCCCCACCACCCCACCCCCACCCACCCCCACACTCGCGTAGAGCGCGTCGAAGCACCGCGTGTTGTGGGGGTGGGGGGAGTCGTAGAAGTAGAAAGGAGGCTCGCCGAACAGGAAGAGTGATGGCGTTCTCAACGGATTCTTCCGCAAGCCTGGATGATGAGGTGAAGAGTGATATGAGCGACTGTGCGCCGCAGTTCTGCCTGGGGCGGCAGAACTCGATGTCGATGAAGAGGGACTCTGTCCGGGCGATGACCCCCCGGATACGAGCGAATTCTATTGGTTCCAACTGCGGGCGTCTGGGGTCGAACATCGGGACAGGGACCCCCAAGGCGCGGGTGTCTCACAGCGGGCTTCCGCCTGCGCCGACGTTTGCAGCCCCTGAAGACAGCTCGTCTGCCCCGTCTACACCTCTCTCGCAGCCTAACACCTGCTCGACATCGCGGTTGCCACCTGCTGCCGTGCCGGTGCTGCGCATCCCGATCACTCCCAAGAATAAAATTGCAGAAGTATACAGCGAGCCTGGAGGGCCTGATTCAGACTCCGATGTCAACCAAGCGACGCCGCGGGAGGAGTCCGGTATGTGTGGTGGGGGAGAAACCAAAGGGGAGAAAGGGTGGGGGTGTTGGTGGCTTGGGGATTCCATTTGGTTTTGTGCATCCCAAGCATGCATGCCACAGATCATTTCGCGTTGAAGAAGAATTTTGGAGTTGGCGTCGGTGTGTGTGTGTGTGTGTGTGCTCCCGACGGGGTGCTGCATTTTTGCCACACACTGGCACACCCCACTGCCGCACCCCCGTCCCCTCAGAGATGCTCGAGACAGCCTCAGACCCTGGGAGCCCTGACGGCGGCGACAATTCGGGTTGTGTCGATGAGACAGACATTTGCACCTCTTCCGGCAGCGACCTGGGCCTTGACGAGAGGGGGGACGCTGGCTCCCCAGCGTCGCCTGCATCGCCACCCGCAGCCACCCCGCCGCACTTCCAGGGGAGACGGGACACGGTGCCTGTGCAGGGGCTGGCGCGCCCCGTCCCACGCAAGCTGGACACCGAAGGCGTGCCTGCCTCCCCGCAGCACGAGGTTGTGGAAAAACACAGCATGTTCCGCAGCCCGACTGGCGCGTGGGCACCGCCCCCGCTGCCCGCACCGCCGCGCCCCAGCAAGACACCATCTCCTGCAGGGTCGCCCAATGCAGACGCTGGATCGGTCGCACAGACCATCGTTGAGCAGAGGGTATGCCATAGCGCACAGCACACATCACACAGCACCCCGTGTGTGGGAGGCTCCTGTCCGTCTCAACTTGCTCCCTCACCCTCACACACCCGTCTCTCTCTCTCTCTCTCTCTCTCTCTCGGATGCTAATGTGTGATTATGCTCTGTGAAATATTGTTGGCACATCCCCCCTCCCCTCCCGCAGAAGGAGATCGAACGGCTGAAGGCGGAGAACTCAGACCTCGCAAAGAAGCTTTCGAAGGCGGAGTCCGAGACAGGCCGCATGGTGGACCAGCTGGCGTGCGTCATGGGGAGGATGAACCAGCAGATCGAGTCGGAGCGGTGCGCGCGATCCCCGCGGTCCCCCAAGATGGACCCCGGGCAACGGTGCGACGCTGCGGTGGCGGAGGCGCAGCTGCGCCGCAACACCGAAGAGCTGGCGCAGGTGCGCGAGAAGGTGGGTGAGGCGAAAGAGGAGGCGGGGCGCCTCGACGAGCGCGTCTTGCAGGCGCGGGAGGAGCTGGCGGTCCTCGAGGGGAAATGCGGGGAGGCGAAGCGTGGGGCGGATGATGCCGCTGCGCGGAAGATTTCGCTGCAGAAGGAGCACACCGCGATCGACGCCAAGGTGCGCGAGGCGAAAGATCGGCACGGCAAGCTCGAGGCGGAGGTGAGTGACTTCGAGAGGCGTGCCAAGCGGGAGCGCTTCAACACGATACGCCAGAGCAAGGAGGATGTCAACGCAGAGCAGGCGGCTGCTGCGGATCAGATCGCCGAGAAGGAGGCGGAGCTGAAGCTCACCGCGGAGAGGCTCGCTCTGCAGCTCTCCGAAGCAAAGACCAGACAGGCCTGGTCCGATACTGTCTTAGACAGGCTGGGCATCGCTCTGCCCCAGACCTGGGATGATGGCGACATGCCAAGCGCAAACCTCCTCGGCACAGCAAGAATCCGCCTGCAGCACCTGCGTGCGGTGCAGATGAAGCCTGGCTCACGCTAGGCTTTGCCAACCGCCGGTGGAGGCAGCGCGCCTCCCGCCCCCTTTGGGCAAACCCAGCAGCGGGTGGTCTCCCGGTGGGGGGTTTTTTTTTTAACTTCGTACCCGATCCCTCGCGTCGTGCACTACGTCGTTGTAGCGTTGGCCCACTCGTGTGCTTCTCTTTCCGGGATCGGGTCAGGGATAGTGCCCTGTGTGGTGCCGTTTTTTCCCGCAGTGCGGGTGGGTTGCCGTGCGTCTGCCGTGGGTTTTCCTTCAGAGGGAACGGGCCTTTTGTTGGGGGGGCGAAGACCTGTTGTTAATTCGGCGGAGCCAACTGGGGAAACTTTCTGGGCCTATGAGCTGGATCCTGCGTCCCCACTCACACCACTTCATCAGGCCGGGGAGTGGTGTACACAAAGAGTGGGGGTCTGCGTTCCAACAAAGGCGGGAGGGAAGGGGGGATGAGGGATGGATCCCGACTCGCGCCCTGGTGCTGTGGTCGGAGGTTGAGGGGGTCGGGGTTGCCCAATAGAGAGAGAGGGTGGTGTGGGATGGGTGGGGGGTGTCGTGTGCCTTGTGTCTTGTTGTGTATGTCTCCAGCCGAGACCCCGCATCAAATCACGGAGGAGTGTGCTGTGTGTGTCGTGTGGATCTACAGCGGATATCACACCAGGTTGCCTCGGTGTTCTCTACACTGCTATAAAAGGATTCACGTGTGGCTGTCGCCAGTCTCGCTCAAACCAATGGATGTCGCCTGGAAAGGCGGCAGGCATCATATGGAGGGTTGGGAGGGAGGGATATGCCTGCCAAGCTCTGCGGAGCTTCGAGCTGGGGATCAAGGGTGAATCGGGTGTGGTGGGGAGGGTGGGTGAGGGAATCTTGCCGATGTGCCGCTCCACACAAGGCAAGATTTTCCGGCGGAAACTTAGATAGGGGTGGGGGGGTGGGGATTTTCGTTTTGCCTTTTTGGGGCTCCCTCCTTTTTTTTTTGCCAAAGCTGGACCAGCGTGGCGCCTCAATCCTGTGAGATGGGTTGCTCGTTCTGCTGTCCCTCCCCCACCCCGAGGTGCAGATGAGCCTTCATCTCAACGGTTAGCGCTGCTTATGTGTTGCCAGACACACCTGTGTGCGGCGCTTATCCGTCATAGATTTTGAACCGGCTGAGCGAAATCCATCGCTCGTCTTGTGTCAGCTCAGAGAGGCGTGCTTTACGACAAGGCACAACCACCCCAGACCCACCCTCCCACCCCCGCCCGTTGTTAGAGGGTGTTGGGAGACGTGTTTTACCTCCACCTCTCGAGAATCGTCTTCCCCCTCCCCACACTGCTATTCATAGAAGTCGGGCAGGCCCCTCTGTGCAGACCAAGCAAAAATACTGCTGGCACACTTCAAGTGTCTTGTCACTTGCTTGCGTTGCACGGCATCCGCTGGACAGCAATAAAAAATGGGGGGAAACTCAGAGCCTGGCACTAACACGTTCTTTATTTCTTTATTTCCTTTTGGATGCGTCCACCAAAGAAAACGTGGCCACCCACTCGCAGAGGCTCCCGAAAGCTCCAGCATCAGCTAGCGGTTCATAGTGTAGATCGGTGTCTCCAGAAGGGGATGTCCGGTCGCAGAAGAAAAACGACGAAGACAACCACACAGGCCGCAAAAAAAAAACACGCAAAGATCTGCGCATGGTCTACACTAAAAAAAACATGGTCAGACACATTCAGACCCCCCTCATCGAAACTGTGTATTCCGGAAGGGGTGGTGGCGTACGGCAGTGCCCCCTCCCCCGCTGCTGAGTTGTAGGTCCCGCATTCCCTCTTCTTGGTGGAGGCGTCAACGCATCATTAAGGAAGAAGGAATCACGGCTGCTACGCTTTTTGTCGGCCTCTGCAATTCGGCACATGCCCCTATGTGGCACGCAACACAGAATAAGAGCGGAAATAGCAGCCTTTGGAGGCCTTCGCTCTGTGTTCGCACTGTGTGCCAAACCGTGCCGCCTTCTGGCCAGATCTGTGATGCCGCTTACCTTTTCTCACTTCCCTGCGCTTCTGAGCGAAGGCCCCGCTTCCGATTCTGTTTCCCCTAGCTTCCTCTTCTTCAAGGTGTGTGGTGTGGGGAGAGGGGGGGGGGGGTAACCTTGACTCTCTCCCCCTCTCTCTCTCGCCATCAGCAGCCCTCCGGGCCCCGGCATGTCAAACACCCGCGTGTCCTCTCTAACCTCGTCTCTACATGGTTCTGCTAACACCTCCCGCGGCACCGCCACGTCTCTCTCTTCCCCCCCACAACCCCCAAGGGCTGCCGCGCCCTTTCTGGCATCCGTTCCATTCCAGTTCTTCTGTCTGCCAAAAGCTATTCTTTTCATTTCCGCCCCCCGCCCCCTGTCATGACATGTTTCTGCCTCCCAACACCGGGCGGGGGGGCTCTCATGTTTTCTCGTCTGGGGGGGAGGGGGGGGGGGGTCCGAAATTGAAATTCCTGCCCAAACGGATTCCGTTCTTTTCAATTTCGACCCCTTTTTTTCCAGCCCCCCACCCCACCCCTCACCCCCCTGCACGACGCGCTGTCGGGAATCGGCCTGACCAGTAGGAATCGACTGGCAGATGCTTTTCAACTGGTCGGTCCGACCCTGACAGCGCGTCACGTGCTCATGGTCCGTAGTGCGGGCTGCATTAATCGCTTTGCCTGGGTTGTGTGTCGGGGGTGTGGGGCAGTGAGTGCATGAAGTGCAGAAGGGTATCGGCGTTCCCACCCCTCCTGCAGCAACTGTTGAGCTGTGGTGTGTGGGGGGCCAGCTTCACATGAAGTCTGTCCGAGCGCTGCGTTTTTTTGGTTCTGTTTTTTTTTCCTGCGCATGAATTCTCCCTGCGAGAGACACCCAACACTCTGCAGGTGTGTCATTTCCGTAGTAGCACCCCCCAGCTGCTGGTTATTCCCGCCGTGTCTGTGTGCAACCGAAGCCGGTGACGGGTCTATTCTTTTTGCTGGTTTGGGAGCAGAGCACGCTCACCACAGCCGGCAAAGAAAGCTGTGTTACATACAGGCGAATCTCGGTTGCTGCTGGGCAGTGGTTGATGATTGTCCGGCCCCGCCCCCGCCCCTCTTTTAGATGCAAGCGAGAAGTGTTGCGAAAAAGAGCTTCTTCTATACGCCACGGCAACCACACGCACACAGATGGCAAGGTGCTACAGGCGGACCTGACGCAACACCCGCCTGCAAAGTAAGCTCACCCGCTCTCTCTATCTCTGCCTCGCTCTAACACTTGGCAGCGTGCCGCCTGGCGTGCTGGTCATCTCTGAAGCTCGAGTCGAGGCAAGTGCAATCAGGGGAAAATCTCTGTCTCTCTCTCTCTCTCTGTTGTACGTATCCTGTGACGAGATGCCCCTGCTAACGCTCGCTCGCGTTTAGCTCGAGCTGCGTTTTCTGGGCCAATTCCGCTCTTAGGGCTTGCCTGTGCTGACCCCAGCGATCATTCAATCAACCCGTGACACACGCCTGTGCATATGCAGATGTCGCGGGCCTCATGTATCTGTGCGATACACAATGGATCATCACATCAGGAGAGTGCCCGGCGCGGCTCGACTCTGCGATAAAAAGATGATCCACGCGTGTGTTCTCTCTTGCTGCCAACAGAATCCCGCATGCCTCCCTCTCCTTTCGGACAGACCCACAACTCCCCCAGTTGAATGTTCCGTCCTTGGTATTGATTCCCACCGCCACCCGTGTTGCTGTGCCGATTTTGTTTCGATCTGCGAGGTGTGCCAGCCCTGTTCTTTAGACCGGAACCTTTTTCCATGAGAACACGCCTTCTGTGCGCTCGTCGCATCCGACAGGGAAATGGGTGATGATCCTCGGGTGTGGTGTGGTGTGAGTTGCATCGTAGCCCGCTCGCTTCAACTTCCACGAAGGGGGGTGGGGGTGGGGGGGATATCTGTGTGCTGTTCTGTTCGTTATTCGTTACTTTTGCTTCCGCTGTGCCGGCCCATACAGGATTTCCGCCTTGTGTTTCCCAGCCGTTCCAACCAAAACCCAGCAGTAGCGAGGATTTATTCAAAAACAAAACACTTAGATCGAAGCGAACTATGAGGTGGGGCTGAGTGTGTCCGAATCGCCGGGACATGGCGAAACACTGCCGCGAGTGGCAAACAGGTCCATTCGCTGTTTCATACTGTTTCGACGCGACACGCCCTATCTACCTTCTGTTCTCCCATACAGGACACATGAGGGTTGGGAGAGCCTGAACGAAAAGCCTGCCCATCTGGCCCAAAGTATAGCCTGTTTATAACCTGTCGCAGCTGTGGCACCACTGCTGGGGTTCAAATCGAAAAAAAAACAACACCTGCATCGAAAAATCCCACAAAGCCCTTATTGGGGAAGAGCAGTTTGCAAATGCAGGCCAAAGCAAGAGGAACTCACGGTGGGATCTTGTAAATTTTACATGTATAACTACAAGTATATACATGTATTATACATGTATAATACTTGCATGTCAACTACCGTATACGTAAATATTATGGAACGTAAATATTATGGAACGGGCCCATTTTTGCCCGGTCCGTTCCATAATATTTACGTTCCAAAATATTTACAGGGCCAGTTGGGGACTCGGTGGTGAGGATGGCTTGGCTCAGGAATCGCGCGAAAAGTGCACGAGTAGGTCCCGTCAGGGACTCTGTATGCCGTCCGATCACCTGGTCCAAGTCCCCGAGTCGCAGAAAGCCCTGTAAATATTATGGAACGAAAAAAATCTGGAACGCCAACCCACCAGCGTTCCAAAATATTTACGTTCCATAATATTTACGTTCCATAATATTGAACGATTTTGAACGATTTTTGGCCGTGCTCGTAGCATTCCCCGTTGAGGGGGTCGCTATTTCGTGTTCTCCTGGCCGCACGGAGGCATTGCCTTGGACACGGAGGCATTGCCTATATTTACGTTCCAAAATATTTACGTATACGGTATTATACATGTATAATACATGTATATGCCTGAAATATACATGTAAAATACATGTACCGTAAACGGAAATATTGTGGACCGTAATAAAGGTGAACCGTACTATAGGTGGACCGTAAAAAAGATGGAACAAATGGGATTTTTCCGGAACTTGGAACATTTTTACGGTCCACCTATTTTACGGTTGGGATAGTGGACTTGGCGGTTTTTTTTACGAGTTCCTTCGTGACGAAGTCGCGAAGGAACCAAGGAAATCGTACGACTGAAGCTGCAGGATTAACACCACAGAGCCTCAGCACAGAGTGTGCGCTCACCATCGTCCGGGAACTGTTCTCCCACAGTTACTGCAGGGTGTACTACACTAAAGGAGTACGATTTCCCTGAATTTTCCGGGCACTGATTCACGAATTTACATCTGGAGGGAGCCCGGTGGTCTCAGCTTCTGTCTGCGCGCCCTGCCGTACTGTGGCTGCTTTTGTGGGCTCGTGCATCAGGTTCTACTTTTACTTCTACCGGAACGCTCCTTGCATGGTACTACACTTCTCGAGGTGTGGTGGTGGGTGAGTCTCGAGGTGAGTGGTGGTGATCGTGCCCTTTCCACACGCAGGGAGGACTTGCTTCTCTTGCTGGTGTTGGTTGCGGTGGTGGAGGGAGGGTCCAAAGCTGGGAGGTCGGGAGGCCTACGTGCGGGAGTCTGCGGCGTGGAGGCCGCAGTCCGCGCCCCGCAACCCACCAGCCCGCGGGCGAAAATCGCATTGTCTTTTCCATATGCAGTCCCAATAAATAGTGGACCGTAAAAAAGATGGAACGTTTGGCCTTTTTTTGGGAACTTGGAACATTTTTACGGTCCACCCTTTTTCCGTTTACGGTATATCAAGTAAAAATACAAGTATAATACTTGCATGTCAACTATTATACTTGTATTTTTACTTGATATACCGTAAACGGAAATATTGTGGACCGTAATAAAGGTGAACCGTACTATAGGTGGACCGTAAAAAAGATGGAACAAATGGGATTTTTCCGGAACTTGGAACATTTTTACGGTCCACCTATTTTACGGTTGGGATAGTGGACTTGGCGGATTTTTTTATGAATTCCTTCGCGACGAAGTCGCGAAGGAACCAAGGAAATCGCACGACTGAAGCTGCAGGATTAACACCACAGGGCCTCAACACAGAGTATGCGCTCACTATCGTCCGGGAACTGTTCTCCCACAGTTACTGCAGGGTGTACTACACTAAAGGAGTACGATTTCCCTGAATTTTCCGGGAACTGATTCACGAATTTACATCTGGAGGGAGCCCGGTGGTCTCAGCTTCTGTCTGCGCGCCCTGCCGTACTGTGGCTGCTTTTGTGGGCTCGTGCAGCAGGTTCTACTTTTACTTCTACCGGAACGCTCCTTGCATGGTACTACACTTCTCGAGGTGTGGTGGTGGGTGAGTCTCGAGGTGAGTGGTGGTGATCGTGCCCTTTCCACACGCAGGGAGGACTTGCTTCTCTTGCTGGTGTTGGTTGCGGTGGTGGAGGGAGGGTCCAAAGCTGGGAGGTCGGGAGGCCTACGTGCGGGAGTCTGCGGCGTGGAGGCCGCAGTCCGCGCCCCGCAACCCACCAGCCCGCGGGCGAAAATCGCATTGTCTTTTCCATATTCAGTCCCAATAAATGGTGGACCGTAAAAAAGATGGAACGTTTGGCCTTTTTTTGGGAACTTGGAACATTTTTACGGTCCACCCTTTTTCCGTTTACGGTATATCAAGTAAAAATACATGTACCGTATTCGGAAAAATACTGGAACGGAATAATGTTCCAAGTTCCAGCCGAGACCCCATCTGTTCCAGTTATTTTCCGTTCCAGAATTGTTTTGGGGGGTCTGCGCGGACTTGGCCATTTTCTGAGAGTCGGGTACTTTCCCAAGGGTATGCTGGGCCCACCATCCTCCACCATGGCATGGGGTGGGGTGAGGTGGGATTTCGGACATGTGCCCCAAAAACTGACAAGTACCCGTCAATTTCCCCCATATTCTAATTCTGGAACGGAAAAATACTGGAACGGAATAATGTTCCAAGTTTCGAAAATCCGGGGTTGTTCCAGTTATTTTCCGTTCCAGAAAAAATCCGTTCCAGCATTTTTCCGTTCCAGTATTTTTCCGAATACGGTATAATAGTTGACATGCAAGTATTATACATGTATTTTTACTTGATATACATGTATTTTACATGTATATTTCAGGCATATACATGTATTATACATGCATAATAGTTGACATGCAAGTATTGTACATGTATAATACATGTATTATACTTGTAGTTATACATGTATAATTTACAAGATCCCACCGTGCTCTCTAAATTGGGGGGGGGGGGGTGGGGGGTTCAACATGACGATGCATGGGGCGATTTGGAGCGCTGTCACGTTAGCCCGATAGCGTCACACCGCCCCCATCTGTGTGCTGCATAGCAACGAGAAGGAAGAGCGTGGGCTTGCCATAGTGCCCCCCGCCACCTCCACACGGGGGTCCTAAAAAATGTACCTCAGTTTCGTACCTTGCCTTTGTACCTGAACCACTCCCGACCGCATTATGCCGCGTGCCCAGGGCCTCGCAGAGGTGTCAGATGCTGCTGCAGAGGAGTACCTTGCTCGAAAGACGCTCGCCAAACGGGAGATGTGCGGGGTCTCGGCAGAGAGCGTTGTGGCAGACCTGCGTAAAAAGAAAACGGCACACGACATCGGTGAGGCGACATTATTTCGGGCGCTCCGTCGGGCTGGGTACATAGGAGAGCGAGTGGGACGTGGTGACGACAGATATATGCAGTGGTGCATCAACTGCACGCACGTGCGGGAAAAGCGGCGTTCCTTGCTAGCCAAGAAAGATGTCACCTGCACTCCTACTCCTCCCACTCGTCCTGCTCCTACCCCCACACCAACTGATGTGGGCAGTGAGAGTGATGGCAGCTCCAGAGCAGCAGATGATCTAGGAAGCAATGAGCGGGTCAGCCGGGCAGACTACCCCAGTCTGTACCGGAAGTACGAAGCGTTGCGGGCCCGCCACCACCGCCTCCAGGAGAGGACCCGAGGGTTGAGAGTAGGGTTGTACAACGCCAGGGGAGGGTATTCCCCTGGCGTTGAGACATCCCTGGCGACCTTGCGGTCGCACTGTGTGGGGGCTGAGTCGGCAGGCAGATGCCGATCCAATGACCTTGTTGAGTCCCCACATGGTACACTCTCATACGTGTTGTCGAGACTGCGTGGTGTGCATATCCTGCGGGGCGCAAATTACACAGCACAATCATAACCACTTCGGCTCTCAGGGCGTACAATATCCCAATCGTGCCTTCACAGGCTAAGATCGACGAAGCAAAAGCATCTACAACGCTGCCTACTAATGCCGATGCAGCCTCCCAGGCGTACGAAGTACTCACAATGACCCATATGCGATCGAAGTACTACACCCAGAAGGTGGCTGAACTCATTCTGCTGACGCAACAACACAACATTCCCACTAATCAGGTCAAGAAAGACCTTGCCGAGGCACTGGGGAAGGCAACATGCGTGCCACCTGAGCCAGAACCACCGCAGAAAAGGCAAAGAACGAAATAATGCGGTCGGGAGTGGTTCAGGTACAAAGGCAAGGTACGAAACTGAGGTACATTTTTTAGGACCCCAAAAAATCATCACAAAAGTGCGTATCAGGTGTCACAAGTGGGCCCCAGACAGTTTCCGGGGGGGTATGGGTCGGATTTTCGGGTCAGATCAGGTATTAGGGCGGTTCTGATGGTATGTTGAAAATTTTGGTTTTCGTACGTTTTTAGGGGGGCTTATGACCCCCCCCCCCCCCCCCCCCCTCTCTCTCTCTCTCGTACTACAAAAAGGACTAACATTGCGAGAAGGTGCTGGGAGATTTACTTTTCCATTCCCTCTCGACGATTAAACCCCCCCTCTCTCTCTCTCCCCCCCTTCCCCTTCTCCCCTCCAGCAGCCAAACGCGCCCCCCCCCCCTCCTCTCTCCCAGATGGCCAACACTTTGGAGTACGGAAGAAACTGCAACACCTCCTCGAGATGACAACGGAGGAACTCGAGAAGTATCAAATCGAGACATGGCAAAAGACATTCACCAAACGGTGCCTCAACTGGTCGGTACGCAACATTACCAGAGCGACCCTTCCAACCAAGGTACAACTATTGGAAGATAAACTACGCCAACGACTCCTCCCGAAGCTCCCGAAGAAGAAAACGCGCCAAACAGACGAGTGCGCGTGGATCGTCTTCAACTTCGACCACCACGCAATTGAGAACATCAACATCAATGAACTCATGCGTGACCCTGCTCTCATCAAGGAGTGCCCCATTCCGGATATCTGGCAAAACACGAGGGTAAGCTACAAACAACAGCCCCCTTGTTCTGCCTCGTCCAGAACGCAACAAAAGAGAGCATAGAAGCCGGAACACCGCCCCTCCCCGATGCGAGCGTCTGCCCATGCCAGAAATATAAACCTGAAGGCAAGGACAACGTCACGGAACCGAGGCATGTGTTTACCGTCGCCGACAACTTGAGCGGGATCTCACAGAATCTTAAAGAACTGTTCAACCGCGGCAGACGCTACCGGATGCAAAACGGAGTGGACGACGCCCGAGAATCTCTCCTTGACGGGATCGATGTGTACGCTGCAACGCATAAGATCCAGGGACACCACTTTGTGGACACCCTCAAGAAGAAGGTTCTCGAAAAACTCAACGCCCTCCCCCCTATGAACCCTCGGGAGAAGATCAACAAGACGGAGCTGCAGGAAATCCACCGCAACATGCTCATCGGATCCATCGATAAGGCAACGCACAACTTCAGCGCGGTGTGCAAACCCTACTACCTGCACCTCCTGCGAAAGGAACTCGACGAGAAGTCCCTCACCTTCGAGAAGAGCGAACTGACACAAACCGACGTCAGGAACCTCCACGAACGTGAGAACCTGAGACGAGGCCTCCGACATGGTCAAGCCATCCCATACCTATACGGAGCGATTAAGATGCACAAAGAGCACGAGGACGTGCGCTACATCGCAGGGCTGAGCCGGACCTCGCTGGATGAGAAAACCGATAACGCAAAGCAGAAGATAGATAAACGTCATAAAACTGCACAAGGGACTACTACAGCCGCCCACCAAGAGTTGTCGGGAATCCTGAAGGCGATCATGGAGGTGCTCAAGACGAAGGACAAAAAGGAAGAAGCGAAGACTGGCGTCAGAAAATACCTCATCGTCGAGTCTGCAGAAGAAGTTGCGGCTGAACTCAAACAGCAAACCGAGGAGCTCCGCAACAAGCAACCACGCACCTTCGACTTCAGCGCAATGTACTCCTCGATCCCCCACGAACACGCAATGCATCATCTCAATCGAGTCGTGGACATGGCATTCGAAGACCGTGGAGGACGCTCTGTAACTCGGTCGAAATTCTGTAGCGCCCCGAAGAAAACCTTTAACTGGGTCGCAGAACAGAAGATCACCGCAGCTCACCGGAGCTACACAGCAAGTGAGGTGAAAGACCTCATCCGCTATGTCATGACTAACCCCTACGTGTGCAATGGAGACACGGTCAGACACCAGGTTCGAGGCCTCCCCACAGGAGGGAACGCGAGCCCCGACCTCGCCAACCTCCTTTGCTATTCAATCGAAGAAGCGCACATCACCGCACTGCCGATCGAGGAGCAGAGGAAGTTCAAACACGCCTGGAGGTTCATCGATGACTTCCTCATGTTCGGCGTGGAACCCCCGCCCGCAGAGCTGTACCAGATGACCTACAAAGACACCTCGACAGGGCCAGGTATAGTGACCTTCCTTGGGATGCTGATCCAAATTATACAACAGCTGAATCAACAACCCAAACTGTACATGGCGGTCTACAACAAGGAGAACGACTGGCAGAACTTCGAACCCTTGAAATACACCGCTGTTGAGAGCACCGCACCACACACAATGGCACGGGGGATCCTCATCGGGGCAATAAAACGCGCAAATAACCTATCCAACAACATGGAAGCATTCGAACGCGAGTGCCAACTGGTTATATACCGCCTTCTCCGCCGAGGACACTGCCCAAGGCACCTGCAACCTGGATGGGAGACCATCATCAAGCGACTATATAACAGATTCCCAAAAGAAAAAGAACGCACCCTCCCGTTCTTTTGGGAGTCTGTTGATCGGTACAAAGAAGGCCGCCCGCCAATGACGAGGGCGACACCAGCACCAGCCCGCACACAAAATGCGGCAGAAATGGAGCTGATGGACGACCTCAACGCCACCCCCCCCGACGCACCAGGGACGCCAAGCGAGGAGTACATCCCGCAAAAGCTCCCGACACCAAGGGGGTCTTCGCTAGCCGGTGCAAAAAAGTGCAGGCTGGTGCAGGGCAAAATGGGCCGAAAATGGGCCAAATCGGAGGCAAAAAAAAGGGCGGGGAGTTGGGTGGCCCCTAGCTGGGAGCACGCATTTGGACCCAAAAAATAATGTCGAGCGGTCCCTGTGCATTGTTCAGCCCTCACAGGACGAGAAGGCACGGCGGGGCCCGTGTCACGGGTAAACATTGAGATCAACCTGTCATCCTGGGCCAAGCCAAGATGGGAGCTGGCCGCCTGGGGCAATGCAGGAGCAACGGCTAGTGCTCGTGCTGGCACGAAGCGGAGCCAGGCAGTGCTGTCCCGAGAACGGGCCGAGCCAGACAGTGCTGTCCCAAGGGTGGGCCGAGCCAGACAGTGATGTCCCGAGAATGGGCCGAGCCAGGCAGTGCTGTCCCAAGGGTGGGCCGAGCCAGACAGTGCTGTCCCGAGAATGGGCCGAGCCAGACAGTGCTGTCCCGAGAACGGGCCGAGCCAGACAGTGCTGTCCCAAGGGTGGGCCGAGCCAGACAGTGATGTCCCGAGAATGGGCCGAGCCAGGCAGTGCTGTCCCAAGGGTGGGCCGAGCCAGACAGTGCTGTCCCGAGAACGGGCCGAGCCAGACAGTGCTGTCCCGAGAATGGGCCGAGCCAGGCAGTGCTGTCCCAAGGGTGGGCCGAGCCAGACAGTGCTGTCCCGAGAATGGGCCGAGCCAGACAGTGCTGTCCCGAGAACGGGCCGAGCCAGACAGTGCTGTCCCGAGGGTGGGCCGAGCTAGGCAGTGCTGTCCCGAGAATGGGCCGAGCCAGGCAGTGCTGTCCCAAGGGTGGGCCGAGCCAGACAGTGCTGTCCCGAGAATGGGCCGAGCCAGACAGTGCTGTCCCGAGAACGGGCCGAGCCAGACAGTGCTGTCCCGAGGGTGGGCCGAGCTAGGCAGTGCTGTCCCGAGAATGGGCCGAGCCAGGCAGTGCTGTCCCGAGAATGGGCCGAGCCAGACAGTGCTGTCCCGAGAACGGGCCGAGCCAGACAGTGCTGTCCCGAGGGTGGGCCGAGCTAGGCAGTGCTGTCCCGAGAATGGGCCGAGCCAGGCAGTGCTGTCCCAAGGGTGGGCCGAGCCAGACAGTGCTGTCCCGAGAATGGGCCGAGCCAGACAGTGCTGTCCCGAGAACGGGCCGAGCCAGACAGTGCTGTCCCGAGGGTGGGCCGAGCTAGGCAGTGCTGTCCCGAGAATGGGCCGAGCCACGCAGTCCTGTCCAGAGGGTGGGCCGAGCCAGGCAGTGATGTCCCGAGGGTGGGCCGACATCACATCCGGTCTCGGCCCGCTGTCTGGACCGCAGCAACAAGAAATCTGCGCTGCATGCACAGGAGCAGGGGGACTTGGCCCGTCCGCACTCCGACATTGCACCGCGCTGCCCCAGCGCTCCAGATCACAAGGCCCCCTGTGCCGCAGGAGGTGGAGACGTCGCACACCAGCAGGATGACGTCGCAGACCAGTTCACCACCCCCAACAGTAGGTCACACTCCGCCTCGCCTGTAGGCCGTCTACTGTATGCAGGAGTCTGCGTGTGTTGATAAAGACACACACGCCCGGCACACCTGATTCTATGGGCAGCGCTCGTAACTCTCTCGGCGCCAAGTCGAAGCTGAGCAAGATTTGGTTGGACGGTGCAAATATAGCTAGCCTTGCGGGCTCGCTAAGACACTCTCCGAGCTAGCTACATGAACACAACATTGCACATCGCACGGTTTCGAAGGATGGGTACGCGATGCGGGTTTAGGTCTTGTGCTAATGTTACACACAGCAAGATCCCTGACGGAGGGGATCGATGGAGGCACTGAGGAGATCATGACTGGGAAGGGGTCCTGCATCGAACCCCCTCTGAGTGGAGCAAACACTCGGTACTCCGGGTGCCACGTTCTGCTCGGCTGGACATCACCCCGAGGTCGTGGCCACGGCCCCCGACCACTCACTGCGGGGAGCTTCCCGTCCAGACAGTGTCTGGACATCACTCCTGGGCTCGACCCACTGGGCCGAGCCGACGAGTCGTGTCCAGACACTGGGCCGAGCCCAGGAGTGCTGTCCAGACACTGGGCCGAGCCCAGGAGTGATGTCCAGACCCTGGGCCGAGCCAGGGAGTGGTGTCCAGACACTGGGCCGAGCCCAGGAGTGATGTCCAGACCCTGGGCCGAGCCAGGGAGTGGTGTCCAGACCCTGGGCCGAGCCCAGGAGTGCTGTCCAGACACTGGGCCGAGCCCAGGAGTGATGTCCAGACCCTGGGCCGAGCCAGGGAGTGGTGTCCAGACACTGGGCCGAGCCCAGGAGTGATGTCCAGACCCTGGGCCGAGCCAGGGAGTGGTGTCCAGACACTGGGCCGAGCCCAGGAGTGATGTCCAGACACTGGGCCGAGCCAGGGAGTGGTGTCCAGACACTGGGCCGAGCCCAGGAGTGATGTCCAGACACTGGGCCGAGCCAGGGAGTGGTGTCCAGACACTGGGCCGAGCCCAGGAGTGATGTCCAGACACTGGGCCGAGCCAGGGAGTGGTGTCCAGACACTGGGCCGAGCCCAGGAGTGATGTCCAGACCCTGGGCCGAGCCCAGGAGTGCTGTCCACACTGGGCCGAGCCAAGGCGTGATGTCCAGACCCTGGGCCGAGCCAGGGAGTGGTGTCCAGACCCTGGGCCGAGCCCAGGAGTGCTGTCCAGACACTGGGCCGAGCTCAGGAGTGCTGTCCAGTCCCTGGGCCGAGCCAGGGAGTGGTGTCCAGACACTGGGCCGAGCCAGGGAGTGATGTCCAGTCCCTGGGCCGAGCCCAGGAGTGCTGTCCAGACACTGACGATGTCCTGCCTCATACCCGCCATGCCCGCAATGCACTTCCGGATCACATGGTTGTGGATTTCTAGCGCCTTCCGCATTCCCTCGAAAGACTTCTCCAAGCAGAGGGTCGAGGCCTGCACGTCTGTGACCACGAGTGTCGTGATCTTCGTCTCTGTGGAGTAGTCATCGAAGAGCAGCGCCTGCTGGCTGTCTTCGTTCAGCATCCTACGACTAGGCCGGCTATGGGCCGATCTCGCCCGTACTGGGCCGGACATGGGCCGATCTCGGCAGTACTGGGCCGGCTATGGGCCGATCTCGCACGTACTGGGCCGGCTATGGGCCGATCTCGGCAGTGCTGGGCCGGCTATGGGCCGATCTCGCCCGTACTGGGCCGGACATGGGCCGATCTCGCCCGTACTGGGCCGGCTATGGGCCGATCTCGCACGTACTGGGCCGGACATGGGCCGATCTCGGCAGTGCTGGGCCGGCTACGGGCCGATCTCGCACGTACTGGGCCGGACATGGGCCGATCTCGGCAGTACTGGGCCGGCTATGGGCCGATCTCGGCAGTGCTGGGCCGCTTATGGGCCGATCTCGCCCGTACTGGGCCGGACATGGGCCGATCTCGGCAGTGCTGGGCCGGCTATGGGCCGATCTCGCCCGTACTGGGCCGGCTATGGGCCGATCTCGGCAGTGCTGGGCCGGCTATGGGCCGATCTCGCCCGTACTGGGCCGGACATGGGCCGATCTCGGCAGTGCTGGGCCGGCTATGGGCCGATCTCGGCAGTGCTGGGACGGCTATGGGCCGATCTCGCCCGTACTGGGCCGGCTATGGGCCGATCTCGCCCGTACTGGGCCGGCTATGGGCCGATCTCGGCAGTGCTGGGCCGGCTACGGGCCGATCTCGGCAGTGCTGGGCCGGCTACGGGCCGATCTCGCCCGTACTGGGCCGGCTATGGGCCGATCTCGGCAGTGCTGGGCCGGACATGGGCCGATCTCGGCAGTGCTGGGCCGGCTATGGGCCGATCTCGGCAGTGCTGGGACGGCTATGGGCCGATCTCGCCCGTACTGGGCCGGCTATGGGCCGATCTCGGCAGTGCTGGGCCGGCTACGGGCCGATCTCGGCCGTACTGGGCCGGACATGGGCCGATCTCGCCCGTACTGGGCCGGCTATGGGCCGATCTCGGCAGTGCTGGGCCGGCTATGGGCCGATCTCGCCCGTACTGGGCCGGCTATGGGCCGATCTCGCCCGTACTGGGCCGGCTATGGGCCGATCTCGGCAGTGCTGGGCCGGACATGGGCCGATCTCGGCAGTGCTGGGCCGGCTATGGGCCGATCTCGCCCGTACTGGGCCGGCTATGGGCCGATCTCGGCAGTGCTGGGCCGGCTATGGGCCGATCTCGCCCGTACTGGGCCGGCTATGGGCCGATCTCGCCCGTACTGGGCCGGCTATGGGCCGATCTCGGCAGTGCTGGGCCGGACATGGGCCGATCTCGGCAGTGCTGGGCCGGCTATGGGCCGATCTCGCCCGTACTGGGCCGGCTATGGGCCGATCTCGGCAGTGCTGGGCCGGCTATGGGCCGATCTCGGCAGTGCTGGGACGGCTATGGGCCGATCTCGCCCGTACTGGGCCGGCTATGGGCCGATCTCGCCCGTACTGGGCCGGACATGGGCCGATCTCGGCAGTGCTGGGCCGGCTATGGGCCGATCTCGCCCGTACTGGGCCGGGTCCAGGAGTGGTGTCCAGACCCTGGGCCGACCCAGGCTGTGGGTGGTGCATTTTGGTGCATTTTCCGTCGGTTTAGGTGAAAATTGTCGAATTTTGTCGAAATTTGACGACAGGTGACGAACAGCGAGAATCCCCGAAAAACCGGTTTTTAATTCATTTTTGGGGGGGGGTCTTCGCTGACGAAGTTTTTGTCGAAGACCCCTGTCGTCGTCGTCAGAACACTGCCGTCTTCGGTGAAAAACCCCCTGAAACAGCCGTTTTCCTAATTATGTGACGAACGACGAAGTTTGTCGAAGTTTGTCGACCAGCGAAGACCCCCCAAAGAAGGGTAGAGAATCCCCACTCCCTGCCTTCTCCGCCTCGACAGACAGCAGCTCAACGACGTCATCCTCCTCCCAGAGGACAGAAGGCGGAGCCGCCGACATCGAGCCGAACCGCACAACCGGAGAAGACGCAAAGGGGACAACTACACCTGAGGAGGCGCCAAAACAACAGAAGCCAGCCGGCCGTGGCCGCGGAAGAGGGACATCAACAACACGCCCCAACCCAACACGGACTACAACAGACGCTGGCCGACAGACTAATGACAGGCGACCCGCAGGGAGAGGAGGCAAGCTACCCCCAGTCCAGGTGCGGAAGGACGCTCAGGAGCAACCACACACCCGAGCGACTACCGTACAGGACACAAAGATGTACGAACCTCAACCCATCCCAGAACCTCCGCAACCCCGCCGTGAGGAGTTCGAAGAAATGTACGTACCACAATTCGTATACCCTGCACAAACATCGCCGACACCTACACCGATGCAAAGCCAAGGACACCAACAAAACCTCTGGAACCAACACCTCGCCAAGACAATCCTCTGGGAAGAGCGAGAGAGAGCCGCAATCGAGAGGGAGATGATGTCCGAATATGCATGGGGTACCCAATGGGAGACACAGGAGAGGGAAAGCCTTCCCCAATCACCACCAGAACTTGAGGGAGACATGGAGATGCGCTTCCTCCCACGACGACCTCAACGACGATTCCCCGAAGACGACGGCGGTAGACAGGCCATGGCAGAATGCAAAGCTATGGTCGTCAACTGGGAAGCGAGCGAACGCGCCGCCATGATCGAAGACGTGTGTACCTCGTACTCCCATATCGTGAACCTGGAACGGGAGACGTGGGGATACGCGCTCCAAAAAACCCTCATGGGGCACATCATGCGGGAAGAACAGGGCCGCTCACATATCATCCAAGAGGTCTGGGGCGCATATGACTACCTCTGGCAGACCTCTGACTACCTCTGGCAGATGCATCAGTGGAGGGAGGCGCCGAATCTGCAGAATATCTCACCACCACTTCCGCATCAACCAAAACCGCGATTCCAAGGATGGGAGAAACACTGGGAGGAACGCTTCGGGGCCATGACTGGATGGGAATCAGCGAGCCGGACGAGACTCCTGGAGGAATACGTATCGACACACGCAGAGATGACCCGATTCAGGCGGGAGCAGTGGGAGGCAACCCGCATAATGGAGGCGACGCGGCTCTACACCGAAATGTCCCGCAAGGAAGAACGGCTCCGATGGGTCATCCTGATGGAAGCCGAAGACACCTATAAAAGCATCGCCGAGACTACGGCAGAGATGAAACGATGGGTCTTCGAGCAACAAAGAGATGACGCCCGAAGCTGGGAGAAGGTGCTACGCGACGTGCTATGGGGAGAGGAGGACCAAGAATGGGTAGCCGCAGCAGAGGAGTTCTATAAACAACTAGCGATCCTGCAAATCCTCCATCCTGTGACGCAGAAGCCGAACGACGAAGAGGAGAAAAAAGAGCTGCCCGTATGGTCGTTCCCCAACCCAACCGGGAATGTATGCTTCATGGCTGCGGCTCTCCAGCTCATAAAAGAGTCACACATCAAGAAGTTACGTGACCTTCCGGAGCTGAAGAGAGAGACGTACCCCCTCCTCTACATCCTCCGAAGCTTTGCCCTTGCCCCTAAAGGTGCCAACCTGAACCACTACGAAATATGCAAAGAGCTTCAGATGGGCACAAACGGAGAATACGAGGATGCGGGAGAGGCCCTCATGCGACTACTCGACAAGACGGAGTCCGAATGGAGTGAATACGGAATGCGGCGATTCAAAGCGACGGCGCCAAGGCTCTGGGATAGCGTGTACGATACAAACACGTACGAGTGCACGACATGCGGGGCCACCAACGGCACGATGGAGCAACACCACGGAGTCTCGATCGGGATGCAGGAACGCGAACAAACACATCGAGATCTGATGGGAGTCATCGCTGCGGAATGCTTCGACGCCGAGGAGACACTCGTGAAAGACTGCGGATCCCCAAAATGCCACGGGGACAAGGCAGTCAACAAGAGAACATGCATCTTCGGCAACACTGCGATCTTCCAGCTGAAGAAAACCAGCTGGGACAAACTACAGAACGCCCCCACCAGGCCGACGCGAGTGGAGATCCCCCGCACCATCACCCTTGGAGGGGCAATGTACGAACTCCGAACGGCAGTACTCTACCGAGGAAGCAGGAACACAGGACACTATACGTGTTTGGCCATCCCTGAGGTGACGAAGCCGAGCAGAAAGCCACGCCTCCTCAACGACGGGACGCATACAAACCTCGCCGACTACGAGACGGCCCAAGCGCGACTGTGGGAATCAGAGATTGTCCTTTATGCCCGACGTGACCCAGAACCCTCAACGAAGGCATCATGGAAGCCGCGGACTACATCAGCTCCGGGCCCACCACCACCACCGCCGCCGCCGCCGCCGCCACCGCGACCGCCACCGACGCCACCATCACTGCCACCGACACAATACCCTGACCTCCCTGACTTCGACGAAGGACTATGGGAGACGCAGGAGGCACAGCCGCAACCACCGCCCCCAGCTCGTCGGACACCCCCACCGCCCGCGCCAACACCACTGCCAACAACACCCGAGGTGGGAAGGCGGAGGAAACGCGCCCAGGAGACGCCGGTAAACACACCTGGACAAGAGCCACCCCCGAAGACCCGACAGCGAGTTGTACGGAAGAAGGCGCTGGTATATCGCCTACAGAGATTGGCGGCCGCACGGGCGGAACGGCAGACGAAGGGGCGAGACTCCCTGCTACGCAAACGCAAAGCGCCGCACAGAAGCCCAGCAAGCCAAGGATGCCCAGGATGCGGGAAAACGGAGTCCAAGGCAGGGAACCCCCTCACAAAGACAACCCTCGCCCGACACACAGCCAAATGCCTGGCTTATCAGGACATGCAAACTTCGACAGACGAGGAGGACGAAGAAGAAGAGGAGGATGATGAGGAGGATGCTGAGGAGGGAGGATCCCAAGACCACAAAAGCAGTTCGAGCGCGAGTTCTGATACAGTGAAAGACTCGCCCCCCTCGAAAAAAAACCAAGCCGAGTAACCCCCCCAAAAAGACCCTGCGGTGCACCAGATGTAACTCGACAAAGACGAAGCACGGAGTCCCCTTCACAGAAGACTCCCTCCAACGACATGACTTGCAGTGTGCACGAATCAGAGGCGACAACGACGAAAACGACAACCTATAGGTGAACCCTTAGGTGCTAGGTGCAAGCGGGCGACGAGCACAAATACCCCCCACACCCCTGTCCCCTAGTCAAGGACAAGCCTTTCATGTTATCCCAAACCTTGAAAAACCCCCCCCCCCCTCTCTGCGTTATTTCTCGTTCCTGACGACTCAACAGAGGGCAGCACCGTAGGGTGCTGTCGATGCCCGGATAACGCACGGAACCCCCAGTTGAACGAGAGGGCATCGAAACTGGGAGGGACCACACACAAAAAAGACAACCCGGTATGCGGGGTTTGAATAACCCTCAGGGAAGCAGCGCCCCTGCCATGCATAGCTGATTTCTCGTAAACCCCTTTTTTGAAATGGAGCGCTCCCCCCCCCCCCCTTTTTTCAAAAAAGCAAACAGATTTTCTTACCTATCACCCCCCTCCTCTCTCTCTCTCGCGTTATTGCACTTTCCGTCACAGCCACTCAGCAGGCGTTGACCCCTCTCCCCTCCCCCACCCCCAAGCTGGCGTGCCGCTGCCCCCCTCCCCCGCCCCTCTGCCCGCCCCTCCTATGACAGGCCTCGCCAGCTGGGTGGCCTGGGCCTCCCCTCTACACTCAGGCGACGCGAGCGTGCTGCCCGCCAACTGGACCTCCGCATGGGTCGGCACGGCGGCGAGCCTCGCCTCGCCACACCCCTTCTCCTCCTCCTCCTCCGCCTGGGCCCCGCACCTCCCGGCTGCCTGCGCCGAGCTGCAGCCGCCGCCCGGCGATACAGCCACAGCCCTGCTGTGGGCTGCCTCCTCGGCTGTGCGGTGCACCGCTTCACACCACCCTGCGCTGCTGCCGGTGTGCCTCGCCGCCATGGCATGGGGCTGCTGCGTGGGGTTCGCCGTGCTGTCGCTCCTGCTCTGCAGGCGCGCAGCATCGGGCCCCGCAACCCCTCCGGAACACCCTTCCTTTGCAGCCGTGGGCAACCGCTTCTGCAGCGACTGCGCTGCGCTGCGGCGGTACGGCCGGGCTGACGAGGGACTCAACGGCAGCTTCATGGTGCCTTCAGAGCCTGTGAAGCCCCTCATTATTGCTTACTCCGACCCGCAGCGCCCGGAGCGGACCCTGCAGGTGCCGCCCCTGGTTCTGCAGTATAGCTGGGAGAGCGCGGCGCGTGCCTGGGTGTGCCTGAAGTGCGGCGACACGGAGAGGGCTGAGGAGCGCATGTCGAAGCACTGCCTCCGGTGCCCCGCGCCGCTGCCCAGCGAGCACTTCCCCCAGAGGGGGTGGTGGCCGGAGTTTGACATGCACCGCTGCGACGGTGTGCATGTCGCTGAGGAGGTGGAGGCGGCGGCGGCGGTTGGAGAGAGTGGGGGCGAGGGGGGCGGTGCGCCGAGGGGTGGCGCGGGGCAGCGTGTCCGTGTGCGGTCGGCGGGGAAGCGGAGGAAGAAGCCGCGTGGGTGAGGTGGGGTGTGGGGTGTGTGGCTGAGGGGGCATCGCGTGTCTTCTGCGCTTCGGAAAACGGCTGGAGGAGGGGGTGGGGGTGGGGGTGTGTTGTGCGAAAAGCTTAGAGCGGTGTGTGGGGGGGGGGGGGTGGGGGGCGGGGCGGACAGGTGTTGGTTAACACCACCACTGCCCTCTGGGAGAGGGGGCAGCCAGAAGGCGTTGTGCTATGCCAAAAAGGGGCAATCTAGCCGTATCTCCTTGACCTTCCGTCGGCCGTGTTTTAAAAAATATCGTGATTGCTGGCAACTGTGATTCGTTCTTTCCTTGTTGATGCGCTGACGCTTCCACCGCCCAGAGAGCTGCTGCCTTAACGTGGGTGTGGATCACTACGCTTCATGCGGGTCGGGTGCCAAAAAAATACTCAACAGAGGCTTGCTGTCGCGTTCTTTGTACGAACGGTGCCCGTTGGTTGTGGTGCTCGGGCATATGTGCAGGATCCCAACGGTGACACGAGTCTTCTTCGTCCGAAAAGCGAGCTGTTCTTCCAAACCAAACAATGCTGCTGATCCACTCTGGCCCCTGTTCCTGTTGAGGCATTGAGACTATTTCCACCTCCAAAACCCGAAGCCTGCTCGCGCCAGGGTCTTGCTTGCATTGCCGGGCTTCTTTGTTTTATATAGTGGGCTGTGGTATTCAAGTGACCCGGTTTCTTGCTTATCTCACCCCGCCCCCCCCCCCCCCCTGTTAACGAGTGAAGGGTGATCATTCTTGTGCTCCCTTCAAATTCGATTTCACTACCCCCCCCCCCCCCTGTTCCGTATGCGGAACATGATGCTTCAGTTCTACGTTTCTCGGGAAAAATTGCTGTAAATCACGGTCTTCACGCCATAACTCGTCATGCGTGTGCGGAAAGTGTCAGAAGCGCATTTTGCAGGGAATCTAATTCGTCATTCGGTAGATTCGGGAGCGGCGCTGTCAAAAGCCTGTTCATTTCATGCATGCCCGGTGCATGTCTGCCAAACAACACGGCAGGGGTGCGAGGGCTAAAGGAGCCTGGCCCAGACGCTAAACACCAACGTACAGAAAGTTATCTGAGTGATCCAAGGGCGAGTTCTGTGAAGTGCCAGCAGACGCCCCCACCCCCACCCCATCCACCTTTCGAGACCAGACAGGCCATCACTCCCGCCATCTTCCCCACCCCACCCCTCCCCACAGGAACTACACTCCCCCCCCCCCCTACATATTATGCCACACCATACCACGTCGTAAGGCGGCGTCTCTAAGGAGCGCACTCTCCCCCCCTCCCCCTTGTCACTTGCTCTCTCCAACTCACTACTGTTGCCCCACCACCCCCCACCCCCCCACTCCGCCACAATGCGTGAAGTCCGCGATGTGCTTCGTGAGAGAATGCTCCTCGATGGGGCTATCCGGAAGCAGCGTCTCATCAAAGGCGTCCTCACGAAGATGCGTGAGGTTCGCCGGCAGCGGCACCAACGCCTCCTGGGTATCGAGGAGAAGGTTCGCGTCCTCCGCCTCCGCCGCGACGAGATAGCCAGCGCCGAACCCAGCTACGAGCAGATGAAGGTGACGGAGGAGCTCGCCAACCTCCACGACGAGGCAGACGCCGCCCGCGCCTACTACGCCCGCCTCCTCTCCCCGCTCGAGACGGAGTGTGTCGCGCTCACCCCCTCACGCGAGGAGAGCCGCTTCCTCCTGGGTCACCACGCCATGGAGGCGGTGCAGGCAGAGCGCCGCAAACAGCGCTCCCAATTCAGAAGAAAACGCACCCGCAAGGCACAGGCCCACAAGGTATACCAAGGCGCCAGGCTTGCGGAGGAGGCGAAACACCGCTACACAGAGGAGGCGGAGGGGCTGCGGAGGAGGGAGCTGCTCCAAGATGACCTCCGTGCTGTGAACGGCGACATCGCGGCGAGGGTGGAGGCACTCCGGGAGGCCTCGTCGCCCCGAAGGGGCGACGGCGACGGCGATGGCGATGGCGATGGTGGCGGGGAGAAGGTGGGGGATGAGGGTGGTGGTGGTGGTGGTGGTGGTGGTGTGGATGATGTCGGGTCCGATTTTGAAAGCGCCTGCGAAGGTGACGAGGCGCTGCAGGAGCTCCGGGCGAGGCGCCTGCAGACCTCGCGTGAGCTGGAGGCGGTCAGCAAGCAGGACTTCAGCCTCCACAGGGTCCGGCAGGCAAACGCCGCGGCGAGGGTCGCTTTGGAGAAGCCCAAGAGCCCCCCCCCGTCACGCCTGGCGTGGCGGCAGCATGTCTCGGATGCGGAGTCGGAGGAGACATCCCTTCTCTCCACAGGGCTGTTCAAGATGCACCTCCGCAACCAGATCCTGTATCGGAGGTCGATTGGAAGGAGAGCTGCGGCAGCTGCAGCAGAGGGGGAGGAAGACCAGAAGGCGGCAGAGGAGGCCACCGCGGGGCGCCCGCCTTTCAAAACGGAGGCGGAGCTTCTGGAGGTTTTGAGGAGGCCAGGCGGCGGAGCTGCCACCGCCGCTACCGCCCTCGACTTCGACGTGGCTCTGAAGGAGTGCATCCCCAGCGAGGGGGAGGCCCGCCTGCTGCTCCGCCGCGATCCGTTCTTCGCAGATCCCCCCCTGCAGCAGGCGGTGTGGGCAGACGCGGTTCTCCTCGCCGCGCTGCGGCAGCTGGGCGCGATGGTGTCGGGCGCGCTGCCCGCGGGCAGCGCCACGCTGCGCACCTTCGACGGCTACAACGCGAGGGCGGTGCGGCGTAGGCAGAGGGGCGACGACGCGCGGGCACCGCCCTCTCCCGGCGCCCCGCCTGCGGAACGCCTCTCCCGCCTCCGCCAGGTCAGGCGGTACTACGACAACTTCAACTTCAGCGGGAGCGAGGGCGGGGGCGACAGCGGCAGGGACTCCCCACTCCCCCCCCAGCCACCTCCCCCCGCTCCGCCGCCTGCGGCGGGCGGCGGCGGTGGCGGTGGCGGCTGCTCCCCTGGCTTTTCCTCCAGCTGCACATCACCCTCCTCCTCCTCCGCCCGCGCCCCGCGCATCTTGAGGGAGCGCAAAGTGCGCAAGAGACGCCCGATCCGCCTCCAGGGTGTCTTCCATGCCAGCGTGTCGGGAGGATACGACCCCCCGGGTGAGGCTGGCGGTGGTGGGTTTTCCCGGAAGCAGCAGCAGCATCAGGAGCCGCGGTCCGCGGAGGAGGAGGAGGCGGGGGGTGTGCCGGCCGCCGTGAGGGCGGCGCAGCATCCGGCCCCCCCGGGCGTGGGGGGTGCCGGTGGCATCCCGTCGCCCGCCTTCGCGGTGTCCTACCGCGTGGAGGGGTACGGCGTGGTCTCCTTCGCCTCCTCCGCCGGGAGCTGTGTCATCGCTGTCGCGGCAGCGCAAGAAACCCCCCACCGCGGCCCCCCACCCCCCCCACCGCCCCCTCCCGGCGGGATCCGCGCTGCGAAGGTCGAATACCTACCTGGGGAGGGTTGCTTCTCCGCCACAGGGCATGCTGTGCCCCTCCCTCTCCACGCCCTACCCGGCACAGCAGACGACTCCCAGGCGCAGGAACCCGCTGCTGCCTCTGTTGATGCCGCTGGGGGGAGCGGGGCAGGCTACGGCGGAGCCGCCACCGCCGCCGCCACAACGTTCATCATCCCGACACCTTCGTGGGGTGGGGGTGGCGGGGGTGGGAGGGGTCGCCGTGGCGTCGGGGTGCCTTCCTCCTGCGCCTGGGGGAGGACGCTTCACGAAATCTCCGTCGCGCTGGATGTCGGGAACGTCCTGCACAACACCCACGGCGCAGGGGCTGGGGGGCCCAGGAGGGGCGCGGGACGCGCCACCCCACCCTCCCGCCCCCATGCTGGGAAGAGGGCGGTGGTGCGGGGCGGTGGTGGTGGCGGGGCGCATCGCCGCCACCACCACCCCCCGCCAAACTCCCCCCCCGCGGCGCTGCAGGCCTTTGGGGATACAGGGCGGCAGTGGGGTGGCGTGTGGGGTGGCGCCCAGCGGTGCCCTCCGCCTCCTCCGCCTTGCGGCGGCGGAGGAGGGGGGGGGGGGGTGTGGGGATGGCAACTCCGCTGAGATATACCAAAGCATCGCCCTCCGCCTGCAGGCTGTGCAGAGCAAGCTGCTGTCGATGCGGCTGAGCCGCGCTGGGGGGAAGCGGGCTTCTGCTTCTGCTGCTGCAGCTGCTGCTGGGGGTCGCGCCCCGTCTGCCCAGAAGCCCCGTGGGGGTGTTGGAGGTGGTGGTGCCGCGGGTGTGGGGTCTGGCCAGGCCTGCCTGCTCCCGCCGGCGGCGCGTGGGGGAGGAGGGGGTGGTGGCGTTGGGGCGGGGGCCGGGGCGGCGCTGTCGCAGTCGATGCTTGCCCCGCTGACGTGCTTTCCGGTGCGGCCGCTGCCGCCCCTCATGCAGCTGCCGCGGAATGCATACAGCAGGAGGCATCACCCGCCGCCAAGGGTGCGGGGGGGCGGCAGGCAGCCACCTGGCACGCTCAGCCCCACAGTGGTGCCTGCGTGAGATGTGGGGGCGCCGGGGCGGGGGGGGTGGGGGGTGGTCCCTTTGTGGCCCGCCACCCCCACCTCCGTATATATCTTGTGTTGCAGCGGCGATACTCCGTTTGGAGTGTGGTGGGGGTGGAGGTGGAGGGGGGGGGGGGGGGGAGAGGAGAGGGGAGAAGGGGGCTCATCCACACCCGCCTTTCGTTGACACGAGGGAGGGCTGAGGTTGTTGCCCCTGTGTGTGGAGTGGTTTCTCTTCACACCTCCGCGTATCGCGGGGCAGGATGTATCAAAGGTTGGGGGGGGGGGATGATGTGTGAAGGCGCTGGTGACTTTCCGCGCACACCCGGTGCTGCCGCGCCGATTTCGGGAAAGTTGGAAACCCCTGGGAGGAGTGGTGTGATACCATTGAAGAATATCGACAAGGCGAACACCGTGCCATGCCAGCATTCAGGGCACCGCCACCGCCACCACCACCACCACCCACCTCCACCACCCCCTGCCCCTTTCCGTGTGTGTTGCCCGCGGCGTAGATCCGGCTGCTGTTGTTAGGGGGTTTGGGTGGTCTGCACAGCCAAAACAGGGTGGGGGGTGGGGGAAGACTCGATTTTTCTGCGTCTCGGGACTCTCCTCATTCTGGCTTGGACTGTCGTTTATATAGCTGGGCCTTCATATCACACCTCACTACCCCCCCCCCCCTTTCCAGGACACACAGCTACACAGGCAGTGACACAGCTTCCGGTGTGCCGAGACTCGTGTGCGTGTGTGTAGCAGTTGGAAACAACAAGGAGTCGTGGGACCAGCCGAGCCACACCCCCTTGTGCGACAGAAGCCCCTCTCCGTTGAATGTCCTCTGATGGCCGTGTGGCAGAGCCTGTCCCGGCGGGGGGCGGTGTGAAGGCTGATGCACCTGCAGGCGGGGAGGTCTCGACCCCACCGGCGCACTTCAAGCCGTCGTCCGCGCTTTTCATGGCGCCGGACGATGACTCGGATGACGACAGCAACGATGAGTACAACCGTGCGCCCGAGGCAGAGGAGGGCGCCACAGGGGCGGGCACAGCAGCAGTGTATGTGACATAGGGCTGTTTGTTTTCTGGCAAAAAAAAAAGCCTTGGCGTTGAAATGTGGCAGAAGAATTTAGTTTAGTAGCAGCTTAGAAATAGGCATATTTGGCACTGTCTCCATCGAATCTGGGTAACGCTGCAGGCCCGCTCATCCAACATTGCCAACGAAATATCTGAAGTGCCTGCCCACACTCCTTTTGCCCCTCCAACAGGAAGCCAGGCCCGACTGCAGGCGCAGCCAAGAAGCCGGCTGGTGGTGGTGTCTACAAGGTATGAACATTGGCGACGGTGGTTGCAACACAGTGGGGTCATCGAATCTCTTTAACTTTTGGCGGTTTTCTTCAGGAAGGTTGGGGGAGGTGGGGGGCACAACCAGTTTGAAGAAAGAACTGCCGAAATGATTCAGCCCGTCGGGTCACAGTAACGCGCGGTGTTCACCTGGGTGGGTGGGTCGGGGGGGGGGGGGTGAGGGTGAGGCCTTTTCTGAGACTCTCTGGTGCCAAACTGTACAACTCCTTATCTCATCTGTAAGCGATCCCCCCCCCCCTCCCCGCCCCAGATTCCCCAAGGTAACGGCAAGGTTGTTTCTGAGACCCCCCCCCCCCCTCCCCCAAAAAGAATACTCCCAGAACAAAAGCCAAGCCGCAAGATGCAAATGCTGCTTGCTTAGTTTTGGCACCAGAGAGGCCTCGGGATTGGCAATATCCTTCCCTCCTTCCCCCCTCCCCCCCTCTCCCCTATGGTGAACGCCCCACTGCTACACCCGTGTGGGGAGTTGCTACGTTCCTCCCCCACCCCCCGCCCTCCCCGTTGTGTTCTTTCTTTGTGACCCCTTCCCCACCCCTCCCCCCGAAACCCCACGCAAAATAATGCAGACGCATGAGGAGAAGCTGCGGGCAGAGGAGAAGCTTCTGGATGAATTCACCTGGGCGTCATCGAAGGATGAGCTCGTGAACGACCCAGAGAGGTGGCAGCGTCTGGAGGAGGAGTGCAAAAAGCCTGATCCTGCCACAGGGAAGGGGGCCCCGCCCTCGGGTGACGATGCCCTGATTCGTGCATCCCGCACCAGCATCGAAGCTCATACGCGGGAAAACACCTCCGATAGCACGACACTCCATGTCTTTGGCATTTCAAGCGAGGATGTTCGCGAGGAGACTATCGTCGAGGCCCTCCAGCTCCCTGCAGGGGCTGTCAAAGCGAGGAGGTGGCAGAGCTCACGCGAGGTCTACCTTACCCTGGCCTCTGTCGGTGAAGTCCGCAAGATTCTCTCGCGCGGATCTGATTACGGCACCTTCAAGGTGAAGATGTGGGACCCAGCCGCCAGCCGGCCCTCCCCCTCCGCCGTGCCCGTGCCCCAGCAGAGGCGCGGGAAGCCCAACATTGCGGCATTCGGGAGGGTCCTGAAGCAGGTCAACTCTGCGAACAGCCGCCACCAGAGGGAGGAGGCGAAGCGGAAGGACGACCTCCTCAAACGGCACAGCGAAAAGCTTTCTGAACAGCCCGCGCCTGCTGCCGAGGTCCCAGCTCCGGTGCACATCGACCCACAGTCTGTGCAGCCTGACAGCGCGTCAACATAAGGCAGGAGAAGGGGTCCGCATCTCCATATGTGGATGTCGTGTTGTGTATTGAGAAAAAAATGGACCCAGAGAGAGATTTGTCGCGGCGCAATTCCCCCCTCCCCCAGGGAAGCTGCTCGAGAAGCCTCTGTATGGTGTTTTTTTTCCTGGGTTTTCCTGTGTGGGTTTGTGAGGAGGGATCGGCAGAGAAGAGGCGCTGATCCGTTGTGCCTCGACATTCCCCCCCCCCCCCCCCTAGGGGGGGTCATAAGCCCCCCTAAAAACGTACGAAAACCAAAATTTTCAACATACCATCAGAACCGCCCTAATACCTGATCTGACCCGAAAATCCGACCCATACCCCCCCGGAAACTGTCTGGGGCCCACTTGTGACACCTGATACGCACTTTTGTGATGATTTTTTGGGGTCCTAAAAAATGTACCTCAGTTTCGTACCTTGCCTTTGTACCTGAACCACTCCCGACCGCATTATTTCGTTCTTTGCCTTTTCTGCGGTGGTTCTGGCTCAGGTGGCACGCATGTTGCCTTCCCCAGTGCCTCGGCAAGGTCTTTCTTGACCTGATTAGTGGGAATGTTGTGTTGTTGCGTCAGCAGAATGAGTTCAGCCACCTTCTGGGTGTAGTACTTCGATCGCATATGGGTCATTGTGAGTACTTCGTACGCCTGGGAGGCTGCATCGGCATTAGTAGGCAGCGTTGTAGATGCTTTTGCTTCGTCGATCTTAGCCTGTGAAGGCACGATTGGGATATTGTACGCCCTGAGAGCCGAAGTGGTTATGATTGTGCTGTGTAATTTGCGCCCCGCAGGATATGCACACCACGCAGTCTCGACAACACGTATGAGAGTGTACCATGTGGGGACTCAACAAGGTCATTGGATCGGCATCTGCCTGCCGACTCAGCCCCCACACAGTGCGACCGCAAGGTCGCCAGGGATGTCTCAACGCCAGGGGAATACCCTCCCCTGGCGTTGTACAACCCTACTCTCAACCCTCGGGTCCTCTCCTGGAGGCGGTGGTGGCGGGCCCGCAACGCTTCGTACTTCCGGTACAGACTGGGGTAGTCTGCCCGGCTGACCCGCTCATTGCTTCCTAGATCATCTGCTGCTCTGGAGCTGCCATCACTCTCACTGCCCACATCAGTTGGTGTGGGGGTAGGAGCAGGACGAGTGGGAGGAGTAGGAGTGCAGGTGACATCTTTCTTGGCTAGCAAGGAACGCCGCTTTTCCCGCACGTGCGTGCAGTTGATGCACCACTGCATATATCTGTCGTCACCACGTCCCACTCGCTCTCCTATGTACCCAGCCCGACGGAGCGCCCGAAATAATGTCGCCTCACCGATGTCGTGTGCCGTTTTCTTTTTACGCAGGTCTGCCACAACGCTCTCTGCCGAGACCCCGCACATCTCCCGTTTGGCGAGCGTCTTTCGAGCAAGGTACTCCTCTGCAGCAGCATCTGACACCTCTGCGAGGCCCTGGGCACGCGGCATGTGTTGCTCGGCGTGCTGAGTGAGCGTAGTGACACCCTTCCCTTGCAAAGAACGAAATAATGCGGTCGGGAGTGGTTCAGGTACAAAGGCAAGGTACGAAACTGAGGTACATTTTTCAGGACCCCAAAAAATCATCACAAAAGTGCGTATCAGGTGTCACAAGTGGGCCCCAGACAGTTTCCGGGGGGGTATGGGTCGGATTTTCGGGTCAGATCAGGTATTAGGGCGGCTCTGATGGTATGTCGAAAATTTTGGTTTTGTACGGGCTTATGACCCCCCCTACCCCCCCCCCCCCCCCCGCCTCGCCTCGCCTTGAGAAGCAGCAGAGCTAAGCGCAGAGCAGAGGGCAGAGCAGGGCGTATTAGAGATGTGCCCCGCTTGAGTGTGCCCCCCCCTGCAAGCAACACACAACTCAAAAAATATCACCTTTTTATTGCCTGCGTGACTGCTGTCCCTCTCCCCCCCCCCCCCCGTTCTGTGTTTCAAAAAAAGGTTCTAAAGAAAGGGTGCGGAGGGGTGTGTTGAAGCAGTTCGTTCAAAAGTTCCAGACCTTTTATTTGCGACGCCACAGTTGCGGGTGAGGGGAGGGTGGGGGGGGGGGTGGGGGGGAGGACCAGAGGCTCGCAACCCACCCCAGGGCTGAGTCCTTGAGGTTGGTTAGAGAAGGGTGGGTAGGGTGGGGGGAGGGGGTGGAGTGAAGTGGATCCCGGAGTGTTCGCACTTCTAGGCGGCATGGGAGACCTGGGTCATGGAGTGGCACAGCGCAGGATTGATTTTTCCCCAGACGGCGGTATCATACCCTGTTGCAAAGGTGGCTCCATAACCTGGATTGGAAACTTCTCCTGGAGAGGAAAGGGACAATAAAGGCATTCTTCGATGGAATGAGTTGAAGAATGCCAACTGGCCTTGTTACACCCGGTTTCCCACGGGAAAGCTGAATCAGCGCTGTGCTTCAGAGGTTCCCTGATCCGCTTGACTCAAAAAAAAAACGTGAGCAGCGTATCGTGCCTGTTTCTGAGCAGTGCGACTGGGAGCGTGAACGAAGGAATCTAAATAGCATCAAGACTTCTCAGAAACGCGATGCAGTGCAGATTTTGCATGTTGTGCATAGAACGATCGCCGGGGAGGGAGGGGGAGGGGGGGAGGGGTGGTGTGACGCGCTTCCCCTCTTCTCGAACAACCCGGCCTGCACATGAACTGCATCGTATCGGTTTTTTTTTTGGTGTTACCTTTACTTGCTGTTTTCGTCTGTAGAGAACGCACACCCCTCAGCGGATTTCTGCTGCGAACCCACCACCCCCGCCCCCCCCCCCCCCCCCCTGCCCCCACCCCCACACACCCCCCACCCCCCCCACCCCACCCCGAGTCGGCACACACGCACACGGCGGCCTTCAGGGGGTGGCTATGCCGGGAGGGTGGCAGCGCCTGTTCAGAGCTTCTCTATCAACCCACACACCACGCCACACCTCCACATCTGCGTCTCCTGTTGGCGACGCACTGTGCCTGTCCCTAACTATCACCCCGTACAGGCTCCCGGCCGGCGTCGCCCTGAAGGCCTCTGAAGCGTTTGGGCTGCATTCGTGTGTGAGTTGCATGGCCTAAAGAAGGGAGATGTTCATGCGCCTTGTGTAGTTGCCAGAGGTGGGGGTGGTGGTGGTGGTGGTGGGTAGGGTGATTTCTGATCTTCTGTGTTGGAGTGGAGTTCGTCATTCAGTGCAAGGCACTCTGGTGTGCTCCGCAATAACACAGACAGATCCACATGTGACGAGTGGAGGAGCAACATGACGTGAGCCTGTCATGCCGCATGGGCTTGCATTCGTGTTAGTTAAGGTGGTGCTGTAGCGCTACCCCATGAGAGGTGTTGGCGGCGCACTCGTGTGACTCAGAAAGGGCCATGTCACCACACAGCACAAGCAATCAAACAAGGACCGACGCACTAAACCTGGCGCTACTATCATTTCAGGGTTTCGTGTGCAGACGGAGAAGCGCCAGCGCATGAAATCGGACAAAAATACATGTCGGGGGGGTGGGGTGGTGGTGGTGTGCCACTTCGAAATTCCACAAAATACAGGGTTGGGGCGGTGGCGAAGCGGCGTTGCCTTTTATATTTTTTGAAGAGGGGAAGGGTGGGGTGTGTGTGTGGGGCATTCTCGTTATCGCCGAATGCCCGCTGATGCTCCCCTTTTTTTGTGATTTGCGGATACGCAGTGTGTGTGATCGGATGCGACCGCAACCGGCCTTCCCTTGAAAGATGACTCTGTGTGATTTAAGACGTGTGGAGGGAGGGTGCCTGAAGTGCCTCGTGTTCTGCCCCGGCTGGATTTCCTTGTCGTTCTTTGCGAAGGGAATTCTGAGAATTCCGGAAATTGAATCGCACTACCGGGCACACTCCTGAAGCCAGAAACCATATTAAGTAAGATGAGGTCAGAGCTTGTGAAGAACGCACGAATCACAAGCCCGTAACGTGCAGTACACACCGAATCACTCGCCAACAATAGTTACCGTATACGTAAATATTATGGAACGTAAATATTATGGAACGGGCCCATTTTTGGCCGGTCCGTTCCATAATATTTACGTTCCAAAATATTTACAGGGCCAGTTGGGGACTCGGTGGTGAGGACGGCTTGCGTCAGGAATCGCGCGAAAAGTGCACGAGTAGGTCCCGTCAGGGACTCTGTACGCCGTCCGATCACCTGGTCCAAGTCCCCGAGTCGCAGAAAGCCCTGTAAATATTATGGAACGAAAAAAATCTGGAACGCCAACCCACCAGCGTTCCATAATATTTACGTTCCATAATATTTACGTTCCATAATATTTACGTTCCATAATATTTACGTATACGGTATTAATTACACGACACTAAAGTAGCCATTTTTTTACTCGAGTTTGGGATTTTTTTGCACGAGTCGCCGAAGGCGACGAGTGCAAAAAAACCCATACGAGAGTACAAAAATGGCTACTGTGGAGTGTAATTCGTGATTTTATCTTACAACACCACAATTTGAGTTACTCCGCCCGGGTCGAGAATACCCCCCAGTCGAAAAAAACAGTGAAAATCACACGGTGGACTCCAGCGGCCCTAGCGGGAGTCTGAGAGGGTGTCAAAGACTCCCGCTAGCGGGAGTCTATACTCCCGCTAGGGGGAGTCTGACTCCCCCTAGCGGGAGTCTTTTCACCTATTTTCATCCATTTTTCCCATGATATAGTTACAGTCTACTGGCGTGGGGGGTAAAATCATGCGGGGGGAAGGTGGAAGAGGGATGGGGAGGGGCTTGTTTTGCTTCTGTCAGTTTCCCCGGACTCTGGACTACCTACCTATCCTCCTGGTAGCGGCTGCACCTGCGGAGGTGAGCGGTTAGAATTTGAGGTGTCAAAGTGCGGCCGTCGCCTGTCGTAGTTGTGTTACACCTTGGGCAAGACAAACCATCCTGCAGGCTTTCCTCATCTTCTTCGTCAGAACTGTCATCCCCCTCCTGCTGTGCGCGTTGGTCAAGCGTGCTCAAAGTCGCCTCGGATGACACGAATGGTGTGAAAGTCGCCCCCAGCGGGATTGGCATTTTGCACAAGCAGAGCGATAATTTGCGGTGTCCTTCGGGGAACCGGAACAGGAAGTAGGGCGCGCTGCTGGGTTCAACGAAGTCCTGTGTGTTGCAGTGCACAAACCCCTTCTGCAGCTGTGTCAACTGTGTGCAAAGAACATACACAGCCAATCTATGAGCGTGTCGGGTGTGCAGACACGGACACAGAATGACTTCTCTATACCCGAGGATTCCGTCCTGCGACAGGTGCGCAACCTTCCAAGGCATGCCCGATTCGCGCCGCTTCTCTTCTGCCATTGCAAGATCTCTCTCGTAAGTTGCGGAGCTGGCGATTGTAACGGCATCTTTCTTGCGATGTCCGTTCTCTGCTTCTTCAAATTCGTCGTTGTTCTGCAGAGGCACTGCATCTTCTGGAGCCCACCAATGATGGAGACTGTGTACGTAGGCATTGCGCGTTGATCCCTTTTCGGCATGCTCCATCAACCAGTGAAATATATGCCCTGAGATCCGAGCACGCAAGAAGGGAATCCGGGCTGACTCATCCTTGCATCCCCAGAAGCGCCAGGGGATGTCTGCATACCGGAAATGCATGAGGTCTGCAAGGGAGACAAAGAGGTAGCGGAACAAGCCCTTGTAGGTGGTGTCCTGTGACATGGCAAGCACGACCTTCCGGAACTGAGCACCTGTCCCATTCTGCGACACATTCAGTGCAAGGTTTGTACAGGTCTTGTCGAATATTTTTTTTGTTGTCTCATCCAGTACCCTGATCAGCCGCATGGCGAGCCCCTTGCAGTCATGGAGTGCTGGGGTGACGTAGCGGGCATTGGGAAGCACACCTGCCAAGAGGGAGGGGTAGCCAGCCTCTTTCATCTCAGAGAGAGTCAGGTGCGGGTATCGATGCACCTGTTGATACCAGCGTTCTTCTGGGATGTCGCACAGTGAGCATCGGTGCCCTCGCCCCCCGCATCGCCTCATTGTTGCCCACTGCTCAGCATGGTCGGCGGTTATTCTTGCTATGGACACACTCGCGACATGCACCCCTCGGAAGATTTTCGCTTTGTGCAGCCTCATGATCTGTTGCAGCAACGCGTGATTTTGGAACAGCTTGTGATCACCTTTCGGAAGGTCTGAGAAAGTAATACCCGGCGCAGTCATCGTGTTTTCGGGATTGATGACCCCGAGAGACAGACGGACACGTGCGTTATCGGAACGTAATGAATTACGTGGCGTGTATCCGTCCGTGTACATGACGCCGAGAAGTGGCACGCTACACTGCATTGTCGATGATTCTCCCGCCTCTTCTTCGAGGAACTCAAATGCCCCGAGCAAACCACGGGAAAGGCGCCATTCAACACGTTCGCAGGCAGGCTTCTCCATTTCGCGGAGTCGCTTTCGTGACACACCCAGGTTCTCACCAACACGCTCCTTATGAAGCTGGTTGACCTTGGCGAGTGTCCGTTGAGACATCCGAAGGGCATGCCGGTTGGCAGCAAGAGTCTCCCCGACACTCTTCGCTTCATTTGCATTCGACATGGTTCGATGGCATGGGTCTTGAAAATACCCCCTGTGACACCTGTGAGAGCGAGTGTGAGTGGAGCCGAATAAGGTTGCAACACACACACCACGTCAGATGTAGCCAAGCGAAAAAACTGTCGATGTTTTGGAGTGTGGGGTTTGTGGCTTCCATGACAGTCTGATCATTCAACTTCCGCAGGCTGATGCACAGCCAGCTTCCCTCAGAGGGTGTCCATGTCGTCCTCCTCCACTGTGATGGCCTGCGGGATGCTCGGAGGGGCTTCTTCCTCTGTGTCGGGGACCTCAGGCTGTGCGAGGTCGATCCCCAGCAGGTCCTTGTACCTCCCCACGGTGGAGGTGTTGGCCTGGCCTGAGCCGGTCACCGTGGCGCGGGGCTGTTCCAAAGGAACGGTGACCTTCCACAGGGCCAACTGCCCCTCCACCTGCTCGCAGGTGATGGGCTCGCCATCGGCAGGGCTCCTGGGGAGGAAATAGGTGGCGGTGTATGTGCCGCTGGGGATTGTCGAACCCTCGTGGACCACGCGAAGACACGTCAGCGACACCTGCAGGCCTGTCACTGAAAACTCAACCCGGGTCAACAGCCCCTCGAGCATCACCACATGCACGTTGGCTGCCCCAGGCAACGGGGTGACCACCGGGAAGTGCTGCATCACATTCTTCGTCGTAGTATCCTCCTCCTGCTGCACGGCAGTGTACACGTTGTTCATCTCGACCTCCTTGTAGGCCGGGGCAAGCGCAGCAAGGACCCGCTGGTACAGCGGATTCTTCTTGTGGCCCTCCTCCGCCCAAGCCAAGGGCATCTTTGGCTTGAGGGTGACACCCACCAACTTGGTGTCTTGCACCTTCCCGCGCTTCACCTCAACCCTGTAGGTGGCGGGGAGGGTGCCGTCCTTCTGCATCATCTCGACCTCCCTCACAGCGAGCTTGTCCATGTCAGGGAATACGGCGGTGATGGCGTTGGCCACCTGGGGGCTGTGCTTGTTGATCTCCTTGCCGGTCAACACCGTTGCTAGGAGCCTTCTAATGGATCCCAGTGTCAGCACACTTCCCCCTTTTTTAACGAGGAAGGCCGTGCAAAAATCAGCCACAATGTTCGTCGCCTCCGCAGCCTCGGGACTCTCTGCGCTCTTCTTCTTCTTACTCGACTTCGCCGCCGGCTTCGCTGCCACCTTCACTGCCGGCTTCGTTGTCGTCTTCCCCATTTTTGTGAATCAGGTCTGCGAGCTGGGATGGGTGGAAACGTCCGTTTGGTGTGTGTGTGTGTGGCTGTACTTCAGTGACGAGTGCCACATTGCATAGGTATCATGGGAAAAATGAGTGAAAATAGGTGAAAAGACTCCCGCTAGGGGGAGTCAGACTCCCGCTAGCGGGAGTTGGACTCCCCCTAGTTGAGACTCCCGAAAAGGGTTACCCTACCCCCGCTGGAGTCCACCGTGCACTTTATAGGCAGTAGTGGTAACTAGGTGCTATTTGGCCTGGATGGGGGGTAGTGGGTCCCAGGGTGTGCCTCTGAGTGGAAAATATGTTTCCTGCACCCTGTGAATAAGTTTCCTGCACCCTCTCAAAAAAAATCCCGGAGACGAATTTTTTTTACAGTCAAAAAAAGTGGGGGAGGAGTAGAAAAAAGTGGGGGTGTAGGAGATTAATAGGAGTAACGAAAATTTTGGTGGAGTAAGATAAATGCATCTGTCTTCCGTCTCCGTTTTTCCGTTGATCCGAGATCCGTTTTTCCTTTTTGCCGGGTACCTTGGTCTACGTATGTCTTCCTGTCAGAACCAGTTAGCTTTTCCGCACCCAACAGGCCCGTGGCAGGCGTAGGGAACAACCGCTGCTCGCAGGCGCCGTTCATACAAACAAGTCCACAGCCCTTTTATAGGGGGCACGAGCCTGCACTGGCGTGAGGGTGTGGAGGGTGGAACCCTGCAGGCCGCTGCTAAGTTAATATGTGCGTCAAGCAGCGAGGGGGTTGGGGTGGGGGTGGAGAAAGGGCGAGGGCAGGCGGGGGTGCTGTGCGGCTGTGCGGTGAGACAGGCTTGCTTGATGATGACAACAGCAGCGGCACGCACCCAGGCCCCCCTACCCCCCCTCGGGTCGCGGCACCAAATCATACCAACTCCCCCGCCACCTCCCCCTCCACGCCATTCGCCAACAGTGTTCCTACCCAAGACCCACACACCCGCCACCCGCACCCTCTCCTTCGAAGGGGATATGAACGTCGCATC
The DNA here is from genome assembly GCA_963210315.1 of Rhynchopus euleeides. Taxonomy (NCBI): domain Eukaryota; phylum Euglenozoa; class Diplonemea; order Diplonemida; family Diplonemidae; genus Rhynchopus; species Rhynchopus euleeides. The sequence continues at coordinate 1,499,451 of OY723269.1, forward strand.
ATCAGGGGTGACGCAGGAGAGGATCCATGTCGTGGCAAGGGTGCGCCCCATGAGCGACGAGGAGACGCGCAATGGGACCACCTGCGGGCTCCGCGTCACTGGTCGGAGCGACGTCGAGGTGCTGGGGGGGAAGGGCGACCCGCAGCAGCGCTTCACATACGATGCGGCGCTGGGAGCGGACAGTACGCAAGCGCAGGTCTACGAAAAGACGGCCCACCCTATCCTGCGCCAGGTCCTCAACGGGTACAATGGTGCTGTCATCGCATACGGGCAGACGGGGAGCGGAAAGACCTACACCATGTCTGGCAGCACAGAGGAGCCCGGCGTCATCCCACGCGTCATCTGCGACCTGTTTGAGGGCATCAGCGTGCGGTATATGTCGAACCCGAGTGAGGAGTACACAGTCTACATGGCATCCGTTCAGATGTACCGTGAGAGCGTGATGGATCTCCTTGCGGATAAGAAGGTCAGCCTCAGCATGGAGACAGGCCTGTCTGGGGTGTGCAATGTTAGGTGTAAATACGCCTCCGATATGGAGAAGCTGATGTCGCTCTCCGACAAGCATCGGGTTGTGAATGAGACGAAGATGAATGCGGTGTCGTCCCGCAGCCATGCGGTGCACATTGTGACCGTGTCATCCCGCAACAAGCTGGACGGGTGCGAGAAGCTGTCGCAGCTGTTCCTCGTGGATCTGGCGGGGAGCGAGTGCGTCCAGAAGACGGGGTCAACAGGCGTGACCCTGGAGGAGGCGAAGGCGATCAACAAGTCGCTTCTCTCGCTGCGGCGCGTCATTATGTCATTCTACGACGGATCCCCGCACATCCCCTACCGGGACTCCGTGCTGACCTCCCTGCTCGCAACCGCACTCGGGGGGAACTCCAAGACGTGCATCATCATCTGCGTCTCCCCTTCGGACTACAACAGGACTGAGAGTGTCGCGACTCTACACTTCGGGCTCTACACAAACAAGGTGGTGAACGTCGCAGGGCAGACCGTGGTGCAATCCGCCAAGGTACTTGAGGAAAACCTGGTGAAGGTGCAGCGGCAGACGGAAGCCCTGACCGACCTTCTCCGCAAGCTCCGCGCCGCTTCTCGCGAGTGCGGCGCCACGACACCCGCGCTTGCGGCACTTGAACTGCCTCGGGGTGTGTCCCCGTCAGCCCAGTCAACCACAACAGCCTCTTCCACGCCTGCCTCTGCCATCGCATGCGTCGATGCATTCGGCAGGATGGACCCCGACTTCCTGTGCCCCCTCACGGGCGGGGTGCTGCAGGACCCCGTGGTGTTGGCGGATGGGCTCTCCTACGAGCGCAGTGCAGCTGAGAGCCACATCGCCATCCACGGGTGCCCGCCTGAGAGCCTCGGGGGTGGTGTCGCCCCGGAGCACGCCTCGATCATCATGTCGAACAAATCCCTGGCCCTGCACATCAAGAGGGTCATCGGGGAGCATGCAGTGTCTTCGCCCTGAGATGCGGTGGGTCCTCTCTGGAGATCTCTGCTTTAAGCTTCCCGGTGGCGGCAGTGGTGCATCGCAGCAGTTTGATAAGGCCCGAGTGTGTCCCGTCTGCACCGCCAGCGATATGGCTTCGTTTTTGGATATGCTGTGCTGCTCGCAGCCCCCCACCCGCCCACCCCGCAGGAGGGGCTATTCTTGTTGTGTTATTCTCTTCACCCATTTCAACGCCTATCTGATCTTGCTGGAGTGTCCTTGAACACTGCCCGTGCGCTGCCCTCTTCCACCCCACCGCCCCTCCCCCACGCAGGCCCCCAGGCTCCAGCTTTGTTTATTGTCAGTTCGGTGTAGCCAAACTCAGGGGTAATTTCCATCTTGTGCGCGTGGGGTCCTTTATTTTTTGCGATCCCACACGGCCCTGCCACGGCAAGTCTTGTGGGGGGGAGGGGTTTGGGGGGGGCAGGGGTGTGTGTGTGTGTGTGTGTGTGTGTGTGGTTATAAAGTTTTAAGGCGGTGTCGCCCTGCACGGGCAGTAGCACCTCCCCTTCAGTATCGCACTCCCGAAGGATTCCCCAACACGACGTGACACCGGTTTCGACGCGTACTCTTCGTACCCCTCCCCCCGGCCGCGTCTCTTCAGCGAAGAACCGGGGATAATCGGACCAGGGCTAGCTAAACCCTGGTGGTGTCACGGGTGGGGTTGGAGAGGGAGAAAAAGGAAGAAATGAAGTTGCGAAAGAGTCAAACACTGACACGTGAAATCAATAAAAAGGGTGGTATATATCGCCCCCTTGCTGCGACGTAGACACTAAATAGTCAGGCCGCTTCAAGAGTCTTGAGGGCTTGAAGGAAGAAGCAGGTTGCTGATGAGTCTCAGGAGCAGGCACCTTTTGTCCGCCCACATGACCTTCGCCCGAAGGCGAACCTCGTCCAGCTTGGCTCGATCGCCACAGAGAAGGGGATCATTCTCCACTGTGGCGAACATCTTAAAAACCGAGGGTGCAGAGGTGGGGCAGCCCGCTGGTGCGACAGCAGACCGCCCCCGGATAGCTATAACTAGTGCATAGGAAGAATACGACGGCACACGCAACAGATGCCGAAGGCACAACGGCGGGTCACTTTTAACCACCAGAGGAGTGGCACTCCCGAGGGGTGGGGTAGGGGGGAAGTCACAACACTTTCGAAGGAAGAAAAGGGGCAAATGGGATGTTTTGTGCAAGGTAGAAAGGAAGTCACAACATGAGGCAGGGGGGATTGCTCATCAGGCCTGGGGGAATAGAGGGTTTGTGTGTGGTTACAAAGTTTTAAGGCGGTGTCGCCCTGCACGGGCAGTAGCACCTCCCCTTCAGTATCGCACTCCCGAAGGATTCCCCAACACGACGTGACACCGGTTTCGACGCGTACTCTTCGTACCCCTCCCCCCGGCCGCGTCTCTTCAGCGAAGAACCGGGGATAATCGGACCAGGGCTAGCTAAACCCTGGTGGTGTCACGGGTGGGGTTGGAGAGGGAGAAAAGGAAGAAATGAAGTTGCGAAAAAGTCAAACACTGACACGTGAAATCAATAAAAAATCGGTATATATCGCCCCCTTGCTGCGACAAAGACACTAAATAGTCAGGCCGCTCCAAGAGTCTTGAGGGCTGTGTGTGTGTGTGTGTGTGTGGTTATAAAGTTTTAAGGCGGTGTCGCCCTGCACGGGCAGTAGCACCTCCCCTTCAGTATCGCACTCCCGAAGGATTCCCCAACACGACGTGACACCGGTTTCGACGCGTACTCTTCGTACCCCTCCCCCCGGCCGCGTCTCTTCAGCGAAGAACCGGGGATAATCGGACCAGGGCTAGCTAAACCCTGGTGGTGTCACGGGTGGGGTTGGAGAGGGAGAAAAAGGAAGAAATGAAGTTGCGAAAGAGTCAAACACTGACACGTGAAATCAATAAAAAGGGTGGTATATATCGCCCCCTTGCTGCGACGTAGACACTAAATAGTCAGGCCGCTTCAAGAGTCTTGAGGGCTTGAAGGAAGAAGCAGGTTGCTGATGAGTCTCAGGAGCAGGCACCTTTTGTCCGCCCACATGACCTTCGCCCGAAGGCGAACCTCGTCCAGCTTGGCTCGATCGCCACAGAGAAGGGGATCATTCTCCACTGTGGCGAACATCTTAAAAACCGAGGGTGCAGAGGTGGGGCAGCCCGCTGGTGCGACAGCAGACCGCCCCCGGATAGCTATAACTAGTGCATAGGAAGAATACGACGGCACACGCAACAGATGCCGAAGGCACAACGGCGGGTCACTTTTAACCACCAGAGGAGTGGCACTCCCGAGGGGTGGGGTAGGGGGGAAGTCACAACACTTTCGAAGGAAGTAAAGGGGCAAATGGGATGTTTTGTGCAAGGTAGAAAGGAAGTCACAACATGGGGCAGGGGGGTTTGCTCATCAGGCCTGGGGGAATAGAGGGTTTGTGTGTGGTTATAAAGTTTTAAGGCGGTGTCGCCCTGCACGGGCAGTAGCACCTCCCCTTCAGTATCGCACTCCCGAAGGATTCCCCAACACGACGTGACACCGGTTTCGACGCGTACTCTTCGTACCCCTCCCCCCGGCCGCGTCTCTTCAGCGAAGAACCGGGGATAATCGGACCAGGGCTAGCTAAACCCTGGTGGTGTCACGGGTGGGGTTGGAGAGGGAGAAAAGGAAGAAATGAAGTTGCGAAAAAGTCAAACACTGACACGTGAAATCAATAAAAAGGGTGGTATATATCGCCCCCTTGCTGCGACGAAGACACTAAATAGTCAGGCCGCTTCAAGAGTCTTGAGGGCTTGTGTGTGTGTGTGTGTGGGAGTCTTCGGTCGGACATAAGACACAAAACATCAATATCAAAAACGCGTCTCGTGGGAGATGGGGGTAACTCAGCCACCGCTTTTCCGTTGCATTAGGCACCGTTCAGTGCAAAAGCTGACGTACGGAGGGGCGAAGGCAGGGAGCAAAACACCACTCGTTGGCCTGATGAAGGGTGGTGTTTGTTCTGTTCGCCCCCCTTCCAACCTTGCAAGAAAACTGTTGTTGCAAGTGGTAGAAAAACAAATACACACAGGGAAGTCGTCTTCTCTAGTCCTCCCTTGACTCCCTAGTCGCACCGAAGGTGCTTAAACAAGTTTACTGAATGCTCAGCGTTTCGAATAAATACCGAACTGGCGTTGCCTCCCCCCGCCCCCACCCCTCCTCGAGATTCACCCCGGCTGCATGAGTTCTGGCGGAACCTCTTTCCAACCGCCGGTTCACTTCTCCCCTTTGCCCACACCCCCACTCCCTTCTCTGCGACGGCTTTGACGAACCCGCCTCTCTGATGCGACTGCCACCGCAGCCCCTCCGCCCTGGGGCTGGCAGTGGGAGGGGAAACAGAGGACTGCCTATGCAGTGGCTTCCAGTGGCTTCAAGAGGATCCCACACATTTACCCCCCGAGGGCTGTTGGAAGCATGGGCAAAGGAATCGTTGAAAGTGGATGTTGCGTTCAAAAACAATATGACCTTGCGGCCAGGAGAACGCAAATGAGCTGGGGCGCTGCGCAACACGGCCAAAAAAAATCGTTCAAAATGACAAATCGTTCAAGAAATATACCCACGTGGGGGCTTTCGCTCGAAAGTGCACACAAGTGAGCTGCCTAACAACATAGGCTGCAACCTGACACACTTCGACACAGAGCGAATGCCCCCACGTATATTTTTTTTGCCTCCTGCTGGGCACACCCACCCTGGCGTGATTGAAGCTGCACTCTACCCCAGATAACATGCCAAAAGAGCTCTCACGTCGGGGGTTCCCTTGCACTCCGTTGGAGGGAAACTCGGAAGATGCAGCCACACCACAGCGGTGTGGATGTAGTGTGTGTGTGTGTGTGCAGAGCGGCGTGTTTACCATATGCCTGACGGGCGTCGTGTGTCGGGAGGGCTCCCGCGATGCAGACGAGCGAGCAACCTTCCGCACACTGTGCTGCTTGATCCCCAAATCCTTGCTGCCCAAAGGGGAGAGGCTGCGTTGCTCGCTGCTCGGGCACAGATGCATGATATGGCCTGCGGTGTTCTCTCCTGCGGAGGCCCTCCCTCTAGCCCAGGCCCCTAGGAGGGGAACTGCAGGTGGGTGCACGGCACACAGAACAGGCGGAAGACCCTCCCCCCCCTCCCCCCCCAACCCCAACCATTGCAGCGCCAAAGCGCGGCAGGGTGTCAGCCCAGCTTTGTTCTGCTGCAATTTGGATGCACAGAGGGAGAAGGCGGACACCCCACCACACCACCACCCTGCAGCGTGCGGGCGGGCAGAGCCTTACCCTCTGTACACAGTGCGGCACAGCACAGAATGGCAGCACCGGGCGGGGGTGATGCCAGCGTTTCATTTTCCAGCGGGGACGTTGTGCGGCTGGTGAACCTCAAGCTGATGCAGCTGCCTTATGAGGGGAACCTCGTTGCCATACAAGATCACAACCCCGCACGCGGGATATGCACGGTGATCCTCAGCACCGGGGAACGCCTCGAGGTTGCACAGTCCAGCGCGAAGAAGGTCGACAGCGAAGACCTCTTTCAGACAGGCGACTTCATCAGGCTCCGCGCCCTCCCGATGATGATGATGTCCCACGAGGGGGAGCTTGCCATCGTGCAGCACTACGTCCCCCTGAAGGACATGTGGCAGGTCCAGATGCAGACAGCCAACAAAGGCATGGCCATGGTTGAGGTCTACTCCTCCAGCATGAAGAAGCAGGACGAACCGGACCTCTTCTTCATCGGAGAGCTTCTCCGCATCACCTCTGGCGATAGCACTGGCGAGGTCGTCACCATCCGGGGCTACGAGCCCCTGAAGGATAAGTGGAAGGTAACGCTGATCACCGGGAGGGATATCGACATCTTCAGCGAAAACACCGTGAAGGTCCGCCCCGATGCCTTCGCGGAGGGGGACCTGGTTGTCGTGGATGGGAGCAACCTCGTCATCCAGCAGTACCTCAGCCAGAAGGACAAATGGCGCGCGATAACAAACGAGGGCACCCCGGTGGATATCTACGCCGAGGAGGCTGGGGCATTCAAAGAGCCGGAGCTGGGTGCGGCATTCGAGGGGCTTGCCTCGGCGGGCGGGTCGGGTTTCTCCCTCAAGGGGCTCTTTGGAGGCAAGTCCGCCACACCCACGGAGAAGCCGAGCGGTGGCGGGTTCCTTAAAGGGCTCTGGGGAGGCGGGAGCAGCAGCAGTAGTGGAAAGAAGGCGCAGGAAACCTCCGCATCCACGCCTGAAACGCAGCAGTTCGCCGTGGGGGATCAGGTGCATCTGTCGCGGGTGACGTGGCGTGACGACGGCACCATGGCTCTTGTGAAGGATGTCTCGACAACAGGCGCGGGCCGCCCGAAGTATAAGGTGGTGCTGAACACCGGGGATGTGGTGGAGACCACCGGGTCCCACCTCAAGCCGCCCCTCCCGGAGGGCCGCTTCCGTGAGGGGCAGATGGTGCGCGTGTCGGGGGAGGGGCCTGCCACCATCTTCAAGGTGTTCCCCGAGCGCGGCATGATCGGGGTGCGGGTGAAGGGCAAGAAGGACCGCACCGTGTTCCCCGATCAGCTGGAGAGCACGGGGGCTGCCGGGGCGGCGCCCGTGGGGCTGTCGCAGGGGCGCATCACGGGGTCTGGGTCGGCGACGCCCCCGACGCCGGTTCTGGCGGATTTGGGTTCTTCGCATGCGTCGGTGTCGGCGCAGCCGGACCCGTTCGCTGCTGCTACTGCTGCTGACCCGGCGCCGGCGCCGGTTGCCCCAGCGCAGGGCCACGGGGATGCCGTTCTGGAGGAGCTGCTGCAGAAGCTTGCTGAGGCAGGCACGTCTATCGCAGAGGTGGCCCAATACAGCGACACCGAGCTGGACGAGCTGCTGAAGGACGAGCTCAAGGTGTCTGTGATCAAGCGTGTCCGCATGAAGCAGCTCATCCGGAGCGGTGGCGGTGGTGGGGCTTCTCCGGCTGTGCCTCCGGTGCCTGCACCTGCGGCAGCGGAACCCTCGCCTATGGTGGATCCGTTTGCGGCCCCTGCGGTGGGTCAGCAGCAGCAGCAGCAGCAGCAGCAGGCCCCGCCAGGAAAGCATTCGGATCCGCTTGACTTCTTCAACTGAAACTGGGGGGTAGGGGTGGGGTGTGGGGTGTGTGTGTATATGTCGCATTGCATCGCGCCGAACTGCTGGAGAAAGAAGGGCAGAAAAGATGTGGCAGTTGGGGAGGGGGAGGGGGGGGGGTGGGTTTTCAAGAAGGTGAAGGTGTCGGGCAGCATCAGAGCTCGCTCGGTGAGGGCCCTGCGCGGAGCGAACAGATGGCCGTGTGGCAGGGGGGGGGAGGAGGAGGGGGTGGGGGGTTTTTTTTTTCACTCTAAAAGCGAGTATCTCCCTAACAAAATAGTTTGACACGAGTGTGAAGACCAATATATGTGTGTTCCTACCCAAGAAAAATGCTTTTCTGACAGTGTGTGTGTGTGTGTGTGTGTGTGTGTGTGTGTGTGTGTGTGTGTGCACAGGATACCAAACGCATCCATATGTCTTGGGTTCCATGCGAACATTGCCAGGGCCTGATCACACGTGTGAAGGTTGGTATCCGAAAAACCCTGGTGGCACGGCCTGTGGGGGTCTGGGGCGGAGTAGGGGGGTCCGCCAGCAGCCCCACCGTGCCCCCTTCCGATCGTATGATCTTGATCTTTGGGATGATCTCCGTGAGGTTTCGGCCGACGTTGCTGTCAAACCCCTTTTGCTATGCGGTTGCAGCCGTTTGCGCCCCACGCAGCGGTGTGCGGGATTGGGTCCTCGTTGCAAGAGTTGCCTGCAGTGAAACACCCCACACCGCTGTGAAGGGGACTATACATCCACGCGTGTGTGTATTGGCAGTGGGGATCGCATCAACAGCATCATGCATATGCTCGTGTGATTCCAACATAGCTGCAATAAAAATCGTCTGAGAGAAACACGTGCTGCTGGGGGTGTTGATCCTTCGGGCTAACTAAACCTTCCACCCGCACCCAATCATCGTTTGCCACACGGTGGGATCTTGTAAATTTTACATGTATAACTACAAGTATAATACATGTATTATACATGTATAATACATGTATATGCCTGAAATATACATGTAAAATAAACCCCCCTCACACCTATTGTTTACCTACAGCTATTGTTTACATAAAATTATTTACATGTATTGTTTACATACGATTATTATTTACATGTAATGGTGCCCCTGACGACCCCATATTGCGTAGTTTGTGCGTAGTGAAAAGGGGGGGGGGGGTCTCATTTTTTGATTTACTCAGCCATTCTCTGTCTCTATGCCGGGACCCCAAACTCAAGGAGTTCTTGCTGTTCCGGGGTCAGTGAGGGTGCAGGCGCTTCAGGTGCTGCAGGTGCTGCAGGTTCTTCAGGTGCTGCAGCGCTGGCAGCCTTCGGTGCGGGTTTCGACGCAGTCTTTGCAGGTCTCTTTGGGGGTGCCCTTTGGCGCGGTGCCTGCTTCAGCTCGTCGGGTGGAAGCATCAACGCATCATTAAGCGGTGCCTGCTTCAGCTCCTCCGGGTGGAAGCGTCAACGCATCATTAAGGAAGAAGGAAGCACAGTTGCTACGCTTTTTTGCAGCTGCAGGAAACGACACCATACCCAACAACAATCCCCAGACCGTCGAGGGAGAGTGGGCGCCTGGATCCCGTGACACAGATCTCTAGTGCCGTTGTGATCCCCTCGGATAACGTCTCCTGGACGTTGTCAGCGGAGGTTGCCTGTGTGGCGGTGACCTCCGTATACCCCGCGGGATCCAGTGCCAGTAGCGCCTTCTTCAGCTTTTCGTCGACCCCTCGGCCGACGCTCTCCTTGATGTCAAGGGCCACCTTCAGGGTGGCACCTCGCAGCGCCCTGAAGGCTGTGATCGTATCATCATTCACAATCTCGAGGGTGTTCTACGCGGCTCCTGGAACTCACTTCCTTCTCAGGTGTTTCTGGGCATGGGGCAACCTTGCCCAGGTGTTTCTGGAGTCCCGCCCCACATGTCGTGCGTTCTTTCGTACGGTGTATAGTGAGTTCTGGCAATAATTTTTTGCTCGGTCAGCGCAGTGCCTCCAGTCCTGTCTCAGTAGCCACACAGAAAGGGGGGCCAAAAAAAACTGGGGGGGGACCAAAAAGCGAGACCCCCCCCCCCAGATTGCGTAGTTTGTGCGTAGTGAAAAAGGGGTAAATCAGGGGCACCAATGTAATTATTTTTTTTTTGGTTTTTCGAAAATTTTTTGAAGGTGTTCTAAAGGGCCAGACTTGGTACCTCGGTCACCAAAGTGACCCCACCACGATCCGCATGGATTCCAAACAATGCAATGGAGAGTTTTTTTTTGTCGGCAGCCAACTGCCTCCCGGCCCCCCTCGGCCAAGTGGCTTGTTTTCCTTAGAGCATTGTTGCTCAGAGCCCGTAGAACTGCCAACACTATCGACACATGTCACTGAACACGGCGGAATGGGACCTTCGCTGCATGAGGCGCAGGCACTGGAATCCCTCTTCTCAACTGCCTGTCGTGGGAGACGACCAGCCAGTGACGCGTACCTTGACTCCCTATCTCCTGCAAGGGATCAATGGGTTTTCCCTGGGTTGCACTTCGGGCCCACTGGGTTGGGCCCGAAACCTTTGCTTTTGCACTATGTACGACAACCCCCCTCCACATTTTTGCGTGCCGGTCGCCCCCCCCCCCCCCCCGGGTACTTGCATGTCAACTATTATACATGTATTATACATGTATAATAGTTGACATGCAAGTATTATACATGTATAATACATGTATTATACTTGTAGTTATACATGTAAAATTTACAAGATCCCACCGTGCGGACATGTCCGGGGGGGGGGGGGGGGTAGGGGGGGTCAAATGCCACCCTTTTACGTGGACAAACACGATTTTTCAAAAAACCGGCGCAGAGGCCCCAAAGCCCCCGTAAACCCTCCAAACCCCCCCAGATCCGTCCGGAAACCCATCGAACCCCACTTTTCCACCATTCCGGGCACCTCAGGTGCCCGAATTGGGGTACCTAAATTTTGTGCCACCGTTTGGTACCGGACAGTGCCACTGTGTGGGAGGTTGGAAAAGAAAATGCCCCAACACACCACATCTGAGGGTTGCAATGCATGTTGCTTGCCAACCACGTCATCCGGTGGGTGTCAGGCGCTATGTAGGTGGCATTAGCCAGGTCTTCGATGAGTTCTGGCTTGTATATGTACCTCCCTGCCACCATGCACCGGGAGGCTGCCTGTAGGTACGGAACAAGTCCAGATGGTCGTGTGATTCCTGTGCAGCAGTGCTCCACAACCGGGATGTGTTGACAACGACTGTTGCAACACGAGCTGTACATTCCGGGAACACACGAAGTGCGCTGTCGTGGTACCCATTGTGCCAGAATTGGTAGTTGCTGCGGTCTACTTTGCCTGGCCCAAGAGCACTGGTACTGAACGGTGCAATATGCGTGGCGAGGTGAATGCAACGGAAGGGCGCAAAGTCAATACAGCTCTCGGATGGCGGGTGGTGGTGCCACTAGTGTGTGACGTTCACTCGAGGATACAACGCATCACAATGAATCAGCAACCGTGGACCGAGTACAATACGCTCTCTGTGGCTGGTGTGGGGGACAAAGGCAGTGCCTGTGCCGCAGGCAGGGAGGTACATATACAAGCCAGAACACATCGAAGACCTGGCTCATGCCACCTACATAGCGCCTGACACCCACCGGATGACGTGGTTGGCAAGCAACATGCATTGCAACCCTCAGATGTGGTGTGTTGGGGCATTTTCTTTTCCAACCTCCCACACAGTGGCACTGTCCGGTACCAAACGGTGGCACAAAATTTAGGTACCCCAATTCGGGCACCTGAGGTGCCCGGAATGGTGGAAAAGTGGGGTTCGATGGGTTTCCGGACCGATCTGGGGGGGTTTGGAGGGTTTACGGGGGCTTTGGGGCCTCTGCGCCGGTTTTTTGAAAAATCGTGTTTGTCACCCCCATTTGACCCCCCCTACCCCCCCCCTCCCCCGCACCTCTTTACCCCCCTCCCCCGCACCATGCTACCTCCTCCCTAGCAACCTCTCCCCACAACAAAACTGGAATCTCAGGTATATGTCACCCCCCAAAAGGGGTGTGTTTATGTCACCCCCAGGCGGCCCTGGAGGGGTGTGACCTACACTAACTACCACCCCGTGGCTATGTCACCTAAAAAAGGTGTGTTTATGTCACCCCCTCCCGATTTTTGCACCTGTGGGGTGACATTTACACGGGGGGGTGGTAGGTAAAGGTGCAAAAAAAACGCATAAATACGTAAACAATATGTGTGTAAAAAAATATTTACATGTATTGTTTACATGGAATATTATTTACAGCTATTATTTACATGCACATTTACTATTTACATAAAGCTAGGTAAACAATAGCTGTGACCCCCGTTTACATGTATATCAAGTAAAAATACAAGTATAATACTTGCATGTCAACTATTATACTTGTATTTTTACTTGATATACATGTATTTTACATGTATATTTCAGGCATTTACATGTATTTTACATGTATAATACTTGTCATGCAAGTATTATACATGTAAAATACTTGCATGACAAGTAAAATACTTGCATGCAAGTAAAATACATGTATTTTACTTGCATGCAAGTATTATACATGTATTTTACTTGTCATGCAAGTATTTTACATGTATAATACTTGCATGACAAGTATTATACATGTAAAATACATGTAAATGCCTGAAATATACATGTAAAATACATGTATATCAAGTAAAAATACAAGTACCGTAAACGGAAATATTGTGGACCGTAATAAAGGTGAACCGTACTATAGGTGGACCGTAAAAAAGATGGAACAAATGGGATTTTTCCGGAACTTGGAACATTTTTACGGTCCACCTATTTTACGGTTGGGATAGTGGACTTGGCGGTTTTTTTTACGAATTCCTTCGACGAAGTCGCGAAGGAACCAAGGAAATCGCACGACTGAAGCTGCAGGATTAACACCACAGGGCCTCAACACAGAGTGTGCGCTCACCATCGTCCGGGAACTGTTCTCCCACAGTTACTGCAGGGTGTACTACACTAAAGGAGTACGATTTCCCTGAATTTTCCGGGCACTGATTCACGAATTTACATCCGGAGGGAGCCCGGTGGTCTCAGCTTCTGTCTGCGCGCCCTGCCGTACTGTGGCTGCTTTTGTGGGCTCGTGCAGCAGGTTCTACTTTTACTTCTACCGGAACGCTCCTTGCATGGTACTACACTTCTCGAGGTGTGGTGGTGGGTGAGTCTCGAGGTGAGTGGTGGTGATCGTGCCCTTTCCACACGCAGGGAGGACTTGCTTCTCTTGCTGGTGTTGGTTGCGGTGGTGGAGGGAGGGTCCGAAGCTGGGAGGTCGGGAGGCCTACGTGCGGGAGTCTGCGGCGTGGAGGCCGCAGTCCGCGCCCCGCAACCCACCAGCCCGCGGGCGAAAATCGCATTGTCTTTTCCATATTCAGTCCCAATAAATGGTGGACCGTAAAAAAGATGGAACGTTTGGCCTTTTTTTGGGAACTTGGAACATTTTTACGGTCCACCCTTTTTCCGTTTACGGTATAATAGTTGACATGCAAGTATTATACTTGTATTTTTACTTGATATACATGTATTTTACATGTATATTTCAGGCATATACATGTATTATACATGTATAATAGTTGACATGCAAGTATTATACATGTATAATACATGTATATACTTGTAGTTATACATGTAAAATTTACAAGATCCCACCGTGCACGCCCTTCCCCCCCCCCCCCCCCCCCGCCCAGTGTTCTGCATGGGATAAAGGTTTTTGTTGCCAGTTCGGGCGTAGCCCAACTCAGGAAACCTTTCACCGCGTGGGATCCTCTTGCGAAACACTTCACACGCCGGGGGGTGGGGGTCGTATGAATTTTTGGTGATTGCATCTGGCGGCGAGCAGCAACGGGTGGGTGGGAGGTGCCTGGGGAGGGGGTGCTGAGAGGGGGAGGGGCGAGTGTCACAGAGAGACCCCTCTGTGTATCGGTTCGGCGTAGCCCAGCTGGGGCTGGGTTATCTTTCCTGTGCCTTGATATTTTCCCTCCCCCGACTTTTTTTTTACTAGTTACGAGCGACGAAGCGTAGCGAAGTCGCGAAGTAACGAAGGAAATCGTACGACTGAAGCTTTGGATTAGCACCTCATGCCACTTCACAGGGCCTCAACACAGCCTTGAGACAGCAAGTGTGCGCTCAACAAAAAGTAGTCCGGAACTGTTCTCCCACAGTTGCTGGACAGGGTGTCTATAATAAAGCGAAAGGAGTACGATTTTTGCAACACCCCCTCCCCCTTCCACACCCGCCACCTCGTCACACGGAGGGGGTGGTGTGCGCAAAGAGTGGGTGGGAGAGGGGGTGCGTGTGTGTGGGCTGGCGAAGACTGTTACAACCGAATTTGGTAAAAAAAATATTGTAAAAAAAACACACTGTGCATGCCCTCGTCTTGACTTGCCCTCGTTAGCCCGCCAAAACAGCAGCAAAATAATCTGAGAAAAGAAGTTGAAAAAATATACACGAAACTGCGGGTGACCCCTGAGACTGAGTGTGCCCTCCACAGTCCGCGAGTGACACCGTTTGATGCACGGTAAGGGGCATCCCCCAAACAAAAAAAAACTGCCGAGAACACCCCAAAACAGCCCCCCTCCTCACCACACCATATAGACGAAAAAGCTCTTTTGGCCCGAGAGAACGAGATGAACAACCCACACCCACACCACACCCACACCCACCCAGCCCCCCGCCGCCTTCCCCCATCATTGTGGAGAGTGCGTTGCATGGATTCGTCGTCGTCGCCGGTTGCACAAACAAAGCAGAAGGAAACCCCCGCGCGGGGACCTTCGGTACCAGATGCGACTGAGGTGACAGGGTGTTTTCTCTATTTCTAGCGAAAAGGGTGTGATTTTCAGCTCCACTTGACCCGCGTCACCCTGCCACCTCGACACCCCCTCCCCCCCCCCCGCCACAGGCACACCACACACCCCCCCCGGCACTTCTGCGGCGCCAGACCCCCGCGTGCCCAGCAACATGCGGCGCTCAAGGGAGAGTGGCCACGAGCAGGACCTGACGAGACAGCCGCTGACCTTCAGCACGCTGGAGCGGCATGCGGCACCCATGAGCCTGCTGCCTGTCGGGGGGAAGCATGCGCACCCTATGGGGCTGTGCTACACCCCTGGGCATGATGATGATGCGCACAGCCGCCTCAGCATGGGGTCCCGCACAGCGACTGGGTCTCCCGTGTCGCTGGATGAGCGGTATTACCAATACACAGAGAGCTTCTTCTCGGAGCCCATCATGGTGCTCAACCCGAAGAGGCTCGACCCGCGCAACCGGCACAAGATGCCTGGGATTGTGATCTGCACGCAGGAGGGGCGCACGGGCAGTCCTGTGGAGAACTGGATGGCGCCCAGCGGTGCGGAGGATGCGGCGTTCCTGATGGCCCCCGAGCACGAGTGTGGGCTGACGGAGGAGGAGGAGATGCAGATCGCGCTGGACCAGGAGCAGTGGGAGCGGGAGGAGGAGGAGCGCAGGCGTGACGAGCGGCGCCGCATGCGCGCGCAGCGGAGGCAGCAGAGGGGCGTGACGTCCGCTGCGGCGAGCGCTGCGCCCGCGAAGAAGAAGAAGAAGAAGGGCGCGAGGCATGCGGACCAGCAGTACCACGGCGGCAGCCAGCACCAGCCCCAGCACTACCACCTGCAGTGCCCGCAGCAGCCCCAGCAGCAGCATCAGCAGCAGCAGCACCACCACCAGCAGCAGCACCAGCACAGCCCTGTGGTGCAGAGTGAGGAGGTGCACCCGACGCATGCGAGGGAGCAGCCGCCGTCGCCCCCTGCGCTGTCGCTGCCGCTGTCGGCGTCGTCGTCGGTGTCGCAGCTGCAGTTCCCGACAGCCACGCAGCCCGTGACGCCGTCCTCCAACTACCGGCACTGCAGCGTGATCCCGCAGACGGTGGCGGAGCTGACCTCGCCCCGTGACACGCCGCGTGACAACACCGTGCCCTCGGCAGGGTTCTCCAGCACGGCGCCACAGCCGCTGCGTGCCGACCGCGATACGGCGTCCTCCGCCTGTGCGGACCCTGCGCCGCACCTCGGGGGCACGCTGAAGCGGGGCGGGTCGCTGACCAGCTGGTCTGTGCGGCTGCAGGCGCAGCACCCGCCCTCTCCGCAGCAGGTGTCTGCCGGTGCCACGGTGTGCGCCAACGCGACATCGCCCCCCGTGGTGAGCAAGCCGGTGCACCGTGAGATCGTGCGCATGCAGTCGCCCAGCTGGGCACCGGCACCCGCGCCGCCGCCGCAGCTGCCCCCCACGCAGAGCACCGCGCGCTCCATCCCCCCCTCGCCGAAGAGCGAGAGCACGGCAGCCCTGACGGTCGACGTGACGAAGTACATCGCCTCTGCCCTGGCCCTGCTGGGCACCGCCGCGACCTCCGCCAAGCTCGAGGCTGACGCGCGTGCCAAGGAGGCACGCCGCGAGGTGATGCGCAGGCGCAGGGAGGACCAGGAGCGCGCCGCAATCGCCTCGGCACTGCTGGGTGCCGCATGCGGCGCACACACCGCGTGCACCCGCGCCCGGGACACGCGCGAGTGCGAGCGCCGCGCCGCAGTGAAGGATGCGGCAGCCAGGGCGCTGGTGGCGGTGGTCGGGGCGACGCTGTCTGTCGTCGCCGATCAGAGCGCCGCCACTTTCCGCAAGCACCGCATGGAGCTGAAGCAGCTGTTTGTTCAGAAGCGGCTGATGGCGGGCCGCGAGACGTCTGCGCGGATCCGGATGGCATCCCTGGAGGCTGAGGAGCGCTCTGCCCTCGTCGCCACCCGCGACAGCACGGTGCCCCGCCGCATCCCGTCGCCGCCGCCGCAGCCGGAGACGCTGGTGCCGCTGCCGCTGCCGCAGACCCCGCCGCGCCGCAAGGCGTGCGCCACCCCCACGCCTGCCTCGGCAACGCCCGGCACCGCCTTCCGCCCGTCGCTCTTCAAGGCGGACGGCTTCTCTCTGACCTTCGCAGAGATGGGGCGCCTGAGCGCCGCCTCGCCGATGGGCGCCCTGCCCCTGCCCAACTCGGAGAGCCGCCTCCCCCGCCCCACAAAGGTGGGCGGGCGTGTCCTGCGCATGCCCTTCGATGCACCTTCAGAGAGCTCGGTATGTTCCCAGTGGTGGTGGTGCCGCAGGGCTCCGTCCCTTTCTCGACTTTCTTCTTTTCTGCCCAAACAAGCTTGCTTGTCACACCGGAAAGAATCAGCGAGCCGCACCGCGCGCGCAGCGTGCTTTGGGGAGAGCAACACAAAGCCACCGGTTCACACAACAAACCCCCATTCACACGCCTCCCCCACATCACACTGCCGTTGTGCGCAGAAACATAGCACAGGCTCTTTGTTGTTTTTGTGCAGTTTGCAGGCCACACACCGAGAATGAACCCTTTGGCGGTACATCCCCTCCACACCACACGCCCTCCACAGGACTCCGGGTCTGAGGACGCTCTCAGCGACAGCGGGTCTGGGTTCGGCTCCGACGACAACAACGACGCGGAGGCAGAGGCAGCCGCTGCGCCGCAGATGAGCCCCTCCCCCACGCCGTGCCTCTCCGTGGCACCGGACGTGCCGTCGCCGTCGCCGTTTGCGGCGCACGGCGTGGGCGGCGGTGCGGAGCGCAAGCCGGCGAGCCACCCACACGCCGGCAACCCCGCATGGCGCGCCGCCAGCGACAGCCACAGCCCCGACGAGATGATGGAGATCGTCAGCTGCGTGGAGGAGCGCTCCGTCACACCACCGGGTCAGCTCCCCTCGGGGCGTGCCCCCTTCGGCGAGACGCCCGCAGCCGTGCCAGCCCTGGAGTGCGCCGCAGCCACGCCGAACCACTCCCCGCCTGTCGAGCTCGTCTCCAAGTCGCACGCCATCGTCGTTCCCCTCGAGAAGAAGCCGGAGGCGAAGGCCGCCCCGCCGACACCCGTGCTGGCCCCCATCTCGCGGCGGGACTCGAAACACTTCGAGGAGGCGAGGCAGCCGCAGAGCACCGTCGCAAAGCAGCCCCCGCCTGTCGCCTCCCCTGCGCGTGCCGAGCAGGAGCGCCGGGCGAGGGAGAAGGAGAGGGAGCAGCAGCAGCAGCAGCAGAAGGAGAAGGAGGAGCAGAAGAAGAAGGAGGAGGAGACGGAGAAGGAAGAGAGCAACACTGCTGCTGCTGTGGCGGTGGCGGCGGCGACGCCTGCAAAGGCATCGCATCCGAAGAGCCATGAACCTGCCGCGACGCCCATCAGGGTCAGCGCCGTGCGCCCGGAGGTGGTGGAGAAGGCTGAGGCTGAGGAGGAGGGTGTACAGGATGCCGACGCCCTGACCTCAGAGAGCTCAGACGCAGTGGAGGAGGCAGCGGCGCCGAAGGCGGCGACCCCTGTGGTGCCGCCGCTGCCGCTGGCTGCGGCGAAGGCGGAGCAGGCGGCGGCTGTGGCGGGTTCGGCGAGGAGGCCGGTGACGCCCCGGCCTGTCACGCCGGCGACATCGCGCAAGAAGGGTGGCGGTGGCTGTGGCGGGGACTGCTCCATCATGTGATCCCCCACCCATCCCAGGCAACAGCAAGGGAGGGGGTGGAGGTGTGGGGGGGTTGAGGGGGCTGAGTGAAGTGATGCATACGCCCCAAGGCAAAGAGCAAAGGCAGAATGCCGCAGAGGGCTTCTGCCTCGCGAGTATGTCGATCAGAGAGGGCGTGTGTATGGGGGGGGGTGGCAGCGAAGGTCTTTTGTGGTGCGGCCCCGACACTAAGCAAAGGATATTACCGTGCGTGTGGCAGTGTGGGATGGCTGGGGGGTTTAAATTTCTAAAAGAACCCCTTCTGGGCCCGACTGGGATGGAGGGGTGGGTGGGTGGGTGGGTGGGTTAAGAATTCAGTAAAGAAGATGCCGTGTGTTTTGTTGCTGGGTCGTGATATACCGTATACGTAAATATTTTGGAACGTAAATATTATGGAACGTAAATATTTTGGAACGCTGGTGGGTTGGCGTTCCAGATTTTTTTCGTTCCATAATATTTACAGGGCTTTCTGCGACTCGGGGACTTGGACCAGGTGATCGGACGGCATACAGAGTCCCTGACGGGACCTACTCGTGCACTTTTCGCGCGATTCCTGAGCCAAGCCATCCTCACCACCGAGTCCCCAACTGGCCCTGTAAATATTTTGGAACGTAAATATTATGGAACGGACCGGGCAAAAATGGGCCCGTTCCATAATATTTACGTTCCATAATATTTACGTATACGGTATTTTTTTCGCGTTATCCAGGTCCCTTGGTCTCTAGCAAAGAAGGCTGTTGGAAGCGCATGTGCAGTTTCACGAACCAGCGCCATACACAAAATTTTCTCGTCGCCACAGTCACATTCTCCCTGCCGTTTCCCCCGCCTCCCACGTTTGCTTTTCTTGTCAATTATTGTTTTTTTTGCCGTATTTTCTTATTGCACCCTGACCCCTCTTCCCCCCTCCCCCAATCTTCTCTCTTCTGTGACTTATCTGTACCGTAGACATTTTTATCCCCTATTTTGGTTAACCCAGCACCTCCCCCCACCCACCCCGCCCCACCCCACCCATTCCTTGTCATTTTTCATCTGCTTGCGCAAATATTGGCTCAAAAAAATCGTGGAGATCCCACCTGATTTGGCCAATCCCTGGTTTCCTGGCACGACCGCCAAAACCAGATCAAATCAGGTCGGATACGCGCTCAGCACACAGAGATCGGACAGGTCCTGTATAGTGTGTCTGTCTCCTGGAGCCTCCTCTAGTCGCTCTGGGAGGCTGAAACCGCTATGGCGTTTGTGTGAATGTTGTGCATGCAACTGCTTGTGTTAGAGAACCACCGGGTCGGTGGTTTGGTTGTGTCCCCATGACCAACACACAGTGCACCAATCTACTAAAGAGACCTGTCTGTCAGTCCAAAAAGACTGGCCTCCGCGGATGGGCACAAAGTACGCACAAACATATCCACGGAGCCTCTTCTCCACACCGATACAGAGCCCGGGGGGCGGGCTTTCGGGTTGCAACGCACGAGAGGGGGTTGAACGAAGTGTTGTTAAGAGGGCTTGTCCTGTGTGCTCACAATACACACTGTGGGCTACGCAACAGCAACCACCCTCTAAAGCAAGTTCTCTCGCCCCCCTCCCCCCCCCCCTATCTCTCTATCGGTCTCTACCCCCACGCCACAGGCGTTTGTCATTACCTAGATCTGTTTTCATTTTTGGGGGGAGCCCCCCCCCCCCCCCTCCATCGCACTTCCCCCACACCAGCCTGCATGTTGATTGAGTGGTGGTGGTGGTGGTGGTGGTGGGGGGTTTTATCTTCTCTTCATATTTTCTGGATTCAAGAGTATTTCCTCCCCACAACCCGTACACCCACCCCCATTCCCTATGTCTTTATTGTCTTTCCGGTGTCAAAAACAGCAGAGTTATGGGGTCTTGCCGCGCCGTCAGACGAATTGTATGGCAGAGGCCCTTTGTTGGTTGTCATACCAGCAAGTTCCAGCCCCGGCTGGAGCAACAGCAGCTTTATTGATTAGGGCTGGTGTTGTGCTGGCACAAAAAGTAAAAAACAGAACGCACAAATTAAATTCAGAACTTACAGTAGAGGGGAAGAAAACGATGGCTGAAGAAATGCTGAAAAATATGGCGCCTCTGAAAATCCTGCCTGGAACTACGGATTCACTTCGTAGGCACTCGGCCTTTTCATGGGCGCCAGTATAGTTTTCTTTTATCCCGTGTTATCAGGGGTGATCGCGCATGGACTGAAAACCCCCCTGGCACCAATCCTAGAAGGCCACAACAGGGTACGCCAGTTACCAGGAGAGTAGCTGATGGCTGCGGCTGCGCCCCACATACATGTAAACCAGTAATCAATCGCAACCCCCCCGCCCACCCTCTTGGGGCAGTAGTGAAAACACGTTGCAAAAATATAAGAAAGACAGGGCTTGCGCCAAACGAGATACTCGAAACCACCAAACTGACCTCACGCAACCACCTGCAAAAAAACAACAGCTCTCTCTCTCTCTCTCTCTCTCTCTCTCCCCCTCAACTGCTTGAGAACATGGCGCTGGTGTGCTGCCCCCCTGAAGCTCCAGCCAACGCAATCCCAGACCCCAAAGCATGCGTCTCTCCCTCTCCCGTATGTTTGCGGCGGTGTCATTTCCCACAATGGGAACACCTGCGGCCCTTTCATAATTCTTGAGTGATATTCTGAACGATTCCAGGCCTCGCGCTCCTCCTCTATCGGCTCGTGACCAGGGCCGGTTCTTCGTTCTTCCGAATGCATCTATACAGTTTGCCCGTGTCCCCCACCCCTCCCTGACAGCTCGTGCCCCATCTCTCTGGTGGGGACGGGTTTCAGGGGCGGTATTCTCCGTGGCAAGAGGTGCCTTTCCTGTATTTTTCTTGTTCGCTTTGCCGTGTCTGACGCTCTCTTTCTCTCTTCACACACCGCACACCCACAGGGCGTGTGCCGGTTCATGAGAGTTCATCCGTAGCTGGTTAGTCAGGTTTCATCAGGGAGGGAAGCAGTCGAACGAGGGATGTTCTGCATCGAAAGCAGGAAGCTTCTAGGTGGGGGGAGGGGGAGAGGTGGAGGGAGTGGAAGGTGCCAGCAGCATATGGGGGTCTTCGCTCAGAAGAAGAAGTGCGGGAAATGTGAACCGCGTCACAAAAAAAATGGTGACACACTTGTGATACAGTTTGACACGGAGCGAAGACCCCCCCCCCCCCCCCCCTAGGCATACTTGTACCCCCATATGCAGAGGCTTAGCTTGGGGGGGGAAACTCGGTCAGCTGACCGAGTTTCAGCCAAACCCGGAAAAAAACTCGGTCAGCCCAAAAAAAAAAAAGCATAAATTTCCGGGGAAAAAAGCGGATTTTTCTTGGGGTGCAGCAGCACAGGAGGTGAAGAAGCTCCTGCTGACCAAGCAGATCAGACAGACAAACGCTGACTTTGCCCTGTTTCTGTCCACCATCGGGTCTGGACAGATCAACATCAACGAACAGGACCAGATGCAGCTCCCTCCCATCATAACCCACTCGGGAGGGTCTCCCTACACCCCCGATGACCTCGTCAACTTCACCTTTCCTCAGCTGCAGCAGGGTGTTGTGGGGAACTCGGTGATCATGGCACCGACAAACAGCCGGAGGAGTGAGCTCAACGCTGCTTGTCTGGAGCAGATGCCTGGGGAGAGTGTTCACATCCTCGCCAAGAACACGGTAGCTGAGGACTGTGCGGTTGACCTCGGGGTTGCAAATGACTTCAACGACCCCAGCTTCCCGCTGAACGACTTGGAGGTGAAGATCGGATGTCCCGTCATCCTGCTGAAGAACCTCGACCCACCTGGCGGTCTCTGCAACGGAACCCGAATGATTGTGAAGAAGGCCTCGCAGTACTCCCTGCTGTGCTGCGCCATCGATGACCCTGCGAAGGAGTTCAACATCCCCCGCACACGTAACGAGCCGGACGAGAAGAAGGCCAGCTTCACCTTCTTCCGCTTCCAGATCCCTGTTGCGTTGGCGTTTGCAATCACCGTGAACAAGTCGCAGGGGCAGACGCTGGGGAAGGTTGGCCTTGACCTGACGAAGGCCCAGTGCTTCACACACGGGCAGCTTCGGAACGCGAACACCCCATTCTCCTTCTGTCCCGTATTCGTCGCTAGCCTAAGAATAACGTCAGCAGTCTCGAATTCCGTCTCCCGGCAACATGGTGGACACGCAGGTGCAGGAGGCTCTGGGCTACATCGCTGACCACTACATGGCACCTCTCCCGGGGATCACTGGCGCGTACCCTTGCCCGGAATTCAATGCCCCAGCACACCCACCGAAGTGGGCACAGGCGCACAAGACTACCCTTCTGCAAGAGTGCCCGGGTGTCTGTTCCGAGATTCGGAGGTTGGGCCTGCGTGATCTGCAGGAGGTTATTCAGCGGTTTACCTCGGGAAACCTCGCTCTCACGTACCCAGCAACATGCAGGCTACTCCAGCTTGCATCTATCCTTCCGCTGGGCACTGCTTCTGTTGAACGCTTGTTTTCCAAGCTCCGCCTTGTCTTCACCAGGCTTCGCCAACTGAGGAGCGAAAGCCTTGCAACTGTACTCTTTGTAGGAGTGGAATGTCGCGAATATTCACAGGGTATCCCCGAAGCCACTCTTGCGAGGTACCTAGGGTACCCCGAGAGAATGGCACCCCTCGAGGGCCCAGGGCCGAGGGGGGGGGTGACATTCTTCTGGGTGAACGGGGTGGTGGGGGGCAAATCAACTGTGTGTGTACTGTGACCGAGTCTGACCGAGTTTCGGCCCCAACCTCAAAATCCAAGCTAAGCCCCTGCCCATATGGGGAAGGCCAAAAATATGGGGAAAATATGGGGGGAATATGGGGGGTTTTTCAAGTCCTGTTCCCCCATATTTCCCCCATATGGGGGATATATGGGGGAAAACCCAGGGGTTCCTCAGGTGGAAGCAGTCAGCAAACAGTTCTCTTCGTTCTGCTTTTCACAGGGTGTGAAGTCAGCCACTGACAGGGGACGTCTAGCACCTTGCAGAGCCATCTCACCTCGTCGCTTTCTGCAGAGAGGAAACGCCCGGCTGAAGTGCTCGAGTCAGACCACAAAAGGTGCTGTGAGAGTGCCGACCGCCACTTTCTTCAAGTCTGAGTAGCGGTCATCAGAGCATGCTGTCCAGTAGTCCTGTCTTTGCTGGCAGAACAGTTGCGTCCTGCAGCCAGTCCTTGTACTGGCCTTCACAGGTCTCATTCCACCCGGCAGATGCAGCTTGAACATGTCAAGCTGCCTGGTGACGAGCGTCGACTCCGACTTTTCGGCGCTCGGAGCGGTCAAAAGCGGCGGAAGCGCCTGACACCAGAATGCACTGCTTGTGAATTCCCTTGTCTAATTAAGGACCTCAGGGGGCAGTTCGCAATCGCAAACACACCAGAGTGAGGACTTATAAACACAAGAGTGTGTGTTGTGAGGAGCTGTTAACCCTGAACGCGCTATGTGTGTCTGTGCGTATGTGTCCACCACCGCTGCCGCTGTCACTGCGGTGCCCCGCCAAACCGGGAAGCGTTTGCTCTCCGCTGCCGCTGTATCGGCGCAGGAGAGGAACAGGAGGTCGGTGCGACCCACCTGGGGGATCTTCCAGGGGGGGCCAGACCTGGCCACACCTGAACGAGGGCGCACCTCCCCAGGATCGGACTCCTGGAGGATCCCCAACAAGGCATGAGGCCGGTTTCGACGCGCACTTCGTGTGTGTCTGTGCCTGAGTGGTTTGATGTTCTCCCGTTGCAGCACGAATACCCCCATATCCCCCCATATGGGCCCCATATTTCCCCCATATTCCCCCATATTTTACCGGGTTTTCCCCATATTTTCAGCCTTTTTCCCCATATGGGGGCGGGGTTTTGAGACCCCCCATATTTCCCCCAGATTTAGGGGGTTCCCCATATGGGGGGACAAGTATGCCTAGGGGGGGGTATATGTGCGTGAGAAACCCGAATTTTTGACATATGCGAAAACGGCACCTAAGTCGACATCCAACCATACAAAGTGGTCCAAAACACCCCAGAAACACCTACAGGGCACTTTGGTGACCCCCAGTGCCCTCTGGGGGCCACTTATCTGCCATGCTCATTTTCCTGCCTAGGTTTGGTACCTGGCCTAGGTACCAGGCATAGCCACCCACACTGATACAACATATTGTACGGAATATGGTTGGCTCGTCGGTCAAACCAGGTTCCATTTGATATCCCATGCACATGCGGGGGTATCCCGCGTGACCTGGTGATGATATCCTGCGGATTCTGACCTCCATATCCCGCAGAGATGGCCCTGTCTCCCGGGGGGCATATGGCGGACGGCAGGGATATCCCATTTTCATATATTCCGCTGGGTATCCCACATGTCCTGGTTGCATGCCTGTCCTGACAATACTCCCGCAAGCAATCAGATGTTGCAAAGACATGGACTCAGAGACGCTGTGGACGGCGACACCAATAATCAGAGATGTGCTTCCTGCCTCGAATGGAGCCTGGCCTAGGCAACTGGTGCAGTTGTGACACCAACAGAAAGAGCCACAGAGAAAGAGAGGGTGCTAGGTTGGTGCTGACTGAGTCTGAACTAGAAGAGGGCAGAGATGTGTGTCTCGTCAGCGGACTCTCGGACTAAGTGGGATGACGCATGTGAGCGTCGTTTTGCCTAGAATAAAGGCTAATTGACGTACAAACAGGCCCACAGGAGATGGGCTGCAAGTTTGGGGGTCAAAAATATCGTTTCTCGGAAGAGAACGGGTCTGGTGGACCCTGCCCTCGATCCAGAATGCACCCCCCCACACCCCTCGGCATTGCCAGACACCAAAAACCCTGAAAATAGATGTCCACTGTTCGCAAAAATCTGAACACCTCTCCCACAGGGATGGCCCAGGTACCAAACCTAGGCAGAAAATTTTGACGTCGCAAAAAAGCCTCTGGAGGTGCCATGAGGGGGTCTGGTGTGTCGGATAGGGGGTACATTCCGAGGCCGTGCACCATGGGGAGTGTGGTCACTGCTCGAGGATGGTGTGCCCGACCTGCTGTGAGCTGGGCGAAGACGACACCAGGTGCGTCTGCACGCCACTACCTCTGCCACGCGAGGACCAAGGGGTGGCCCCTCATCCGCCGGGGCAAGCGGAGCCCCCTCCTCCGCCCCCGGCGAGCACCGCACTGACAAAGGCTTTGCTGGAGGGCCGGGCCCCAGGGGGAGGGGACGGTCTGTCCAGGCTGCAACGGTCTTTGGGGATGCAGGAGTGCACGGGGTTCCGTTTCACACCAGGCGACTGCTTCTTCGATGCGGCGGCTTTCATTATGGGAGGCTCGGCGGCGGGCATGCGGAGGCTAGCCGTCCAGGCGGTGCTACGTGACCCAGGCCTTTGTGCTCGGGCCGAGCCGAACAGCGAGTCCTGGGCTGCGGCCATGCGAGTCGAGGGTAGCCGGGACGAGGCTTCTTGGGCGGACCAGGTAGCAGTACATGGACTTGCGCTGGGGTCGGGGTGGGCTGTGGTGGTCCTATCTGATCAAGCGCCCCCCACGGTCCACCGCCCCCGGGTGAAGCCTTTCGTCGGAGTGCTTGGAGTCAAGCATCAGGGAAAGCACTACACCCCCCTTTTGGTGCCCCCACCTCTGGCGGAGGCAGTGTCTGCCCTCGCCCCCTCGCCGGTGTTGGGGCGGACTGGCTGTCCAGGGGGGGAGCAGGGCCTCCCCATGTGCCAGGTGCCGTCCCAGCCGTCGCGCCGCCGCTTTTACTGTGCCCGCTGTGCAGAGGCGGTGGATACCGCAGTCGAACACTGGCGTTGTTTCGGTTGCGATTGCAGGGCGTGTGGGGAATGCGTGGAGCAGGGGGAGACCTGTATGGATCTGGGGCCTCGGGACGCGGAGGAGCCGCCTGCGAGGGTCCCGCAGCCGCAGGACCAGGGTGATCCCCCTCGACGAGAAGGTGATCCCCCTCCTGCACCCACCGGCGCCCCGGCCACCGGCCGCTCCGACCCGACCGCCACCGAGGAAGGCTCCAACCCTGCGCAAGCACCAGCCACCTCGATGTCGTCGCAGCCGAAGCGGAAGCGGGAGTCGGCATCGCCGCAGCGTGGTCAGGAGATGGATGAGGACGACGGGGCCACGACGGTGGGGGAGTGGGAGGAGCAGTTCTGCCCCGACGTGCACCGACCGCAGGAGGAGCAGGAGGCGGCGCTCCGGGCCATTCAGGCTTGGTGGGCCGAGTTGGGGGATGACAAGGCCTCACAGGCGGAGGCGTACAACGTGGTCTGTTGTCGTCTGAGGGCGCGGGCAGGCAAGCGGGCGCGGGCGAGCCGGCCAGGGGCGCGGGGGTCTTCGCAGCGGAGTTCCCAGGGGTCCCAGAGCCAGGGGAGTAGGGCCGCCAGGGGAGCGAGATAGCCGTAGGTCGGCTCCCCCCCCCCTACCCCCCTCTTTCCTTTCGCCCCCCCCCCCCCCTCCCGTTCCCCACCCCCGTGCCCCCTTCCCCTTTCTTCCGGTGAATGCGCCAGCGGAGTCGGTCCACGCCCTCGCTGTCAGTCGCTTTCGCCTCTCCCCCCCTGCCCCCCATTGTTGTTAGCCCCCATTTAAAACTTTACGTTTTAAATGTTTTAAATGTTTTAAATTAAAACGCGTTTTAAATTAATTTAAAACGGAGTTTAAAACGGGGGTTAAAACAGGGCGTTTCTGTGGTGTTTTCACACCAAAATTTTTTTTTTCGGCCAAAAAAATTTTTCCATGCCCCCTGAGGCCCCCCAGCTCATATTCTGGGTGATTATTCCTGCATTCCTGTCACAGCGGACACATTATTGGTGGAAAATAGGTGGCACTGACGTTGTGGTGAGGGTTGCATCAATCGCACCGGCATCAGTTGGCACACCCCCTCCGTTGTTCTCAGGAATAATGCAGTTTGACATCAGCATATTTCTGGAGTGTCGAATCTTCATCTTGCATCACTCGATGTGCACCCTTTTGAGCTGAATCCATGATACAAAGGCGCAGGTTGAAGGCCGGATCACCATGATGGGGATGGCAATGGACCCAGCGAACTCCACCAGCTCCTTCGACAGTCCTGGAAGCACCCCTCTGGAAAAGTTGCACAGTTCCAGTTGCCACCTGGAGCCTACCTTTGGCCTGCCCCTCTTTGAGAGGAGCATATCTGTATTCCCTTTACTCTCCTATGGACGCCCGACTTCTCTGATCGAGAGAAGCCTACAAAAGGCGTAACCATCCTCGTCATCTATTCTTTGCCTCCAACTTTCACTTTTGCAGAACGGATCCCGATGAACTCCAAACAGGAAGTGCAGCCAGCTTCATCACGGCTGTGTTCAACAAGACAGCCAGGTGATGTTGTTGCTGTCAGAACGATGGTTGCAGCACTCGGCTGCGCCCCACCTGGGGTTGCTCTGGCTGTTGCCAAGCTAGTGTTTGGGACAATTATTGATCACCTAGCCATTCTCTCGGCACCCTAATGACCGTGGGTAGGCAGCAGGAACCTGCACTCTGGGGGGACATCATCGATGAGTTTCTTTGAAGAAACCGGCGGCTACCGCTGGAGTTAAGGTCCGAAGGGGTCAGTACCACGGGCGCCACACCGCTCGTGTTGGGCATCGGGGTTCGGTGAAGGCGGGGGCGCTGAGAAAGCGAAATGTACGTAACAAGCAATGATCAACCATACACCAGCAAGTCAAACAGGCACCACCGTTGGATCGTTCGTGCACCCGAGTCTGTACTGTACCATCCTGAATCTTTTCTGGGTGATTGTCAACGATGAGGGCATGAGCTTGCGTCAGGGTGAGCAGAGGAACGGGTTGAGGCCAGGGTGAATGGAGGGTGAAAAGTAGCCCACTTCACCAGGAGGCGAATTTTCGCAGAAAGCCCTGCCACACAGCTGTGTTTGCCTGATCATGCTCAAAAGGCCTGCAATAGGCTATTTCACACAGGGAATTTGTTCACCCATTTGGGACCCCCAGGGAGCCTCAAAATTGGATTTTTTTGCCGAAGATGGCCTCAGATGGCCCAAAACGACCAATTTTGGGTTCCAGAAAAACCAGACAAATGAATCGCCCAACTGAATCGTGCTAGCTAAACTCCGGAAAGAAGTGTCTTTTTTCGTTGAACGCAGCCAAATATAAGGCCTAACCTGTTTTGGCGCACGGGTGTGATGACAAAAGGGAAAAGTGCTAGCACGAACATGATGTTGGTCTTCTGGTTATGTCTGGTTTCTTAGAACACTTAACGTGTATGCAAAAACCAGACAAATGAATCGCCCAACTGAATCGTGCTAGCTAAACTCCGGAAAGAAGTGTCTTTTTTCGTTGAACGCAGCCCAACCCACAGGGACCGCGTAGCGGAAAGAAAGACAAGGGATTGAAAGGGTACACCACACTTGAAATGTTTAACGCGATATGGCTGCAACCGCCGCATATCTCGCAGGGAGGGGCGCCAGGGGGACAGGGCACGGCGATGCCACAGTGCCTCGGGTAAACTCGTCTGCTCGCTGTGCATGCGTAGGCACCCACTGAGCGGAAACGGAGATGCCCGCACCGTCTGCGGTGTCAAACAAGGCACACAACAAGTCATTCGCGAGGTAATTCTTGCTGTGGCCCTTGTTGATTGCTGCCACCGCTGCCGTGTTGTCCACCTGCAACCCCAACGCACAGCCCGGCCGCGTAGCGGCTGCGAGGCGTGTCGCCTGGAGCGCTGCGAAGAGCTCTTTGACATATATATGGTGGGCGAGGGGTTCATCAAAACAGCCCTGGACAATCGGCTCGGGGTCTAACTCCAGAAGGGCTGCCCATTCTGTGTCGGAAGCGTCAGACCACGCCGTGACCGAGGGCCCCGAAGCCCCTGCCTCAACCCATACATTCTGGCCCAGATCGGCCGAAATCAGAGAAAGATCAGCGAGAACAGAGGGGGGGATGTCGAGAGGGCGGTCCCACTGCTCCGGTTCCGCAACCAGCTTGGCCGCGGATCTCCTGAGGAAGGCGAGGGAGGCGCGGAAGTAGCAGAGACGCCTCTGCGTCGAGAACAGAAACCAAATCATACCGCCGAAAACCTTGTAGAACTCCCGGGAAGTAGCCCTGTTCTCGCGAACCGCCGCCACGGCCGCCGAGGCAAGGAATTTCGACACCCAATCGGGGTCCGACCTGAAGCGCTTAGGCGACGACTCCAGATCAAATTCCAACCCCAAGGCGATGAACCGCGACTGCGGTGTGCCGAACTCCGCACCCTCGTTGAGCTCGGCGCCCACCGACTCGGCCTTGCCGAGGAATCGGGTGTATCTCTCGGCTGCATCCTCCCGGCTATCTCCAACCACAAACCAGTTGTCCACCCAAGACAGCCCATCCTCCAGGGGGAGAAGCACGCGCGAGGCCCTCTGCGCGATGCACGGCGCCCAGCT
Organism: Rhynchopus euleeides; assembly: GCA_963210315.1. NCBI lineage: Eukaryota > Euglenozoa > Diplonemea > Diplonemida > Diplonemidae > Rhynchopus > Rhynchopus euleeides. The sequence goes on from OY723269.1 coordinate 1,528,895, forward strand.
CCAGCCCATGCACATCACCCGCAGCGAGGTGCGCCGAAACGGGCCCCGCTCCCCAGCCAGATTCACCCCGAAGAAGTCGCGGACCCCGTCCCCCAGGGGGAACTGGTAGAACCAGCTCTTCCCGTCAGCCTGCACCACGAATTCGGCCGCCAGGAACCTCCGGACCACCTCGTGGATCGACGGGAGGAGCATCGGTGGCGGGTCCCGCATCAGCCGGTTCAGCTTTCGCCCGTCGCATACCAAACGCAGCAGCCCGCTCTTTTTCTCCACGGTGAACGCCGGGAGGACCACCTTCGGCGCGTCAGCCAACCCCAGCACCCCCCACTCCGAGAGGTTATCCCAGTGCCGCAGCATGTGCCTCGAGGTCCCGCGCGAAAGAGGCCTGTCGCCCAGATCCACGCCCGGTCGCATGGCCCGCAGGAAAGCGCCCCGGTCCCGAATCACGTCGATAACCCCTGACAGGATCCCCTCGGAATCCAAGGCCTCTAAGGCGTCGAGGTTCAGACGTGACGTCGAAATGGGGGCCAGCTCCCCCGTGGGGCCACCCCGCGCCGAGGGCGGGCCAAGATGCCGCCCCTCCACCGTCACCCGCGCTTCCCTCGCGTACGTCGCGTTGACGTCCGGCGAGTAGGAGTCGTCGCCGACCCTCCGAGGAAGAGGAGGAGGAGGGGGCGGCCGTGGCGGCGGTGGAGGCGGAGGCGGAAGTGGTGGCGGTGGCGTGGGAGGCGGCCTGGGCCGAGGGGTCGCCGGCGGGGAAGGCGTGCCTGGGGGCTCGTACGCCACGCACGCCGTCCTCAGGAGCTTCCCAGGGAAGGCAGGGCAAAGAGCGACCCCCGGGATAGCCCCCGGTCGAGCACCATTGATGTGGAGGCCGTCTGCCTCGCCAGCTTCAGCTTCCCCGCCGGGAGGTACCTGGCCAGGGCGTCCAGGGAGCTGTGGCGGGACAGCTGCCGAAGCGACTCCAGGCACAGCCCCTCTTGCAGGAGCTCCGCCAGAGCCCCCCGACGGAGGGAGTGCCCACTCAGCTCCGGGTCCTCCTTCTTCAGCGCCGCCACGATGCGCCGGTAGGTAGTGTCGACCACCAGCGCGCCCGCCGCCCGCCCCGAGATCGCCTCCCGCAGCACCTCCGTCCAGCACTCCGAGAGGAACAGGCCCGTCGTGACGCCCAGGCGGAACGGGTCGCTCTTCGTCTCCGCCCAGTTTACGGCGACAAACTCGCTCTGGAAAGCGATGTCCCCGCACTTCAGGCGCACCACGTCCGACACCCGCGCCGCCCCGCACCACCCCAGCACAATCGCGAGCTTCGTGTCGCGGTCGACGTCCGCCCGGCCCACCACTGCGGCCACCTGGGCGGATGTTGCTGGCTTCGCTTGGTGCTGCGGTCGGAGGGCCCCCAAGCGCTTCAGACCTCGCTTGAAGTCTTGGAGCAGCTGGGAGTCCACCACAACCCCCATGCGGCTCATCGCGGCGACCGCCCTCGATACGTACTGTAGGGCGGAGGAGGGCCGGAGTGGGGAGTCCGCTTCGGACATGAGCCTCTGCACCCAGTAAATAATGCAAAGGTCCCACGGCAAGAGCACACCCGTGGTCTGCTCCCACTCGTGCCGGAACTGGAGGAGTCGCCGGTGGGGCCCCTCGAGCCCCCTCCACGTCGACGGTGCCAACGCCTCCCCCAGCGTCTTCACCGCGCGCTTGGCGATCCGCTGTGCCTCTCTGGCGGTCAGCGGGTCCTCCTGTGCCCGTCTCCTTCCCACCCGCGCCGTGGAAAGCACCCCTATGCTCTCCAGCATCGCCGTGAGGGGCGAGCTCACTGCCTGTGGCCCCCCCTCCTGCTCCGCTGGCTGGTGGGGTGGCCCTGCTGCGGCTGTGGCTGCGAGCTGCGTTGCTGTTGTTGTTGATGTTGATGCTGTGGGTGGTGGACCTGGGGGGAGCGTGGCTGGCGGGCCCGTGCCTTCTCCTTTGCCGCCCGGAGGTACGGAGGAATCTCCGGCTTCCCGAAGAATTCCTCCTCCATCGCGGAGGCCGCCTCCCATCCGCCCCCCAACACGCCCTCGTTGAGGGCTTCCAGCCTGCAGAACTGGTTCTGCATCAGCCGGACCAGGAGGTCGTCGTAGTCCTCCGGCTCCTGCAGCGACGGCAGGCTCGTCATGATGAGGTTGATATCCCTCATCCGCGCCTGCGCCTCGTGGGCCTGCGGGCGCAGGGCACCCCCCGCCCGGGCCCCCAGCAGGGCGTCGTAGCGGCGCAGCTGATGCAGGTGCACCAGCCCCAGCGTGGCCTCGTCCGCGTGCCACCACTCGTCCACGTCCAGGGGGTTGAGAGCCCCGGCGCCCCTGCGGCTGTCGCTGCTGCCGGCTACGCTGCCGGCCCCGTCCCGCTGCTCCGGCTTTCCGGCCCTCGGTGCTCCGGCGCCGGCTCCGGAGCCCGTCCCGTTTCCCCGCAGGCGGGCCAGCTCCGCCTGGAGGTCCGCCACCTCCTGCATCCGGCGTACCTCCTCCCGGAGGGAGGCCACCTCGTCCTGGGGGGCTGCAGCCCGGCTCGCGCCTGCCTCAGCCCTTACCCTCGCGTGCTCCGCGAGGGCCGTCTCCCGCTGGGCCTTAGCCCGTTCCTCCATCACCAGCGCGGCGTTGCGCGTCTTCTCCCTCTCGAGGGCCAGCTCGGCCTCGAGGCGGGCTCTCACCTCCGCGTGCCTGGCGGACTCCTCGGCGACCATCGCCCGCGCCTGCGCCTCCGTGACGGCGTTTGAGGCCGCCGCCTCCACCGACGCCACCTTCGCGTCCGACTCCGCCCCCGTCACCCGCTGTGCCGCAGCGGATTCCACCTTCGCCGCATGCGCCGCTGCATTCGCGGATGCGATGTGCATCCCCGCCGCCGCCTCCGCGTTGGCGGCCCTCGTAGCCGCCCCCGCCTCCACCCCCGCCGCGTGCACCCTCGCGTGCGCCTCCACCTGCGTGGCCCGGATGTCGGCCCCCGCGACCTCGCGGGTGGCCACCTCACGGGCGTTGGCGGTGTTCACTGCCGCCAGCGCCTGCCCCATCGCCATCCCGAAGTCGCCCGCCGGGAGGGGGGCGGACAAGGCGTCCGGGTTGCCCGCGCCGCGCCCCACTCCGGACAGCACCAGCTCCGAGTTCTGCACGCCAGGCATCGGTTGTGTCGGGGGTTGAACGGTGGAGTAAAGAGAAGGGAGTAGGTGGGAGTGTTGAACCACGAAAATATTTTTCGTTGAACGCAGCCAAATATAAGGCCTAACCTGTTTTGGCGCACGGGTGTGATGACAAAAGGGAAAAGTGCTAGCACGAACATGATGTTGGTCTTCTGGTTATGTCTGGTTTCTTAGAACACTTACTGGGGGGGGGCAAATACAAGCATATATGCTTGTATTAAGCGTGCCAGCTCGCATAATGCGGGGCTTTCTGGAAAAATTATAAATGATTATACTGCGAATACAAGCATACTAAAAACCCAATTTTTGTTGACCAGGCTAATACAAGCATACATGCTTGTATTAGCCTGGTAGAAAAATTTATATTTTTGTGGTGGAAAACCCCCCAAAAACCCCAAAAATACCCAATATTTTCTACCAGGCTAATAGAAGCATATGGGGGTATGGAAAAGTCGGTGAAAAAAAATGAAAAAAAATGAGAAAAAATCGGCCGAAATTTGCTGTTTTTCGCTAAAAAAAGAGTGTGGGGAGTTGGGTCCAGTTTAGCAAAGTGAGCATATTTTTCGAAAATTGAAAAATTGGGGACACCAAAAGTCCCCAAACGAGTCTTCGACTTGGCCAGCAGAGAGAATTTGTTTGGTGAAAAAATGCCCCAAAAATTGTCGGCCAAAAGTTACTGTTGAAGACGGCACAAGTTCTCTGCACAGGCTGGGTGGGCGCAACGCTGACGAACAACGACAAGCCGGAGGCTGCGACTGTGAAGAATACAACGAACGGCCCGGGTCCTCCTCTAGATGCCCAGGAACAATGTCCTTCCCACCGGTGTTACGCGGGGCGTTCCGGGGGTGGGATAGTGCTGCTGCACAGATGCCAGTGTGCCCGTTGAGGAGGGCCACTCCAGTCAGACCTGCTTGTTGCTTGTACATCACAAACAGCAGACCCAGAGTGGAGTGCCTCATCCCGGTCAACTCAAACACTGCTAGATTGACGAGGCCACCACCTCCTGGCACTGCCTGCACGACAGGGACGGGTGACCTGCAGGTCGTCGTGAGCAGGACCATGGCAGCCCACTCGAACACCTGTGCGGGGTACCGCAACTCATCTTGCTGCGGGTGTGCAGCGGGTGCGAGTGCGCCCCGGCCGGGGGTGGCACATACTCCTCCAGGTTTTGCTGACCTCCCAGAGCGATGGCTCAACAGCCACAGCCTTGCCCCGTCAGCCTGCCCACGCTCCGCCCCTGCCGACGGGGGGGGGGGGGGGGGGCTCAATCCGCAGTTCCTCGCCGCATTCGCCGCCACGGACAGGAGAAATACGCACAGAGGAGGAGCAGGCAGCTCATTAAACGGCTGGTCCCCCGGTGTATCTGGATGCACCGCCCCTGCACATACGGACAGCAGGGGCTGGAAAAAGAGATCTGCATTTTTTTGACCTCCCCGCCATCTGGATTTCCAGATCAGCCGTGAAGCTGCATACAGTCATCATGCACTGCATCATATCAGACCCACGGGTTCATCAGCCCCTTAGATTCAGACCATGCATTGTCCAGAACTGCACCCTGTCCTTCAACACCAGTAGATCCACGGCTCATGGGCCCATGTGACGACAAAAACCTGATCGTAGCTCATAGCAAAGATGGGTAACACGATCAAGATCATCTGTTCCCAGATGGACGTCTCCTGTTTCCAGGTTTAGGGTTACCGCGAGTGGAGCGCAGATTTACCAAGGTGTATCAAGAGAGTATGCAGCACTGTCCCAGCAGTTCCTCCTCCTTGGTTCCGACCTCCCACAGTTCTTCGATGACAGGCACAACAGAGTAAGAAGCAACACAGCCAGATCCTTCGATCAGGCCCAGACCCAAGCAACAGAGCGGGGGGGGGGGGGGGGGGATGAAGTACCTCCTTCAAGAACGTCGCACCACTGGTGATCGCGGCGTCAGGGAAACCGGCCGTCCTGATGAGAAGACGGTCGCTGCGAAACGGCCACTACACAACCCGGGAACCGGGTCGCAATTGAAAACGGGGGGGGGTGCGGGGGGGGGGGGGGAAGGAGCCTGCCACAAACCCGTGACGGTGTGTTTCAGGGGGGGTGCGGGGGGGACAGGGTCACAGTCATTGTCACCACGTGCACTTGACAGACGGTAATTCCAACTACAGATCAGAAACCGACTGAAGATAGCGGCCTGGTCTCGGTGACTGCACTCGGAAGACTCTCCCTCAGACGTGGGATGCGGGTCACAGAAGTCAGGGCGTGGAGGCAGGGCTGTGAACCCGTCAGTCATGAAAGAGGACAGAGCTCAGTGGGGCCGGGGATGGTGTGGATGCATCCATGCATGCATCCACGGCATCCATGGATGCCCGAAAAAGTCAAAAAATGGCTTATGGACTTGGGACAGGAAAATCGCCGGAAACCCCGAAAATCGACAAAAAAAATGGCGAAAAGCCGATTTTTGGGCCCATTCACCCAGGAGCACGTTTCTAGGCCTCTGTGAAAAATCAATTTTTTTGGAATTTTTCGCGTTTTTGGCCAACTACTCGCCCAGCCAAATTCGATTTTTGGCTGGGAAATGCAGGGAAATGCACAAAATCAACGAATTAAGCCGTTTTAACCCCTTTCGTGGACTTTTTGGTTTCAGAAGGGTTTTAGGGGTGTCCATACTGGCCCTTGGCACATTTCCTGAAAATTCCATCCCCTGCAGGCAAACCGGGTATGGATGACTGCCTGCAGGCATGCACACATTCATCCACTGCAGGCAGGGCTTCGGAGCTCCAGGCTGTGTGTGGATGCATCCACAAAACTTGTGGATGCATGCGCTGCAGGCACGGGAAATACTGAGAGCGATGAAGAGGACGAATACGTGTGGGAGGGAGGAGGCGAGCACAAAAGGGCGTCGGCTACCGCACGCCCTTTGGGCGCAGCCGACGACCGACCGTACCGGCCCCCGGCCGGGAGGGAGGTGGGGGGGGGGGGGGGCGGGGGGCGTGGGGGGCGGAGCCCCCCACATGGGGGGTCCGGGGGGCGAAGCCCCCCGGAAAATTTTTTTCGACATGTCGAAATTTCAGCCTACCTGGCCCAGCTGGGCCCAGGCCTGGCTAACCAAAAATGGCTGAAAAAAAATTCGAAAATTTTCCCTAAATTTAACCCTAACCCTAGGGTCGGGTTGGGTTAACCCTAACCCTAGGGTTGGGTTGGGTTAACCCTAACCCTAGGGTTGGGTTGGGTATAGGGTTAACCCTAACCCTAACCCTAGGGTTGGGTTGGGTCTAGGGTTAACCCGAACCCTAACCCTAGGGTAGGGTTGGGTGTAGGGTTGGGTTGGGTATAGGGTTAACCCTGACCCTAACCCTAGGGTAGGGTTGGGTCTAGGGTTAACCCTGACCCTAACCCTAGGGTAGGGTCTAGGGTTAACCCCAACCCTAACCCTAGGGTTGGGTAGGGTGTAGGGTTAACCCTCACCCTAACCCTAGGGTTGGGTAGGGTATAGGGTTAACCCTGACCCTAACCCTAGGGTAGGGTCTAGGGTTAACCCCAACCCTAACCCTAGGGTTGGGTAGGGTGTAGGGTTAACCCTCACCCTAACCCTAGGGTTGGGTAGGGTATAGGGTTAACCCTGACCCTAACCCTAGGGTAGGGTCTAGGGTTAACCCCAACCCCAACCCTAGGGTTGGGTAGGGTGTAGGGTTAACCCTCACCCTAACCCTAGGGTTGGGTAGGGTATAGGGTTAACCCTAACCCCAGGGTAGGGTCTAGGGTTAACCCTAACCCTAGGGTGAGGGTAGGGTCTGGAGTTAACCCCAACCCCAACCCTAGGGTTGGGTAGGGTCTAGGGTCACCCGTAACCCTCGAAATCGGGCCCAAATCGCCAAAATGGGCACCCCTCGAAAAAAAAATTCGAAAAGGTCCCCCTACCCACACCTGGAAATTACCAAAAAATCTGGGACCCCGGCGGCCCCAACCCTAGGGTAGGGTAGGGTAGCCCCCCCCCCCCTAGGGGGGGTCAAATGCCCCCCCTTTTACGTGGATAAACACGATTTTTCAAAAAACCGGCGCAGAGGCCCCAAAGCCCCCGTAAACCCTCCAAACCCCCCCAGATCGGTCCGGAAACCCATCGAACCCCACTTTTCCACCATTCCGGGCACCTCAGGTGCCCGAATTGGGGTACCTAAATTTTGTGCCACCGTTTGGTACCGTACAGTGCCACTGTGTGGGAGGTTGGAAAAGAAAATGCCCCAACACACCACATCTGAGGGTTGCAATGCATGTTGCTTGCCAACCACGTCATCCGGTGGGTGTCAGGCGCTATGTAGGTGGCATCAGCCAGGTCTTCGATGTGTTCTGGCTTGTATATGTACCTCCCTGCCTGCGGCACAGGCACTGCCTTTGTCCCCCACACCAGCCACAGAGAGCGTATTGTACTCGGTCCACGGTTGCTGATTCATTGTGATGCGTTGTATCCTCGAGTGAACGTCACACACTAGTGGCACCACCACCCGCCATCCGAGAGCTGTATTGACTTTGCGCGCTTCCGTTGTATTCACCTCGCCACGCATATTGCACTGTTCAGTATCAGTGCTCTTGGGCCAGGCAAAGTAGACCGCAGCAACTACCAATTCTGCACAATGGGTACCACGACAGCGCACTTCGTGTGTTCCCGGAATGTACAGCTCGTGTTGCAACAGTCGTTGTCAACACATCCCGGTTGTGGAGCACTGCTGCACAGGAATCACACGACCATCTGGACTTGTTCCGTACCTACAGGCAGCCTCCCGGTGCATGGTGACAGGGAGGTACATATACAAGCCAGAACACATCGAAGACCTGGCTGATGCCACCTACATAGCGCCTGACACCCACCGGATGACGTGGTTGGCAAGCAACATGCATTGCAACCCTCAGATGTGGTGTGTTGGGGCATTTTCTTTTCCAACCTCCCACACAGTGGCACTGTACGGTACCAAACGGTGGCACAAAATTTAGGTACCCCAATTCGGGCACCTGAGGTGCCCGGAATGGTGGAAAAGTGGGGTTCGATGGGTTTCCGGACCGATCTGGGGGGGTTTGGAGGGTTTACGGGGGCTTTGGGGCCTCTGTGCCGGTTTTTTAAAAAATCGTGTTTGTCACCCCCATTTGACCCCCCCTACCCCCCCCCCCCCCCCCTCCCGGCACGGAGAAACTTAACGTTCGACCCGAATTAGCCAGAGGCCTGGGTGATATCGGTGTTCTGGGGTGGTTGGTGGGGGTTTTGACGGCCGGTACGTCAAAAGAAGTCGATGTTCAAAAATGTGGTGTTTCTCACGCTTTTTAAAGGGCAGATACCCCCCCTACCCCCCCCCCCCCCCCCGGTGTCGGCAGTATATAAAGCTTTGCCCAAAACAAAGTTGAAAAGGAGGCCGTGGAGGGCAGGGTGTGTCCTTCTGTCTTTCTCTCGATTCTCTCTCGATCTATGTGTGTGTGCTAAGCTGTGTCACCCGTCATGCAATCTCTGCCACCGAAAGTGTGAGCAGGGGCGTGCGTGCCCTCAATATCGCTTATTTCTGCGGACACTATTCGGAGCTGTGGTCATTGTTTTTTTCCCGTCTGTTCCGACGCCCTTCAACCCTCTCAGCGCCTGTGTCTGCCCCCCCCCCCCCCCCCTAGGCCCCCAGATGTCCTTGAGAAAAACTGTAATTTTTTTGAAATATCCAGGTCTGGAGGTCAACAGTGCCAACCCACCCCCAAACCCACTCCGGATATGAATTTCCGGAGGTTTTTACCCACTTTTGGGCCCACCAACCCTCATTTTTGGCCATTTTTGGCATTTTTTTCGCTTTTCTGGGGTGAGTCCTGTGCAAGGTGGTTGCAGGGTCATTTTTGGGTAAAAATGTGCATTTTAACGCACTTCTACTGGTCCTAGAGGCCCTGGATGGTATACAATGTGCCCCAGGGATGCCTAGGGTACATTTTTCACCCGAAAACCACTGCCTGGGGGGGCCGTCCCCGGACCATGACGGGTGCCTGCACCAGGAGTCTAGCACGGCCGTGGTCCAGGGCATGACCGAAAACTGCTTGGGTACCGAGGCTCCCCAGACCAGGAAGGGTGGAGACACCTGGAGTCTAAATAGTCACACCACGTCAGGCCAGACCTTCGCATTGCACTCCGCGAAGACTGCCACACAGCCGCGGGGCAGGTGTGCAGCCTGTGGAAAACCTCGTACAGAAAAGGGTCGGCGACCGCCCGCCCCCAGTCTGAGAGGCATCAGCCGAATCTCGGTGGAGGCGGGCACAAAACAAAAGGGAGAGTCGTCACTGTGCATATCAGCACGGTCCCGCCCTCTGTGCCAGACCAACACACCACCAAAGGAAAAGAGGAAGAGGCGACGTAAGGCAATGCCTCCGTGCGGCCAGGAGAACACGAAATAGCGACCCCCTCAACGGGGAATGCTACGAGCACGGCCAAAAATCGTTCAAATCGTTCAAACCACCCAACATGGGGTCTAGTCGCCCTAATTTTATCATTTTTTCGTAAAATTGGGACATTTACCCCACATGGGCGAAACCCCCATTTTTCACAGTTTTTTCAAAATATCGGACCGAATTTGGGCAATTCGGTGGAGAAAACCTGTTCCGACAGGCCCATACACCCCTTTTAGGGCATTCCCAGTGGTTTCTGGGTGGTTATAGGGTTATAGGGTGCCTACAACATGGCTGCAGGATGTGTGCAGGGTCCTCCAACATCGTTGCAGGGTCCTTTTTTTGGGTAAAAAAAAGGCATTTTCACACACTTCTACTGGTCCTAGAGGCCCTGGATGGTATACAATGTACCCCAGGGATGCCTAGGGTACGTTTTTCACCCGAAAACCACCCAAAATGGGGTCTAGTCGCCCCGATTTTGTCATTTTTTCATAAAAATTAGGACTTTTACCACACACGGGCAAATTCCCCGTTCTTCACAGTTTTTTCAAATTCTCGGACCGAATTTGGGCAACTCGGTGTAGAAAACCTGTTCCGACAGGCCCATACACCCCTTATAGGGCAGGCTCAGTGGTTTCTGGGTGGTTATTGGGTTATTGTGTGCCTGCAACATGGTTGCAGGATGTGTGCAGGATGTGTGCAGGGTGTGTGCAGGGTGGTTGCAGGGTCCTTTTTTTGGGGTAAAAAAACACATTTTCACGTGATTCTACTGGTCCTAGAGGCCCTGGAGGGTATACAATGTACCCCAGGGATGTCTAGGGTACGTTTTTCACCCGAAAACCACCCAAAATGGGGTCTAGTTGCCCCGATTTTGTCATTTTTTCATGAAAATCGGGATTTTGCCCATAATGGGCGAAACCCCCTTTTTTCACCGATTTTTCAAAAATTCGGGCCGAAAATGGGCGACTAAGTGTGAAAAACCGGTTTCATTGGGTCCCCAGACATATTTTTGAGGCGGGTACACCCATTTTAGGTGCCAATAACCCTTGTTTGGGGTCGGAAAAATTTTTATTACAAATTTTTCAAGTACATCTGGTCCCCTACCCCCCCCCCCTTCTTTTTTTGAGAGTGTATATTTTTCTTTCGTTGAAAAAACTCAACGGGGTCTGGTCAGCTTGTTAGATGCGAAGAAGCTTTTCCGTGTGCTAAGTGGTTTGGCATGTGGACCACCGCACACGACAAAAAATGCAGGCGTTCGGTGCACTGTTGGCCGTGTGCGGTATCCACTGCAGCAAAGCAAAAGGCAGTCATGCCGCCGTGTGGCAAGGCAAGCTTGGAACAGCAGCCTCTCACTGAGGGTTTCTCAAAGAGACACGTTTAAAAATTGAAGTCGTTCAAAGGCAGCCTCGCGTGCCGGTTTATCATGTGCCCACTCTCCTTCGGAATGATGGCCTTTCCGTTTTTGACAGTTGCGGCGTCACGCTGTGTAGTTTTTTTTGTTAGTTCGGCGTAGCCAACTGGGGAAACTTTCTGTGCCTTTAGCTGGATCGTGCGTCCCACTCACACCACTTCATCAGACCGGGGAGTGGTGTACACAAAGAGTGGGGTCTGCGTTCCAACAAAATTGGGTTATTTCTGTGCCCTGATCTGGATCGCGACCCCGGCTCACACCACTTTGTCAGACCGGGGTGTGTGGTGCACAAAGGGTTGGGGTGGTGCAGCAAAACAACTGCCGGCATCCGATAATGAGTGTGTAACAACTCACCTGCCGAATGCAGGTTTGCCATGATTTTTTATGCCACTTTCCGACCCAGCAGGGGAGGGCACACAAGATCGTGTGAACTTGCTTCGTTTAGTCCTTCGGACCTCCTGCGATTAACCTGTCGCCCTTTTTTTTTTTTTTTGCAAAACCGATTTTTTTGCCCTCTGCTCAACTGCGGGTCAGCCATGCCTGCTTGATGCACTCAGCACAGCCTTCCTTATTATTGACAATATATGCAAGGCATCCGCCTTCACGCCTTTTCTTTCAGACAATCTTCCCCGGGCCATCCCGGAGGACGATCTGCGACTATCGTGAAGTGGGGTGCCCTCTTGTGGGATGGGTGCTTACGAACGCGGCTTGAAATCCCTTCAGCCCTTTAACAATCGAGGTGTGCGTGCCAGCTCTGCTGCGATGCGATCTACCGTGTAGGCCTCTGTGCGCCGGGTCTCTCTAGCGTGCCAGCCTACGACTCGTAGACGGGCAGAGCAAGCCCCGAAGCGGTAGTACATATTTGCTATCTTGAGAGAGGTAGTGTGGCTTTTCAAAGCGTTGAGAGGCAATGAGTGCGTGTGGGTGCAGTGTCCCCCTATTTCTATGAGAGTATCCCCGAAGGCTCGCCGCTGAGCGAAGGCCACCAGTCCCCCTCCTTGGATGTGTATCGTGGTGAAAAAGGCAGCCGGGCAGCGCTTCGGGTGAAAAAATATCACAACGTATGTCGCCTTGTTGCGATGGCTGTTCACATAGGCACAAGGCACATCAACCTTCATCAGGCAGCAACAGGTGCGGTTTGTTTTCACCCGGGTTTGGCGCACAAACAACGTCTATGGGAGCCTTCTCTCAAGAAATGTAGAACAGTGAGGAATGCTGACCTGCCTCACAAAACTGGGCTGCAGAGTGGCACTATTGGACACATGGTGGCACAGAGCGGGAGCCCCCATACCCCATAGGCGAGCCATCTCTGTCTTTTAGGTTATTTTTTTTTATCCCGGAAGAACAAGTGATTCCCCGCAGGAGGCGCGGTTTCCTTGCGAGTGATTCACAGCGCGTGTGTATGTGTAGTGATCAAGTTTTAAGGGGGTGTGGCCCTGAGCTGATCTCCCCCCCTCTCCCTCAACTGCTTGACAACAAAGCAAGTGTCACGCGAGAGGGACCGCTTTCTCGTTGGAGTTTCGGCCTTCCAATACGACACCCTCCCCATGGCAGGCCTCGTCAGGTATTACCATGATCTCTCTCTCTCCCCCCCCCCCCCCCCCCACCTCTCTCTCTCTCTCTCTAAACTGTCCGTGCCGATTCACACCCGTCCCAGCTTGTCAACATCTCCCCTCCCTCTTACAACCGTTTCACTCAGTCAAGAAATGAACGGAACCCAGTAGTCGGTGTGCCTTGTCGTCTGTTGTCCGTCAGGCTGTTGGCGATCGAACCATAGAACTGCACTCTGCCTGGCGACACCACCCCCACCCCACCCCACCCCACCACCCCTATCGCCCTGCTTGTTTGCATGGAACGGTTTGACCGCATTCCAGCGATATCATCGCCCAAGCAATCAGTGATAGGTCCAGGCTTCCGGATTACCTAAGAGCTACTCGCTGATTGCCAGAAAGCCCCCGTTTTGCATGGCATCATTTGATTGCCATGCGCCCACCGGCCTGTTCACCTCTGCTGGGTGCGGGCCTGGGCCAAACCGCGAACCGCACAATGAGCCGTTCTGACACGTGCTGACGGCAACTACGCCCACCTGGTGGCTTTCAGTGATGTTCTCCACACACTACCCAACTACGAGCAGGTATCGTGAGCTCACAACATCCCTCGAGGTGGTGTGGCATCGGGTTCTGCTCAGTGTCCAGCAGAAGTCGAGGTGTCACGTGTGATACCCGTCATGGCGGAGCACATGGACCTTCAGGCACTCCACGCTGCATGTGCTCGAGGTGATGCTGATGGTGTTGCACAGCTGCTGCAGGCAGGTGCTGATGTGAACATGCCGACCAGCGACGGGCGCACGCCACTCTACTTCGCCGCCCAGGACGGGCGTGATGTCTGTTTGGGACTACTCATTGCGGCAGGTGCAGATGTCGACACTGCAGGTTCGAATCCACTACTCATTGCTGCAATCAACGGGCATGCTGTTTGTGTCAAGGCACTGATCCAAGCAGGTGCACAGGTGGATCGCATGCTTGAGGGTTGGGGCCCACTTCATCTCGCCTGTAAACACGGCCGCGCCGACTGCGTTCAGGAGCTGCTGCAGGCAGGTGCTGATGTGAACATGCCGGACAGCGACGGGTGCACGCCACTCTACTTCGCCTCTCGAAAGGGGAGTGACACCTGTTTGAGACTCCTCATTGAAGCAGGTGCAGATGTAGAAACTGCAGGCACGAGATCACCACTCCTGACTGCTGCACGCAAGGGGCATGCTGTTTGTGTCAAGGCACTGATCCAAGCAGGTGCACAGGTGGATCGCATAGTTGAAGGTTGGGGCCCCCTTCATATTGCCTGTACAAGCGGCCACGCCGACTGCGTTCGGGAGCTGCTGCAGGCAGGTGCTGATGTGAACATGCCGACCAGCGACGGGAGCACGCCACTCTACTTCGCTGCCCATGGCGGGCATGACAACTGTTTGGGAATCCTCATTGAAGCAGGTGCGGATGTCGACACTGCAGGCACGATATCACCACTCCTGATTGCTGCACGCAAGGGGCATGCTGTTTGTGTCAAGGCACTGATCCAAGCAGGTGCACAGGCGGACTTCATGGCTGGCGATTTGTTCCCACTTCGTCCTGCCTGTGAACATGGCCACGCCAACTGCGTTCGGGAGCTGCTGCAGGCAGGTGCTGATGTGAACATGCCGACCAACGACGGGCGCACGCCACTCTACTTCGCTGCCCATGGCGGGCATGACAACTGTTTGGGAATCCTCATTGAAGCAGGTGTGGATGTAGAAACTGCAGGCACGAGATCACCGCTACTGGATGCTGCACGTAAGGGGCATGCTGTTTGTGTCAAGGCACTGATCCAAGCAGGTGCACAGGTGGATCGCATAGTTGAAGGTTGGGGCCCCCTTCATATTGCCTGTACAAACGGCCACGCCGACTGCGTTCGGGAGCTGCTGCAGGCAGGTGCTGATGTGAACATGTCGAACAGCGACGGGTGCACGCCACTCTTCATCGCCAATGACTACGGACACATCAACTGTTCGGGACTGCTCATTGAAGCAGGTGCCTTCTGGTGAGTGGGCGCGCCAGCTCTGCTACATGCGATCAATCGTGGCTACGACTCGCGGGTGGGCAGAGCAAGCCTTCTGGCCGTTGTCCACCCACCCCCTCCAGAATATAACGTATATTTCGCGGCTGGGTGCTTGTCTGTGTGTGGTGCTGCACGGTTGTGGCCTTCCACTTCGGTGAGCGCGCCACTATTTTTCAAGTCCAACCCCTCGACAGCAACCACGGACTTTGCGAGCTCTCAACAGCGCGATTCCATCAGCCTGGGTCCCCGGGTGAAGTGGAGTGGGTACTTCCCCAGGAGCTCGTTGGCGCACGTGCCCCACCCAGTCGTGTCCTTGAACTCCTTGAAGGGGGCAGGGTGGTGCGCGTCCGCTGCACAGTCATCAACCGGTCGTACGCGCCTTACATCACAATGAAAACAGGGCGGTCATTGCCGACATTGTGTTTGGCCGAGGATGGTGAGCTACCGGACCTGGGGCTGCCAGTGGTGGTCTCGATCGAGGCCTTCACCATGCGGTTCCGGTTGCGGCGAGCGCCCATGAGTGATTTGTAACAGAATTTTCCAAGGCAGTGCACTGCGTGAGGTTGTGGGACTGGTACAGGGAACTGCTGGGTCCGAAATACAAGGCAAAAATCCTTAGAAAAAAGCAGGAATAATGACCTAAAACAAGCCGCCTCTGGGCGAAGGTGGGCGAGTGCAGGCGAGTGCGGGCGAGGGTGGGCGACGGTGGGCGAGTTGAGGGCGAGGGTGGGTGAGGGTGGGCGTGAGTGGTCGAGGGTGGTAGAGGGTGGTGCGCGTGCTGGGCGACGCCAAAAAGGCGGCTTGTTTTAGGTCACTGACTTAGCACAAGGCTCTCGGGCCTCCGGCCTCCGGAGGAGCAAAAATGGCCTCCTCCGGAGGAGGTCGGAGGCGCCTCCGGAGGCACCTCCCGCTAGGGTGGCTGGAGTCCACCGTGCATCTAAACACCCCAAAACCGCAACAATATCCCCCCAGTGAGGTATCTGGGTGGGGGGAAATGGGGTTTGCACGTTTCTGAAGCCAAATGTTGGGTTCCAGTCGGTACTTCGTGACGGAACCCCCCAATAACCCCCTTTTTCCCCCCTTTTTAGGCCTTCCACCTGATTTTGCCCTGAGTTTGGCGGTGTTGGGCGGAGTTTGGTGGAGTTGGGCGGTGTTGGGCGGAGTTGTACGGAGTTGGGCGGTGGGAGACCCTTTAAATTGGAATATCCCTATGGGGGGGTAGCTTTCTGGTCCAAGGAAACCTGGTGCGGAAGGAGCTACCTACCCCTTGAGTCACCCACCAGCACACATTGTCAGCGAGGATGACGAGCATGGCGTTGTAAGCCTGCATAAACATCACTCCCCTTGAACCTGACTTCACGTCCTTCAGCATGTCCTGAGTAGGCACTGCCTGCCGTCAGCTCCGGGCATCACCTCACCCCTCACCCCCAGTGCTGCTCAACCACGGTGTCCATCAGGAGCCACGTCGCTGCGTGATGCACTCCAGAGGGATGCCTCTGCACCACCTCATGCCGACACACCAAACGTCCTCCCTTCGAGGTGAGGGCACCGGGAGGGGAAGCCCGGGTCGGCGCCCCCCCCCCCCCCCCCCAAGGCCTGAGGTCCTGCCTGATAATTGACGGTCCCGGGTTCAAAAGCCGCTCAGGTGCTGCGTGTCGTCGACACCGTGACTGCGGCAGTCGACATCCCAGACGGGTCGCCCCTCCTCTGTGCAAAGTACACCCGGGCGAGGCTCCCCTCGGGGGAACGCCGTCGGGAGATGTGCTGGAGCCACCGCGCTCGATTCTGGGTTGTCCGCCATGTACTGTCATGGAGCCTGCGTGGGCGTGAAAACCGTAGGTGGTGGTTCGATTCCCAGAACTTGGGATATAGGATATCCTATGGGATAACCTCCACGGGATGTTGCTTCTCGCGTTGGATATCCTACGCCAAGGTGGAACCCTGCAGAAGACACGAGAGTAACAGCGAGGGACATCCCACGGATATCCCGCACTGCTACCTCTCTGTTCCCTCGGGTACCCCGAGAGAACGTCATCCCCCTTCGGCCTGGGCTTGTGCCACTGGCTGGGCTGCTTCTTGTACAGGTCGATGGAGTGAACGCGCTGGGTTATTGCGCCAGGTACTAGCTTCGGCAAACTGCAGCAGAGTGGGTGGCTCTCCAGTTGTGCTGGGAAGATGGTGGAGGGTCACCAATATTGTGAGGCGGCTCATTTTTCAGCGTTTCTGAGCGAAAATCCCTCAGTACAACACCTCCCCCCCCCCGTCTGCAAAGGCAAAACAGGTAGTGTCCGCCACTTTGAGCTAATTTTGACCCGAGTTTGGCGGAGTTGGGCGGTGGTGTGGCGGCGTTCGGCGGAACCCGTTTTGGGCCAAATCAGGTGGGCCTTTTTCAGGACTGTGAACCCGAAGTTTCCGATATGCCACAAAAGGGGCAGAAATTCCAGCCCTAGGTAGGCCTAGAAGAGACTGCTCCGATCCCCACGAGCACCGTAAAGCGGTGGACATTGGTGTTTCGCGACGTCATCACCGCGCAGGTGACCCGCCAACTCCCCCCCCGCCGTGACGCTGTGCCAGGACGCGTCGGCGGCGAAGAACGGCTATACATTCTCCGTCCTGAATGTGTCGATCCGGCACCCTCATGATGCTACCCGGACGCTGGTCTTCAACTTGCAGATTGACGTTGTGACATCCGGGACAGCCCAGTGCAAAGCAGACCAGCTTACAACCGGTGTTCAAAAAATGCGCGACATCGACAACCAGATTCTCCTCGGCATCACGAGCGATCACGAGGCTGCCAACTCAAAGCAGCAGCCCTCGCTGATCTCTTGTCCTTCTACTGTACCCACCACAAGCTCAAGGGTGCAGTGGACGGGGCAACCGCAGTGTTGTCTAACCACAGCAAACCACTCATCGACAACAGCAGCGAGGACCCCTTACTGGATGCGCTTCAAACGATCCACACCAACATCGATCCGAGGAACCCCAACGGGAACGGTCTGCTCATCAGAGCGAAACTCTTGGATCGGCCGGAGGTGACGAGGAAACTCACTTTGGAGAGAGTAACGGTTGACAGGACCTAAAACAAGCCGCCTCTGGGCGAGGGTGGGCGAGTGCGGGCGACGGTGACCGACGGTGGGCGGGCGGGTGGTGGGCCAACCTGGGCCCCGCGGTAGGTTCGCCGCTCGCTCGTCATTTTCCCCTTTCACTGCACTTTTCGGAATCCGTGCGGATCGTGGTGGGGTCATTTTGGTGGTGCCAAACTTCACCCATGAAGTACAGGTCTGGTTCAGGCACTTTTGCAGGTGACTAGGAGGCAGCTCGCCGCCCCACCCCACCCACCCAGCGGGACCCCCCTCACGGATTTTCCAAACCCCCGTTCTTTTGAACGTTTGGGATCTGTGCGGATCGTGGTGGGGTCATTTTGGCCATGGGGTGTTTGTCTCCACCACTGACTGGGGGTCACCATATGGGCCCAAATCCTGCAGGGTTGCGTTGCGTCAAAACCTTGCGACCGCTGCCTCCAGACCCAGTGCTGCCGCGGTTTGGTGGGCTCGATGGGTATACTTTGATTGGCTGTGGCTGGTCCAGGAGGAAGTGGTGGGACACAAGAGGGTATAATGCCCAAGTACAGTACAAACCCCACCAGAAAACAGCCAACTTGGGCGAGGGTGGACGAGGGTGGGCGTGAGTGGTCGAGGGTGGGCGACGGTGGGCGAGGGTGGTCGAGTGTGGGCGTGAGTGGTCGACGGTGGTCGAGGGTGGTGCGAGTGCTGGGCGACGCCAAAAAGGCGGCTTGTTTTAGGTCAGAATACGGCTATTTTTCTAGGAATACAGAGCAAGCCTGGCATAAGTACCGGGTTTTTGTCCACTTTTTGTCAGAATAAGCTTCAGGTTCACAAATTCTATCGGCGCCCCCTCCCCCAGCCAACCAACCTACAACTTTTTTCCCAAGCAAAGGCGGAAAATTTGCCCACCGGTGGTTCCTGGTGGTACCGTAGGCCCGCCTCTGTTTGCTGTACACGCCCTTTTGCTGGCACAATACGGGGTAGGCGTGGTGAAGGGGGTGTCGGAAATTGCCCGGACACGATTTTCGACGATTGTGCCCCTGTCCCACTGATTTTTGCACGAATTACATGCACGTATAGCGTGCCTTGGCCTGCACAGGCCTGGATAGGCACAGATTGCCTGTATGGATTGATGTAGATGTGCATATCCCGACAGGTATGGGCCCGTATGGTCTTGTTATCCTGTGTGGTGCCCTGCTGAAATATCAGGTGGCTGTCGGTATTCACAGCCAGTATATTTCTTCACAGAGCACCCAAAGCTCGTCAATACGCTTGCGCTTCAGGGCGCGCCTGTGCCTCGCCTGATGGGCAATTCGTCCATCACCCCTCAACAGAGCCAGGTGTCACAGGAATGACTTCCATCGTTTTGGGTGGTTTGCAAAAGCCTCCTCGTCATTTGCTTCGAATTCAGCAAATTTGTGCATAGTCTCACTCAACTGCCGTGGTATAGCCCGTGTTGCTCAAGCATGTCGAAACGGCACACTCACGGCACAATACCCGGATAGATCGTCGTCTTGTGGTTCTGTCTGTTCCTGTGCCCACTTCGGGCCCACTCTGGCTGTGGCTGTGTGGCCAAGTCGTGCCACACCGACACAGACCGCACATCCCACCGAACCCCTTGATTTACCATCCCCAGTTGCTGTTGTGGAGCTGTGGTGTGGTGGAGGCTTCATGGACGGCATCCACTCAGGTCAGGCACCTCTGGTGCTTGTGATGCCCTGCTCCCTCCATGTGTGCCACTGCCATGCCACTGTGCACCCGCACCCGGTCAGGCGCTTGGTGTGCCAGCCTCAACGCATCACTGATGAGGGTGGTGCACCATCGCCGGACTAATCTTGTTGACACCAGCGAGCTTGCTTCTCAAAAAAAACCTGCCCACCACAACACCGCCGGTTCTGACGTGGCGCGAGGCTTTTTTGAGGATGTCTAGCTGTTTCGGAGGGTATTCTGTCAACCACGCCTCCTCAAACCGCCAGCGGTTGTCAGTTCTCCTCCTGAGCCTCCCCAACCCACTGCAAGGCGCGTCGACAAACACAGCCTTGGAACGGATATCAGGTCAGCGAGCAGTGCCAGAGTTGGCCTCAGACGGTCACTACTAAACACGCCAGGTTCGAAATACCCTTGCAACACCATCTTATTTCCACACGCCAACATGATCTACGTGATCAGCCGAGGCGAATGGTGGCTTTGTTGCTCACCTGTGGCGGTCTTGTTGACTGGTGGTATTGTGCTAGGTGGGTTCTGTCAGGACGGTGTATGTTGCCGGGAGGGGGGGGGGGGGGCGTAGGGCTGCCATTGAGTTGCACGGAGTGCATCAGTGCGTGCATTCAAAAAAAATGCGCCACTCCAGCCGCCAAAAAAGCAGGGGAAAAAACGACACCCCTACCACTAAAATCGTTACGAAAGAAGTACGAAATACGGGATGTCACGCCACTCTTCTTCGCCGCTGCTTCCGGACACACTCATGGTGACAGCACTACGCTTGCGCATTCATGTCGTCAGTGGTCGCAGTACTCCGGATTCTCCTTGCATCCCTGCGTACTACTGTTTTGCCACTTCATGGTGGACGTCACAGAGCTATGTTTCTGCACTATCTGCCGCCCCAATACCCACAGCCCATATCCCCGTACCCCATGCCCTTTTGTCAGCAAGGCTTGATGTATCGTTCTGCCCACACACCACGCCACTCACAGGCCTGTGGCAACGGGTGGGGAGGGTAAGGAGGCACCATGAAAGTCCTGGCGGGCCATGGCGTGCACGTCCCCTCCCTTGTCGTGGGGATCATGTCCTGTGCCATTGCAGTGCGGTGCTACATCCACCGCCGCAACAAGCGGCCTCAGCGAGTGATGGCCTTCTCGCCCGGGAATACGCAGAGCATCGTGGTCTACGCAAGCTCTTCGGTATGCACAAGTCTCACATCAAGCCCCCCACCACCCCGGCACCTGAGTGCGCACCTAGTATAACATGAAGGTTTCCATGCAGGGCCCCATTCCTCTTCTGAGGGAAACACCACCGGGTGCCCCATTGCCCTGCCTCTGCCTTTGCCCTGCCAACCATGACACTGATGGTTTTCCCTTTGCCTGACACGGAACCGAACAACACCCACCACCACTCACAGACCAAGGTCGACCCT
Source organism: Rhynchopus euleeides (assembly GCA_963210315.1). Lineage (NCBI taxonomy): Eukaryota > Euglenozoa > Diplonemea > Diplonemida > Diplonemidae > Rhynchopus > Rhynchopus euleeides. The sequence goes on from OY723269.1 coordinate 1,549,642, forward strand.
GTCTACGTCGAAGCTGCAAAGGAACTGGGCCGCGAGATCGCACGGCGTGGCTGGCTGCAGGTGAACGGCGGCAGCGAGTCAGGCCTTATGGGCGCTGCCACCGATGGGGCTGTCGAGGCAGGTGGCACCGTCGACATCGTCATCCTCGATAAGTTCGTCAGCTTCCGCCACCAGAAGGTGCGCAAGGTGGACGTGCGGCACACCATGCCGCAGCGCAAACGCGGGTTGTACGAGGCTGGCAATGCCTTCATCTCCCTCCCAGGCGGGCTGGGCACCCTCGAGGAGGCAATGGAGGTGCTGTCGTGGCGGCAGCTGGGCTTCCACGACAAGCCATCCGTGCTGCTGAACGTCAACGGGTTCTACGACAGCCTGGCGCGCTTCCTGGAGGAGATGATCGACAACGGCTTCGTCTCCCGCGAGCTGCGCAGCACATACATCGTGACGGACAGCATCACGGAGGCGTGTGACTTCGTGGCGAACTACGTCCCCCACCGGGTCGACAAGTCGAAGATTTATGAGGGTGTCTTCACCGCTGACACGGCAAAGCCCGGCCCTACCAGCGACTGGCAGGCCGCCGGGAAGTACGCCATGTCGGGGCCAAGCCTCCCCACCGACACAACTGGGTCCTATGTGGTGCCGAGCCCGAGCAGCACCATGACCAGCACCATCACTGAAGGGCAGCGCGTCCGCCTGATGGAGGAGGTCCGCGTGCTGCCGCGCGACAGCATCCGGTCCCTGCCCCCTGGGGCTGAAGGTGTTGTGCGCAGCGTCCCCGGGGCTCTTGAGGGGACCATTGCCTCTGTCGAGTTCCAGGATGGCTCCGTTGCAGACGTCTGGCCCGATTCAGTCTGCATCCTCAGCAACGATGCAGAGTAGGGCGCGAAAGTGACGCTGGGGGGCAGGGCTGTAAATAAGGTTTGGGGGTCAGGAGTCGGGAGTCGGGAGTCGGTTATTTACAGTCACCTAAGGTACCTGGGGTGGGGGGCTGGGGGGGACGGGCGGTCTCAAACCCTACTCAATCCTGCACGCATCCTGTAGTACGGCCACCTCTGCCGTGGAGAGTCCCATGGACCCTCCAGCAGTCGCCCACCATTCGGTCAGGGCGGACTGACTCGGCGCTTGCGGGGTCTTCCCGCGTGCGAGGTGGTCCGCGAAGAAGCACGCGACGCACAGCGCCATGTTGGCTGTCCCAGCCAACCCCCCACTTCGCCCGCAGCGCCCCACACGCTGCGAGCACCTCACTCACGGCAGCAGTATTTGGCTGCATAGCTCTCAGTATTTCCCGTGCATGCAGCGCATGCATCCACAAATTTTGTGGATGCATCCACACACAGCCTGGAGCTCCGAAGCCCTGCATGCAGGCCTGCCTGCAGTGGATGAATGCCTGTATGCCAAATCAAAAATCCATTTTTTGACATTTTCGGGCATCCCTGGATGCCGTGGATGCATGCATGGATGCATCCACACCATCCACGGCCCCACTGAGAGCTATGTTGGCTGTGAGTCAAACACTACTGCCTCTACCTGAGGCATGTTGTGTGTCGCAACAGTTGCGTCACATGTGTGACGCATCTGTGTGGAGTGTGTGTGGTTGTGCACGTGTGCGCTGCGGTATGCTCAACCACCTGATGGGGGCGGAACACAACTCTTCTTGGGAGCTGCCAGGATCTGGCAAAAGGGGCGGGAAAGGGGCGCCGTATTCACAGCAGTGGTTTGGCAATGAACTCACCCCAGTTCAGAGACCGGTAATGAAGAAGATGACTGGGAGGCACACACCATGTCCCACCCAGCGGGACCCCCACACCCCCACCCACCCATCGGGACCCCCCCTCCTCGGGTGTTCCAAAAACCCTTTCTTTTGAATATTTGGAGTCTGTGCGGATCGCAGTGGGGTCATTTTGGCCATGGGGTGCCTAATACCGCACATTCCCTAAGGGAAGCAAGGCAACCCTCCCAATCCCAAAAAATCCGGCGCGAGTCGGGAGTCGGGAGTCGGCCTTATTTACACCCCTGCTGGGGGGGGGGGGGGGTGGTGGTGGTGGTGGTGTGCAGTGTGTTCTCTAGCCAAATCGATAAAATAAAAGGGTGGGGTGGGTGTGTGGGCGGTGCATAAAACAGCAATCTGCCCCCTCCCCCCCACGGACAAAATTGTGCGTCGGGTGCGAGGGTAGTTCTGGGGGGCATCCTCTCTCTCCCCCCAAAAAACCTTAGAACAATCTGCGTGTGCGGCCTGTGTTTTGGCGCATCCGTTCACGCCCCCCCCCCCCTACCACTGCGTTATCCGCTGTGTTGAGAGTGAAGGGGAGGTCAAGCTCTGAATCTTACTCATCTCTCTAATGTGGTGTCGCCATCAACCGCCTTCACACTCAAAATCAATATTGCTAACAGAAGTAGTCGCACAAACAGCTTGCCAACTGTGCGGGGGGGGCAGCGGGTATCTTTGTGTTTTCTACTGTTCTTCTTTGGGATCGCATTTTCCAAGCGTTGTTGCCCCCGGCGTGTCCTAGACTGCCCGCAACAGAACATTCATGCGTGCCGCGCATTGCCTGCCCCTCCCCCGGGGAAGAAGAAGGAGGAGAATCCGAACAACAAAAAAGGAAGGCGGCTGTCAGTGAAACTAGAGGCTGTGATTATCGCATCAATAGCAGGTGCCCGTTGCGTTCTCCACTGCAACTCTGGTGCACGTGTCTGTGGTGTGTTCTGGCATCAAGGCTGCACCGCATCGAGAGCTGTCCTCGGTGTGAGATCTGCTGCCTGAGTGTTGATGATGTTCGGCCTACGGACTGGTGTGGCCATGCGCCCAGGCGTTCAGCCAGGCGGCACGGCCCCGCTTGTTTTTTTTTGTTATGCGAATCAGGTGTATTTCTAGTGGGGGATGAGGATGAGTCTTTTTGGCATCCGCCCTTTTTCCGGTTTTTTTCCAGCCAAAATCTGGTTTTTTTCCAGCCAAGAGCCAGACGTTCACTACCGTGGCCTCCGGCGGCTGGGGGGCTCCGCCCCCCAGACCCCCCCTGTGGCGGATATCTCGTACCCAAGTCCTTCGATTCCCATCAGGTCAGGAATCCAACAGCTCCAGTAGCCTCAGGAGGACGCAGCCAACTCACACAGAATCTGTACGCCCACAATGAACAGATGTTCACTACCGTGGCCTCCGGCGGCTGGGGGGCTCCGCCCCCCCAGACCCCCCGTGGAGCGTGTGTTTGCCCGTCTAGCAACCGCAGCAAGTCCTTGGGCTGTTTCAGCTGGCATATCGTCGGAATAACGGTCCCGAAAGCCGTTTTTTTTGGGGTTTTCCTCCAGCACCCGAGGATGGCGCGAGCGGGAGGAACCGTGTAAGGAACCCATTTGGTACAAGACCAAGGGCCCCACACTGGGGAGGAGGGACATTGGGTACCATTTTTTGCTGGAAAAAAGCGGGGATGAAACGGGGATTTTTGGCTGGGAAGACCAGGTATTAAAAACACACCTGATGCGAATCGCCTCCAAAACGGAGGCCCGGCGTGACACCCCGCCTCACGCGACGGCAGCCGCTTTCGGTGTGGCCTGGTCCTTTCCCTTTTAAGGGTCGTCTGCAAGCGTGCTCCTCTGAAGTTCAGTTCGCCCGCAAGCGCGCCCCCTCCCACCCCTCCTCACTCACCCCACTGCTTCCTGCACCCGCCGCCCTCTGCCTCCATGCAGCCTCCCATGCCACCCACCCACCCCACCCACACCCGCCGTCCCTTACAGATCCTCCTCTGGGGCAGCCTCGTCGGGTCTGCACACCCGCCTTTGCGGGATTTCTTCTTCTTCTCTTCCCTCCATTCTTTCAGTCCCCCTGATACGCGGGGCCGGGGAATTACCTCTGCAAGGGGCGGGGGAGAGAGGGCAGCTCACCGAGGACACACACACACACACATATATACACACGCCGCGCAGCACTTCGTGAGACAATACGGCTTTGGTGCTTCACGGAGACTACTGCGGCATCTGAAACGCCCGCCCCACCCACCCCATCTGTGAATCCGGTGTGGTGCAGGCAGGGTTTTCTTCTTTGAATCTGCCAAAACGTCTCCAACAGCCCGCACCGCCGTGTCCGCAAGGATGCCGATGGGCGACGGCGACGGGGGGGAGGTAACCACCCTCTGCGTCACCAACCTCCCTCGCGATGTGAGCGAGCGGGAGGTGTTCTTCCTGTTCGCAACGTTTCCCGGTTTTCAGGGCGGCCAGCTGCAGCCCAAGTCTAAGGTATGACGAGGCTTTGCTGTGGGGTGGGGTGTGCCTTGTGTTGTTCAAACCTGTTGTCCTTTCTATTGCGGCACATCGCAAACAACACGGCACCACGGGAGCAACGGGTGGGGGGATGTGCGCCGGATCCCCACCGATCCCGCTGCAGGGCCAGCCTTTTCACCTTTTGCCTTTTTCCACATAACAATCCAACCCCGCACAACTCAGAATGGCCCGCTCGCCTTCATTACGTTTGACACGCGCGAGCAGGCGAGCAGTGCGCTTGGGGGTGCCAAGGGGCTGAGGTGGGAGAGCTGTGAGCTGAACGTCAGCTTTTCCCGGCAGCAGAGCCGCAGCAGGCGGGGGGACAAGACTGTGGTGAGGGTGCAGAAGAGCGCGGAGGACGATTCCCAAGAGGATCTGGGCGGGGTGGCGAACGGGAAGCCGAACGGGGCTCACAGGTGGCTCCCGGGTGTCGCCCCTGCTGCGCAGCAGCAGCAGCAGCAACAGCAACAGCAGCAGCAGCAGCAGCAGCAGCAGGCAGCCATGCAGGCGCCGCAGGCGCACATGCAGCAGCAGCCCCAGCAGCAGCACCACCACATGCACCATCACCCGCATCCCATCGCGCCGCACCAGGCGATGGGGCCGCCCCTCTCGCCTGCACATCCCACCCACCCAGCGCACCATGTGCCGCAGCCGACTCAGCCCCCACCGCAGCATCCGATGCACAACATGCATATGCAGCAGATGCACGTTCCTCAGCGCCAGCCGGCGATGCAGCAGCAGCCGCAGCAGCAACAACAGCAGCAGCCGCCGCCGCAGCAGCAGCAGCAACAGCAGCAGCAGTTCCAGGCGATGGCGGGGGCGCGCACGCCGGCTCCCGCTGTGGTGTCGACGTCGACGCTTTTTGTGTCGCACATCGACAGCAGCCTGACTGACGAGATCCTCAAGGAGCTGTTTGGCAAGTATGTCCCGTGGGGGGGGGGGGGGAGAGGATGTGTGTGTGGTACAGCTCGATTTGTTGCATCCCCGCCAACCCCACCCGTCGGAAAAACAAAAGGGGGGTTTGACAACACTGCACCTAACACCCCCCCCCCCTTTGCAGGTACGGGAATGCACGCGTGAAACGCTCTGGGGACAAGGCCTGGATCTTCCTCGGGAACGTTAGCGCTGCGCAGACCGCAATGCTCGAACTCCAAGACTATCAGCACATGGGGACACCCCCTCTCAAGGTATGGCTTGCCAGCTGTCTCGGCTGTCCATCAAGGATGTGGTTAAAGAAGCACGCGTAGGAGGCCTGCACTTTCTTGAGACTGTTGTCCAGTGTCGATGACGGGGGCTTCGTCAGCTGTCGTCATGCGACCACACTGATGCAGTGATCGATTTGAGCACAGACACGGGGTGATCCTTACAGCCGTCTTGATTCCTTGTCTTCCACATGGATACCAAACACGCGGCGAGGGCATTCATGATGTTGACAGCGAAGAATTTTGAGTGGTGTTGAACAAGAAAGGAGATTCGAGGCGCTCCGCCTGCGCCTCCTATTGCACAGGACAGGTGGCGGCACAGCTATCCCGTCTGTGATGATCAGTCAGTTGGCACATGGTGTCACTGAGGCCCGCACAGCCGAAACCGCACACATGATGACATTATCTAACCTTTGTTTCAAGACGGGGCTTACCAAACTTGGGTTGATTATCCATTAGATACGCCTGACCTGTGCGACACCTCGGCTGTTGTGACTTGCTGTTGCAGCGTGCATCCCGTGCAGGGCAGCACCGCTGGCAGTGGTAGACGCAAGTCCTGGGCCCGTTCGGCTCGGCCCAGGGGTGCACCGAGTGGGGTCTGAACAGCGCACAACCCAAACCGCACACATGATGACATTATCTAACCTTTGTTTCAAGACGGGGCTTACCAAACTTGGGTTGATTATTCATTAGATACGCCTGACCTGTGCGACACCTCGGCTGTCACTAGGAATGTGTGCCGTGCTGCTGCAGCGTGCATCCCGTGCAGGGCAGCACCGCTGCGGCACAGCAGCCGCAAGACGGCATCCCTTTGGTGCGATGATGACACAACGGCAGGCCCGGCCGCAGCAGGGCTCCGCAGAAGGCAGGCGCCACGCCGCCTTTTGGCAAAGTCCCTCAGTGCACGGGTGCCGCCCCGCCCCCTCGCAAGGAGGGCTGCCGTGAGGCAGTGCCGCTGCCCTCGTGGCGGTGTGCAAGGCGTCAGGGCGGCACCTCCTGCATCACAGTCATGGAGCCTGCAACGCTGCGGTGTTGCAACCTCAAGAGGGCTTGTTTGCTGCGTGCCGTGGGCTGCCTGAGAACTGAACTGAGCACCGTATTCAGATGATGACTGCATGCACAGAAAGCTGTGATGTCAACATGTGTCGACACGCGAGGTGTCCTGCACGTTGGGTTCAGTCCGTACATCACATGCCATATCGTCCCCTCGACACGACACCAACACGTCAAAGTACCCTGGAAGCAGGCCACCCACCACCCACCTTCATCACTTTTGCAGATTCACTTCGCGAAGTCAGACATGCGTGGATAAGCGCTGGGTAGCCAATGGGAGCGCATCGAGAGGGAGTGCGAGGGAGTTTGTGCGTGCGCCGTGACCTTCCCCCCGCACACCCATTTTTTTTGACCCAGGCCACGCCGCACTGCATCACACCCCCGCGCGCCCTCCCAACTCGATTATTTGCCCCAACAATCGTCGCAGGGCGGTGTCTTGCTTATATATTTTTGGCTTCCCCCTGTCGCTTCATCGAATTGCATCGTCTCGGCTCGTGAGTGGTGGATTTCCTAACACTACCCACGCCGTGCGCCCTGGTCACAACGTAGGCTAGTCGCTTCTCACCAGATCTCGCCCACCCCCCTCCCCTTTGCCTGCATTTGAGTAGAAGAATTGTCGGCTTTACGCCTTTACCTTTTTCTGCAGAATCAACCACCACCACCCACCCGCCCACCCGCCCACTCTGTTCTCACTCCACCCCACCCCCTACCCCGCCCTGTTTGTGCTGATTTTTCGTTCGAAGAATTGGCATATCCTCGACTGTCTTTCTATTGTTTCGGGTGGACCACGTGCAGTGCAGCAAGTGATGGATCAGAGATTTGAGTGGTGGCGTGCTTTTCTATGCCGGGCAGGGCAGTGCCTAGGTTTTCTCTGTGTTGGTGCAGTAGACTGTATGTGTGGGTGGAGGTGGGGAAATATAGGTGTGTGGTGTCAGAGGGAGGATTCACTCTTCACTCTTGTGCTCAGGGGTGTGAGCCTTGGCGACAACAAAAATAATCAAAAAGGGTGTCTGCACGCTTCGCGCGTCTCTGGCACATCTTTCTCTGACACAGAGCGGAAGCGCAGGCCGCAAAAATAAAATAAAATGAAAATACGGCAAACCTGGAAACCTTCTCTTAACGCGATTCCCACACCCCCTCCTCGCCACTCACCCCACCCCCTATGATCAGCTGGTGATCTTGTGGTAATTCGCCGGCTTTTTCGCGCGCTTCGGATCCCAAGCGAGGGTGGAGGTTTGCGCGGTGATGAATGTACGTATACTTGTGGGCTCGTGCATAACCCTCACCCTCACCCTGTGGTTGGTGCTGGTGGGGCGCGCTGGGATCGCCCAGATCAGGCCATGATTTTCAATGGCACAGAAACTGGGACCCCACAATAAGGGGGCCCAGATCTATCGGAAGTCACGTTGCTCGGCGTCTGTTCACCAAAAAAAAGCGCCAAAACAATGCACCCGGTTTAATTTGGAAGGAGGGTGTGGGTGTGTGTGTGTGCGGGTTATGGACGAGCCCGTCTTTATTATACACACAAGGGATCAGTGCCCAGCCAACATCACGCCAAAGCCGGGTTGTACACACCGTCGCTATCACCCTCCTCCTCCCCCTTCGTAGTCACCTGCCGCCCTTTCAAGAAGAATGGGCTGCATCAACGCAAGGGATGGGCCGAGTGAGTGCGTGACATGGGAATGGTGCCCCGCCGTGGTCGCCCCAGGCCTGACGCGGCCCGAGTGCTATCATCTACAGCATAAGTGCCCTACAGAGGACTTGAACCTCACCGTGTGTGTTGCCCGCCCTCAAGGGGCGGCAGATTGCAAAACAAAATGATCACCATCGACAACAAAACAAAAAAGCACAATACACCGGAGCGCATTAAAAAAAAACGCATGCGCACTATGTGGTTGATGATGCACTACCGAGGCAGGGGGGTGAGGGTGCACCTTTCCAACGGAGAAGGAAATATGGTTGGGTGAAGCGCTCAAACGCGGGAGACCCACCCTCCGGTTTGAGGCAAAAGAATGCTGGCTTTGCGGTGGATGGTGTCGAACATTTCGGGATGTGGCGGCGAAACCAGGCCTGTCGCTAACTTTTCGATTTTGGAGATTTGGTGGGTTGACGCTCCTGTTTTGGGGGGGGGGGGGGGGGGGGATCAGGGGGGAAAACACTAGGGGTCAATTTTTCTCGCGCGCGCTCGTGTTGTTGCCAAATTTTCCCATCGGTGGACCACGAGGTGGGCACGGTGTGAGGCGCTGGGTTCCTTCCGTGGTTCCTCTCCCGCTCGCGCCGTCGGGTGCCGGAGGAAACCAAAAAATGGCTTTCGGGACCATGATTTCGACGCTGCCCCCTGATATGTCACGGCCGTCAAAGCGCAAGGACTTGGTTACTAGACGGGCACGCGAGATGGGGGGTCTGGGGGGCAGGGCCCCCCAGCCGCCGGAGGCCACGGTAGTGAGCATCTGTTCACTGTGGGCGTACAGATTCTGTGTGAGTTGGCTGCGTCCTCCTGAGGCTACTGGAGTGGGTGGATTCCCTGACCCGGTGGGAATCGAATGACTTGAGTACGAGACATACGCCACAGGGGGGTCTGGGGGGCGGAGCCCCCCAGCCGCCGGAGGCCACGGTAGTGAGCATCTGTTCCTGCAAAACCATACTCTCTTCGACGTCGACCCAGTGAAAGTGGGTTGACGCTTGGTCGACGCTTGGTGAGCGTCGACCCAGTGTAACCGGGCCAACGCTAGGTTAGCGTCGACCCAGTGTAATAAATGGGTTGACGCTTGGTCCAGGCTTGAATGGCAACCCAGTTCCACTAGGTCGACGCTCCAAGCCTCGACCAAGCGTCAACCCAGTCCACTGGGTCGACGCTGGGTCGACGCTTTTTTATGGGGGGGGAAACCCAAAATCACTGGGTCGACGGTCGACGCTTAGCGACATGCCTGCGGCGAAACCAGGGTTTATTTCAGGGGGGGGGGGGGGTTTCGTCAAAAAAAAGGCGCATCGCGACAGCCAGCGAAATGGTACACTAAACTCCACCGCCTCCAACAGGGCGAAGGGGGGGGGTTGGGGCTCCTCACCTGCATGAAGAGCGGAGGGTGGGGACATCCCCTGCGCTGCCTTACTTTTCTGTGCCTGCTTTGCCACCCACACCCCCTGTGTTGAGCGAGTCATTTGTCTGTGCCCCCCCCCCCCCCCCATGCACATGGTGCACTCATCACCCGACGCCCCCACTATCTCCCCCTTTATGTGCGTGTCTGCAAAAAAAAATAAGTGAAGCGAATAAATCAGCAGATCGCACACATCCCCTCCCCACCCACCGGGTTTTGCGGACGCTCCTTTAGTAGCTCCCCTTCCCTTTTCAGATTTCAGCAGATCTCTCCCCCCCCACCCCCCACCCCCTCTTTCTCTCTCGACTGTCCGTGCCGATCTGTGTTGTCCCCACCCCCCCACCCCCCCCACCCCTTTCTAATCAAGCGCGTGAAGCGTTTGCTTTATACCTATAATCCCCCCACCACCCCACCCCCCCCCCTCGCCTATATTCCTTCTTGGGGTGACCGTGTTTTAATTGGGTGTCAGAGGGGCGCAGAGGGAGGGGGTAGGGGGGGGACTTTCTGACCGAGGAACAAGGCGGCGAAAAAACCCTCTCTGCATTTTTTACCACAACAGGGAACCTGTCAGTGTCAAAAAAGATAGTAGGCAGCGCTTGGGCAACAAATTCAACCTCCTCATCAGGCTGCGGAGTTGCTTCTGTTTTGCCCGGATTTGGCGCACAAACAAATTTCTGCCGAACGAACCCGATGGGGATGGTTGATGGTGTGCGGGATAGGACGGGAGAGGGGCCCCGCCCTCTGCCAGGGGCAGGGGGAGATCGACGGCGTGGAGTTGGGCGCTGCTGCATGCTGCGGCAGCTCCCAGGGAGGGGGGGGGGGGGAGGTCATTTGTCACGAGCGTCATTTGTGACGAACCATTATTTGGTGTATTTTTGAACTCGAAAACAAAACACAATCTGGGGGGGGGGGTGGGAGGGCACCGCTTCCCCACACAGGGTATGGCGAACCCGATTCCAGCCTTTATTAAGAGCGGTCGTGCGTGGTGTTTGTACTGGTCGTGCTTCAACACAATGTCGAGAAGTGAATACGACCGGACGAATCAAAAGAGGGGAACGGGAGGGCAACGATGAGGTCGTGCGTTCTTCGAATGATGGGCACCCCCCCATCCCCACCACTGCCACCGCCCCCCCCCCCCCCCCCTAGGGCAGTGATTAAAAATTCGTGTTATTCGAATACGAATATTATTCGAATAATTTCTCGAAAAATTTTCGCCACGAATAATTCGCGAATTATTCGTGGGGTTTTACTGGGGTTTCTCTACTAGGAATAGGGACCTACTGCCCACACTGGGGTCGTGGGCGCAGCCCACGACCCCAGTGTGCCCTGAGGGGCCTGGAATCACTACATTGTGATGATGCGACGCCGAGAATCATCATCTGCAGTGCCTGGAGGAGTACGCTGCACCGTGCATTGAAAACACCAAGCGCTAAGGGAAGTGGGCACCGTCACGCTGGTGGGACCATTATGGTGCCAGGCGGCCGCTGTTGCACCACGGGGCTGTACCTGATGGGGAAATCGTCATCCGCGATCCCTACCGAACTTGCGTGGAGGGAGCGGAACCGCCTGGGTCACTCAAAGGTGGAAGCACTACCCCGGTGCCCGAACCTGGGATACATTGTGCGTGCTTTATGCTGTTCCTGTTGTGATCCCTTTGCATCGGCAGCACCTCACTCACGTGTGGAGGTCTCCACCACAGGGATCTTGAAGGAGGCAGTTGCTATCCTGCCAGTCACCAACTGCACGTGGTGGAGACCTCCACGCGTGAGTGAGGTGCTGCCGATGCAAAGGGATCACCACACCTGTGTGCCGTACGGTCAGACATACGTGTGATGATTCATGAGGAAAGCAAAGCCTGAGGCGCTCTGCGGCGCTTTCCCTCGGTTTGCACTGGAATACACGTGGTCTGACGCCTCTGCCCCTACACAAACCCACAGAAACTTCACGAATAATGACCGAATAACACATGGCCATTTATTCGCGAATAATGCCATTATTCGTATTCGAATACGAATATTATTCGAATATTCACGGATGACGTACGAATCGTAATGGTGAAATACGAATCGTGCATATCGTATTTTATATCGCATTATATCGTATACGATTACGATATAAAATACGATATTATGCGATATTACGAATCGTTTAGGATGATGCATGGCCACACGGGGTGGGCACCGGGGAAAAAGGCACCCAGCACATCAACGAGGGGCGGCGAGACTACCACCACCACCCCAGATGAGTCACCCACTCCGAAGCCAAAGGCTCTCAAAGAGCAGCTGGCGAAGCAGAAAGCAGGGGCGCGAGTGAGCTACGTGACAGCGAAAACACGTCATGATAAGCTGCAAGGCGATGCCAAAGACGTGTACGCCGTCAAGGATGTCGCGTCTCTGCAAACCCGCAAACCCCAGTGTTCTCCCGATGGCGAGTTTGGGGGCGAAATTCTCCATTTGTATTTTTTCCCCCGAAAACCCGACGGCGAGTTTCGGCATTTTTTTGGGAGTGGAATTTTTCACAGGTTTCAGACAGTTTCCCACTCATCGACCTGCACAACTTCCCAACAACGAGCGTCCCTGGGTTCGTGCCCCACTACGAACCGCAATTGATCCAAAGAGTCCCAGAACGCGAAGGAGAAGGCCAGATGTTCGCTACCGTGGCCTCCGGCGGCTGGGGGGCTCCGCCCCCTAAACCCCTGTGCTGTGCACCTGTCGAGTGTGCATGTACCATTTGGTGTACCATGGCAAGTGGGAAACGGCACAACACCAGGAGTGCGACATGGCCGTGAGTGAAGACGGAGTACGTGCAGACTACCATCCCTGCACAACGAAGTCTGTACGACTTCCTCGTTGTCCACTCACACCGCACATTGCAAAGCGTATCGATCAGAACGAATGTTGTTGCGGATATACGCGTGCATTGCATGAGGTGCTCGCGCGCGAAGCGCGCGAGCAATTTTTTTTAGCACCCCTTTTTCCGGATCAAAACTCGCCATCACCCGCCCGTGCGGTCGAGCACCAGAAGAAGAAGCAGTCGGGCGGTGAAGACAAGAACGGCGACAGGCAAGGGGGGCAGCAGAAGGCGCACGGAGCCAATCCAGCACCGGAATTCGTGAGTGACCTGTCGTATTCACTTTGCGTCGGCAATACCACGGCCAGCCAGGCGGAGCTTGTGGTGTTGGCGATTCGGAAACACCTGTACCCGAACATGCCCAGCGGACGCGCCCTCTTGCAGAAACACAGCAGCCACACGGATGCACTTCTGAAGGCGCTGAAATATGCTCTCAAAGGTCGCACCGTGCCTATTGGCATCGACGGAACTACAGCAGCATCGATCCACACCTCGTACCTCGCTCTGACTGCATATGTTGAGCAACAACCGCTGCTGGTGTGCGTTGAGGTGTTCAGGCTGGGGTGAGCCCTGACGCAGTGATGCTTGAAGATGTGCTGCAGCGGCTCGAATGCGACTACTCGTTTACGATCGCGTCTGTCAACATGGACAGATGCGCGACAAACCAGCGCCTCATCAAGCTCACAGGGCGTCTGTCGGTGTGGTGTTTGGGGCATCACGCCAACAAATGTTGCAAAGACTTCTACACGAAGCGCTTCCCCCTCGCCATCCAGTTCGTGACCTTCTTCTCACAGGCGCCGCGCACCACCTCAGAAACGAGGTGGTCAGCGCTGTTTCACGTCGTTGAGAATGTGGCACCCCGGACCGACCTGCTTGCAAGCTTCTTGCACGAAGAGCTTGAGCGCGCCTACAAACCGCAAAGTGTCCGAGAGTTAGCACATTTGATCGGAGGGGATGGGTGGGGGGACATGCTCTCGGAGATCCAGACGATGCACAGAGCCTCCTACAGTTCTTCCTCTGGATGAGCAACCCCCCCAGCGATCAGAAGTCCTGCTTTGTCGTGGGGGAAGTATGGAAGAGCATCCAACACGTCACCAACGAGGAACAACAACTTCTCAAAGAGCTGTGGGACACGTTTTCCTCAAGAGAGTTCTTTAAACTCATGGAGGTGATGGACCCGGAAGCAGTTGCCCAGGAGGTGATTGCTGATGAAGTGCTGGAGGCGTCGGAAGAGAGGTGGCGGGACGTCTTGGGGCGTAACACCACTTAGCCGGATCCCATCCTTGTGGTGTTGTCTCATGTGGCCACCTAGCCATCCCATTGCCTCCCTCAGAAGCCTGTAGTAATAGTGCGATATGGGCATATCGCATACGATATCAAAGCTGACTAAACACGATATAAATACGATATATTGCGATATATTGCGATATCGCCTTAAAAAATACGATACATATCGTATTTACGATATGATACGATATTACGATTCGTACGTCATCCGTGGAATATGTAACTCTGAAAATCGGAGATCACGAATTATTCGCGAATAGTATCTTCACTGCCCTAGGGGGGGCTAATTCAACCCAAAAAACGGGAGTAAACCCCACTTTTTCAGGGAGCACCCCTAAACATGAAATCAATGCTACAAACCGACCCAAACCAGTCCAGAAACGTGTTTCTGGGGGGTTTTGGTGACCTGTGTGGCCCAGAGAGGCCCAGAAACGCGATTTTTTTCAGTTGGCACAGATGTGGTACCAGATGCGGTACCTGAATGGCCCGAGAAAAACAGCCGGCGGGCACTCCTTTCTGCAGGCACTGCGGCTTGACGTCATATGTCACCATTGCATCAATGTAGTCATGATTGAGCCACTTCGATAGTATTCCGCCCCCTTCACAGTTTTTAAGATCGGCAAGGTGTGTTTATCGTCGTTGGCGTGCCACCGTACCTTTTTCACGTACCCCAATGCTGGCTGGCACGACATGAACTGTGCCAGCCACTCCGGTGCATCTCCCGGAGGAGGGAGACGAGCCTCCTCGTCGAGAAGGAAAACGTTCTCGATCCGAGTGGCGCTCAGCTCGCCAGCAGGTTCCTTGTCATTTGCCTTCAATTATTTGAGGGCGTAGCCGCCCCATTAGAATGGCAAGGGCCGCTGGTTGATTACTCTCAATGAGAGCAGGGCATCAAGTGCTCACTTTGGGGGATATCGAGGTCGCTGAGTTATTGCCACCTCTGAATGGCGTCGGAACGGACAAACCCTCTGAGCAGCGTCCTGCTTCCGCCCATAGTGCGTGCCCATCATCTCCGGAACCTCAATCTACAAGGGATACCAACCTTCTCAGTGCAAACACGAGTGCACTTTGGCCTCTGCCCCCACCTCGCGGTGCTGCTTGTCGCCCCTCGGTACATGGTGCTGTTACATCGATCCGCGTCATCAAGTAGAGCTTGACCGATGAACCATTCGGTTGCTTCGACCACAGGTTTCGCTGTATGTTGCAAGCAGCCGCTGTAAACTGGCACATCACCGGTACCACATCTGTGCCAAAAAATTGGAGACGCAAAAAATAAGCTTTCCGGGCGGAATTTGGGCCTATTTCGGGCAGATACCGGATTTCCGGGGTGATATGGGGTGTTTCTGGCCTTTTGGTGCCCTTGGGGGCCTCTCTGCGGCGAAGTTGAAAATTTGGGTTTACTCCCGGTTTTAGCCCCCCCTACCCCCCCCCCCCCCCCCCCCACCCCACACTGCCTGCCGGGGCGTGTTGTGAAGTGGTCGCATAAAAAAAGAATTGGGAAGGGATCGAAATAATACTGAGTTGTGCGGGACACCGAACTGGCACAGCAAAGAGGGGGGGGGGGTTAGTCCACTGGTCTGTGCCACTAATATGCCTGTGTACGGCACACCCGCACAAGAGATCACTGGGTTCGCTCCTGCGAACGTTGGGGGAGGGGGGGAGGGGGAGGGGGGCGAGGCCCCCACCCCCCGACCCCCTTCAACAAGCCGCTCACTCCTCCCCCATTATCGCCGCCCCCCACCCCCCCGTTGGCTATAAAAAGGACTAACATTGCGAGAAGGTGCGGGGAGACTTGATTTTCCATTCACTCTCGACAATCAAAGCCCCCCCTGTGTCGAATCATGCATGCCCCCTGTTGGATGTTGTGCAGCTCAGACCCGGGAGAGTTTGGACGAGGAGTGGCCCCAATCCCCCCGCCACCACCCGTGCCGGGGTAAGTGATTTTTTACGTTCACTCTCGACGACTATACCCCCCCCCCCCACCAGCCGCGCGTCCTTTCTTTTAATAATCGAACCGTGAAAAAATAGTAACACACCCACGTCCCCCCACCACCACCACCCTCAAAATCCAAAAAAAGTGCATGCTTTTGGAGATTGCAGCTGGGGTGCTCCAGCATCACCTTGGTCCCCCCTCCCCCGATCTATCTTCTAACCCACCCACCCACCCACCCACCCCCCCCCCCCCCGTCCATCCCGTCTCCCCACAACTGTGTTCATGTCCCCAGAATGACCCAAATACTAAGGCTCCCCCCCCCCCATCTCCCCCCCCCCCCCCCCCGGTATCTGTCTGAGTGTTTCTCATCTTATCGTGTGCTGGGCGGAAAAAGCGCCACTGCACAGGGGGGGGGGGGGGGCTTTCCCCCCCCTCTAAGTAGTCTGGGGCTGTGACTCCAAAAAGGGCAGATGTTGCGAGAAGGGGTGCTGGGGGATTTGGCTTTGCTTTCACTCTCGACAATCAAACCCCCTCTAAGTAACCTGGAGCTGCCTTTATTTTTATTGCAGTTCCTGGTGCGCAGGGCGTTCCTCCTATTTTTGCGGAAGGAGTACGATTTACTCGACGAAGCGCGAAGTAGCGTGTGCGTGGGAGGAGGGAGTGAAGAGGGGGGATTTCTAATCAGAAGACTGCAGGCAAGAAGAGGAAGCGACCGAAACGGGGCCTCAATTAACAGCGAAACGCCGAACTTGGGAAGTGGGGGGGGAGCCGGCTCTGTACTACAAGTCGCGGACTCACTCTAGACGAAGAGGGTGTCGCGGCCGTGTGGGGAACCAAAAACCTGATGAAGGAGGTCCGTGTGTAGTGCCCAAACACGCCGTGACAGCATCGCCAACCTGGCCAATTCAGCCAGTGGGGTCTCTGCCTGGAACACAAAAAAACACTCAGAACACCAAAGGAAACTGCACGTCTTCTTTGGAATCCCCCTAAGCGGGGCAAAGCCCCTTCACTAAAGTGCTTAGTAAGGTGGGGAGGGGTGACCGTACGAAAATATTGCAATTCGGGTGGTGGTGGTGGTGGGGATCCGGAGGCATTGCTGGCAGCCCCCAACGTTGGGCCCTCCCAATTGCAGGTTTCACACAAACACAGGCGGATTTGGCGCTGGTGGGGTTTTTTTTTAACTAGTTACAATCGACGGTGCGTGGCGGAGTCGCGAAGTAACGAAGGAAGGATTAGCACCTTCATGCCACACAGGGGTGTCCATAATAAAGCGAAAGGAGTACGATTTCCCCTCCTCCCGCAGCGGACAGCACAAGACCACACCCTCCATCCCCCCAACCCCATTACTTCTACTTCAGTCTCTGCCCAACTCCCAATCCCCAGCCCCCCCCCCCCCTCACTACCCAGCTGCCCCCTACGCACCCCTTCTCTATTTGACTACCCCCCCCCACCCCCCCCCCCCGCCCTCCCCGCCCCGACAAGCTGCTACTTTCGGCTGTGATGATGTCGGGATCCAACGTTGCCCATCTCGTAGAACTGTTGTTAAGGTGACGTGGGGTGTGTGTGTGTGTGTTGATCACTTTTTAGGTGGGTTAACCCTGCACGGGTCCTAGCCCACCCTGTGTGTGTGTGTGTGTGTGATGGGTGCCCCCCTTCGGAGAGAGACATCTGATAAGAGGGCACGTTCGGTCTACGGGGGTGGCGGGGATGGATGCGTGTGTCGGGGGCAAAACTCTCAACTGGTAATGATGGGATCCGAAGCGGCAGTGGGGCGCGGAAGCGGGGGGGGGGGGGTTTCCCGGGTCTGTTCCGATTTTTCCGGAAAAAATCCAGAAACAATACAAATGGGGAGCATTCGCTCAGTTGTGCAGAAAAGCGATCGCAGTCGCTTCACAAAGAGGGGGACAAGCTGACACCGTTTGACACAGAGCGAAGTCCCCACAGGGATTGGGGTGGGTGGGTGGGTGGTGGCGCTGGGCGAGGGAGGACTCAGAGGAAGCCCCCCCCCCCCCCCCCCTCCCTCTTTCACACACCCCCCTCCCCCCTTGTTTTCACGGTGGTCTTATGCAGAAAATGCATATCATTTTGCTAATCAAATTTTTGCATATCAAATTTTTCCGATTTACATATGTAAATTTTGGAGTTTACATATGTAAAATCCGGAGCTTACATATGTAAATCCGGAGGTTGCATATGTACCCCCGAGGCAAAAATGAGCGAACGGGCAGCATGCCGTTCCTCTTTTTTGCCTCGTGAGAGGTTCCCCCCCCACCAGGCAAGGTGAAAAATGAAGAAACGGGCAGCATGCCGTTCTACATTTTTCCTTGCAAGGCAGGGAGGGCGCCCCCCATGCCAGACAGCAGCCACCCCTGCAGGGGCAACAACTGACGTGCATGGGGGAACGAGGTGGGTCTGGACCCGACACCGCCACCACACGCGCAGTGCACCTTTCGGATACACTGTCGTGAGTGGGGTGTGGGCAGTTCCCCTATCCTGTGAGCTCCTTTCGGACGAAGAGGTGCAGCGGTTATCTGCAACCTTCGTCCTGGACTTGCCTCGGGGGGAACGCCACGGTTTACCGCGGGTCCCGACGAGGGCACTCAGGCAGGATCTTCACGCCACCCCGCACCGAGGTCCCTTCTCACGCGGCGTGTCTCCCAGGTTCATGGCGGCGTCATCAGGTCAGGCTTTGTAGTCTCTACACCATCAGTAGTAAGGGAAATCCTAAAACCATACATGAAATCCACCTTTTGGGCCGCTGGTGTACGAGGCTTGTTCCTCCAATTGAATCATGTTTGCTGTGTCAGGCAATATCAATACAGCCGCTGAAAGAAGTCAAGGTGTTGTGGATCTGCTGCTCACAGGAAGGATTCAGGGTGGATCACAAGACTGACCACCCTCTTTCCTTTGTCAAGTACCCTGTAAAACATCAGAACACCAAGTATCTTTCAACACTACATGTTCAAGAGTGGAATCAGTGGAATCGGAAGGGGTCACCTACCACACGGACACAGTTCCCGCGACTAATAAATGCCGAGAGTTCCGGTGTCCGACCACCTGGTATTACTTGGCTCCATCCACCCAGTCATTACGAGGGGGCGTCCCTTGAAGCCAGTTCCGCAGAACTCAGACCCCCTTAAAACCAATGTCCTGTGTAGACAACTACTTAGCCTGCCTGATGACGACACCAATTCGCTGGGAGAGACGCCGCGGTCCAGGACCCCAATGGGGATGACGTGGCATTGTTTGACCGAATCGGTTGTGTAAGTGTGTAGCCCCCTCCGCCCTCTGTCCCTCCCCCCAGGGTGGTGTGTGGAGGCGAGAAGCGCAAACAGCAGCAATGCAGGCATAGCAAAAAGTGGATCCCTGCAGGTAGACCCTCGGGGTACATCCCTATCATCGGGTCACCTGAAATTTCCCAATTTGAAAATCTGCAACAATCAAGGCAACACGCGATGGGACGGGGCACATGACCTTGCACAGGGGTGGGGGGGGGGGGGGGCAGAAGGCAGGGGGTGGGGTTGCGGTTGGGGTAGGTATAGCGTTTGAATACTTGAGTTTTGTCTGAATTTCGCACAAGAGACGACCCGAACCTCAATTGGCCGATTTTCTCCCCACAACCCCGATTTGGAGGCAACCCTCATTTGCTTGATTTTTGGGGTCGCATGAGGGAACTCGGGGCGGAAACTCGAGATTTTCTCACGACTGTCTTCGAAAATGGACAGTTCCAGACCACCAGGACCCGATTTTCGTCCCAGAAAATTTTGGGTCAATATTTTGGGCGAGATTTGGCCAAGGCCAAAAATCAGCCATTTTCGGGACCGGTTTTAACGCGTTTTAGGGCCCAAAATAGGCTCAAAACTCAAAAATTCCTTCGAAATCGGCCTCAAACGTCCAAAATAGACCCACCCCGGAAAAAAAATTCGAAAAGGGTCCCCCTATAAATCGCCGGATTTTACATATCAACCAAAATCTGAAAACCGTATACTTTTTCAAAATTTTGAGTAAATGGCACCAGGCCTGGGCGGGGAACGAGCCCTTTTTCCAGGTTTTTTGGGTCGGGGAACCAGGTTTTTTCTAAGAATTTTTACAAGGGATTTTTTGCTCGCCCCCCCACAGTTTCCAGGCGCGTGCCCGTCAGGCGGGACTTATTCTCTGATTTCTCTCCGCGTCATCATGTGACAGCTCTCGAGTGATGCCCAGAGATGCTTGCGGCAGAGAGTGCCCCTCATGCGCGTTACAGCTGAAAATGAATGAGGATCATCTGGCACTCGTTCTCATCGGGGGTTGTGCTCCGCAGGGACTCAATACACCTTGGCACTCTCGCAGAGCTGGACATGCCAGCAGCTGGAGGACAGTTACAAAGCTGCCACTCCCGACGCCACCCACCTGCTGGCCCCTTCAGGTCTGAAAGCCCAAAAGCTCCCGGGGATTTTTGCAGTGGTGCGCACCATATTCAGCGCAGTAGGGTGATCTCTCCAATTTTCCAAAACTGCTGGTCTACTGGTTTGGGGAACGGTCGTCGGCAGACCGTTGAAATGCCCGTGTTAGCAAGGCACACTCACGTTTCAGGTAGCGTGTCGCGTGTCACGCATGTCGCGAACGCGGCAAGTGTACCTCCCAGGTAGGGAAGCCCGACCTCCTGTCCGATGTCAGTCAGGCTTCGAAGAAGCGCTTCATGGATGCGGCGCTGACCTCCTACGCTGCACTGTACCCGGAGAAGTGAGATAGATGGACGGGCACACGCTACCTGGGGGGTCTGGGGGGCGGTGCCCCCCAGCCGCCGGAGGCCACGGTCGCGAACATCTGTTTGTGTGGGCGTACAGATTCTGTGCGAGTTGGCTGCGTCCTCAGAGGCGATTGGAGTGGTTGGACCCCGACTTGATGGGATTCGAAGGACTTAAGTACGAGACGTACGCCACAGGGGGGTCTGGGGGGCGGAGCCCCCCAACCGCCGGAGGCCACGGTAGTGAACGTCTGGCTCTCCAGTTGGCCAGCAAGGCGAACGGTACGTGGGACAGACTTCCCTCCATCCTTGTGCGCGCCCTGTCGACTGGGGAAAACTTAGAAAAAGTTTTTTCCTCTGCGAAACAACCTTAGAAAAAAATTCCCCTAACAAAATTCTTAGAAAAAAACTTTTTTCCCCTTACAAAAATTCTTAGAAAAAAAGTTCAGAATCCTGAAAGTGGGGAACAAGCCCCCCAGTTAGGAACAGCCCTGAATGGCACCCCGCTACACCTTTTTCAACATTTTTTTTTATCGTGTAACGTACGGAATTGGCGCTGTTCAGGACAATAATTTTTCCAAAAAAATATTTTTTTTTGGTGGAGAAATTCGGAAAAACTGTTTTTGCCGATATTTTCTTCGGAATTTCACCCCCGCGGATCGCCACAAAAAGACCCGGTTTTTGACGGAATTTGAGAGTTGAGCTCCGTAGATTACACCATAAAAAAAATCGGTGAATTTAGTGGAGTAGAGTTCAATTTACTGCTGCCCAACCACTATTACCAACTTTCCTAAGGAAAATCCCCCCAAAAATCGACCCAAAAATGGGTCCGTCTCAGGGAGGCGTCCGGGCCGGAAACAACATTTTTCCGGCCCAAAAATGTGATTCCTGTGTAGTTTTAGTGAGAACCTTCCCAGGAAAAAAAATCGGTGACTTTTGCGGTGTATAAGGCCTCCTACACGGGGTCCCAAAGTACACAAAAATAGCCGAAAATAGCCGAAATCCTGGAGCAATTGAGAAAGTCAGGGGAGAGGTGGGGGCAGTGATCTCGTGCCAGGGCTGGCAGGGGGGGCCGCGGCCCCACCTCCCTTTTTCTGTAATTTTTGGGGAGGGTGGGCCGCCAGGGGTGGCATGGCCCTACCTTGGCCCTACCTCAATATTTTCCCCGTCGAATTTTGCGGATGGGTCAGATTTTGGGGCTTTTGGGTTCGGCCTTGTAGCCGAGTTTTCACGCGCAGCGTATGAAAACCCAACGCCATCATGAGCAGGTGTACCAGGTGCTGGGGGCTTGGTGGTGCTCATCGAAGCGCACCGTCAGGCACTCATCAGGTCAAGCGAAGGATCATCCCCGCCTGGAATGTGCAACAGCACCAACCGGTGTGGGGATTAGCCTTCGAGGGATTTTAGGATGTTCACTACCGTGGCCTCCGGCGGCTGGGGGGCTCCGCCCCCCAGACCCCCCATGTAGCCTGTTAGCTTTGCTGCCGTTCCTGAACACGGCGCGCTGGCAAAGTTACTCGGGATTGCAGTTTTGCAAGTGCTCAATGGCAACCCAAGACCCCCTGACTACTGATTTTTGGTCCAGCAGGACGATCTAAGGCGGCAGCATCCGATGCCTTTCGAATTGGGGGGAAAACGTTCTGTGGCCCTGTTTGCATCATACTGCGGGAAATCGGAGTGGGGTTGGGCTGCACTTTTTCCCCTGCGGAGCGAGCTCGGCCCACCCTGTGCCCTACCTCTTTTTTGGTTTGCCCGACCCCCAGCGAGACCACTGGGTGGGGGGCCTTCAGGCCTTCTGCACTGCCCGGGGAAGCAGGGTGATGTTGGTGACATTCCATGAACTCTTGCATTTGAAGCAGGCCATGTTTGTGTTTCACATGATTCAGATGAGTTTTCCTGTGCATGGAAGGTGGTGGATTCGCAGGCAATAAGAAGCAAAAAAATCACTGTACAAAAGCCTACCAAGGGGGGTGAGAACTGCATCTGGGAGTAAATTGTCTTCCACTACACCTTTTTCCCCGATTCTGGCCGCATTTGATTCCGTTGCTACCATAGCTTTCCGAGATTTTTTGAAAAAAAAAATTCCCGGCCAACCTCACCAGTCAAATTGGGATGCGCATCCGCATCCCAATTTGAACCCAACAGACTGCATTTCCGGAACTCGAAACAGGGCGGAATTGACTGCTAGGTATACCGCGGAATTCACGGTGGGGTCACAACTCAAAATTGTCAAAAAAATGTACAAATTGCTGCTGCCCAAGTAAACGACTAAAGTATACGGTTTTTCAGATTTTGGTTGATACCGTATTCGGAAAAATACTGGAACGGAAAAATGCTGGAACGGATTTTTTCTGGAACGGAAAATAACTGGAACAAACCCGGATTTTCGAAACTTGGAACATTATTCCGTTCCAGTATTTTTCCGTTCCAGAATTAGAATATGGGGGAAATTGACGGGTACTTGTCAGTTTTTGGGGCACATGTCCGAAATCCCACCTCACCCCACCCCATGCCATGGTGGAGGATGGTGGGCCCAACATACCCTTGGGAAAGTACCCGACTCTCAGAAAACGGCCAAGTCCGCGCAGACCCCCCAAAACAATTCTGGAACGGAAAATAACTGGAACAGATGGGGTCTCGGCCGGAACTTGGAACATTATTCCGTTCCAGTATTTTTCCGAATACGGTATGTAAATTTGGGATTTACATGTGTAAATCTGGAAGTTGCATATGTAAATCCCAGGTTTACATATGTAAATCTCGACTGTCTTATGTCAGCCCGGGATTTTCATATGCAAAATGATATGCAAAATGATATGCATTTTACATATGTAAACCGCTGTTTAAGACCACCGTGTTCCTTGCCCCCGCCCCCCCCCCCCCCCCCCCCGCTTCAGAAGCTCCGTGAAATATTTTGGCACTATTCGGCAAGGGGCTTCAGGTAATTTTTTTCTTTACCCCCCCCCCCCTCCCAAAAAAAGCCGACTTCGCCGTCTTGTTGCCAGCCCTTATTGGCTTCTTTCGTTCTTTTTACTGTTCAATGGTGTGGGGCTGCTCCCCCCCCCCCCCCTCGAGAACAGCATTTGCCTTTGAACGTACCTTTCACCCCACCCCCCCATTTGCCTCCTCTCTTCTTTTGGTCTATTTCTTAACAATATTCCCTACCCCAGGGCATTAGTTTGACCTTCCCGACGGAGCCTGAAACCTGGTTACCCTGGTTATGACCCACCAAATTTTTTCGCTCGGGCGCTTCGCGCCCGAGCGCCTCCTGCGCCGTTGTGACCGCGGCGTGCTATTACCTGTCACCCCACCCCCAGGTTATGTATAGTCTCTACTTCCCCCGGGTTTGTGAGAGGACACAGCACACAATTCGCGGTGGTGCCAGGAGGATAACCAATCTACACGCCGACAGGCTTCCTGGCACTCCGCGAGCGCCCGAAGCTTGAATTGAGGGCATGGCTGCGGGACGACGCCCAGAGCGTACACGGCACTTGGCAATTTTCGCTTGGAGTTGCGCCCCGGGTTTCCCACCACCCATGGTGTTGCACCAGTCAGTGGCGAAGGACACGACGCGGCCGCATTCGACGTGGCCGCATTCCGGCTGTTGCAGAGGAGTGCAATGCTCCAGAGCAGCTCTTGCGACACGTTACGGGTTGATGACACACGAATCCGGGTCGCATGCTGGCTCACCTTCGTCGTGGCCTGGGTTTTGTCAGTGAGGGACGGCGCAGAAGGGCGCTGTACAATCTTGGCCTGCATCTGCCGCCGAATGACAGATGCAAGTCGTGTCGTACTATGGCTGCTTGGTGGGCTAGCGCAGCAGGTTACTTGGTCAGGAAAATCCCCGGTTCCGAGCCAGAATTTTGACTTTTTTTTATTTTTTAAAATAACCAGGTTTCTCCAAATCCTGGTTATCATAACCGGATAACCAGCCCAAACTAATGCCCTGCCTACCCCCCCCCCCCCCCGGCAAAAAAAGCAAGAATCGCCCACCGTGGGATCATCATCAGAATAACTCGAAACAGCCCCTCTCGTCAGGGGCTGCGAGAGGCACATCAAGAAGAGGAGTGGAGCTGCGTTCTTTGTTTGTACTAACGGTGTCTGCGACTGCATGTGTTGCAGAATACCGAACGCTGCCACGAATCTTTTTCATGCGAAAATCTAGCTGTATTTTTATCTTCTTCTTCTTCTTCAAATACCCGCTGCAAAATCTTTCGAAAAATGCAGCGGTAGTGGTGGAGGGGTGGTGGTGGTTTGCACAGATAAACTCAGAGATCCCTGCCAGTTCTTTGTTTCCCGCCCCCCCCCCCCTCCCCTCTCTCCAGATTGGGCACAAGCCTGGAGGAACAGCAGCCTTTCTCCCCCGCACCCTCTGTCTTGTGGCGGGCATCCAAGTCTCCTTTGCACGGGGGAGACATTTCGGGATGGCGTGCCATGGCGTGGGAACCCCGCATGCGTAGCCTGTGTGTTTGTGGTTCGCAGTGCAAATCGCATCAAAATGACGGGGGGGGGGTAGGGGGGGCTAATTCAACCCAAAAAACGGGAGTAAACCCCACTTTTTCAGGGAGCATCCCTAAACATGAAATCAATGCTACAAATCGACCCAAACCAGTCCAGAAACGTGTTTCTGGGGGGTTTTGGTGACCTGTGTGGCCCAGAGAGGCCCAGAAACGCGATTTTTTTCACTTGGCACAGATGTGGTACCAGATGCGGTACCTGAATGGCCCGAGAAAAACAGCCGGCGGGCACTCCTTTCTGCAGGCACTGCGGCTTGACGTCATATGTCACCATTGCATCAATGTAGTCATGATTGAGCCACTTCGATAGTGTTCCGCCCCCTTCACAGTTTGTAAGATCGGCAAGGTGGGTTTATCGTGGTTGGCGTGCCACCGTACATTTTTCACGTACCCCAATGCTGGCTGGCACGACATGAACTGCGCCAGCCACCCCGGTGCATCTCCCGGAGGAGGGAGACGAGCTTATCCTCGAGAAGGAAAACGCTCTCGATCCGAGTGGCGCTCAGCTCACCAGCAGGTTCCCTGTCATTTGCCTTCAATTATTTGAGGGCGTAGCCGCCCCATTAGAATGGCAAGGGCCGCTAGTTGATTACTCTCAATGAGAGCAGGGCATCAATTGCCCACTTTGGGGGATATCGAGGTCGCTGAGTTATTGCCACCTCTGAATGGCGTCGGAACGGACAAACCCTCTGAGCAGCGTCCTGCTTCCGCCCATAGTGCGTGCCTATCATCTCCGGAACCTCAATCTACAAGGGAGACTAACCTTCTCAGTGCAAACACGAGTGCACTTTGGCCTCTACCCCCACCTCGCGGTGCTGCTTGTCGCCCCTCGGTACATGGTGATGTTACATCGATCAGCGTCATCAAGTAGAGCTTGACCGATGAATCATTCGGTTGCTTCGACCACAGGTTTCGCTGTATGTTGCAAGCAGCCGCTGTAAACTGGCACAGCACCGGTACCACATCTGTGCCAAAAAATTGGAGACGCAAAAAATGAGCTTTCCGGGCGGAATTTGGGCCTATTTCGGGCAGATACCGGGTTTCCGGGGTGATATGGGGTGTTTCTGGCCTTTTGGTGCCCTTGGGGGCCTCTCTGCGGCGAAGTTGAAAATTTGGGTTTACTCCCGGTTTTAGCCCCCCCTAGGGCAGTGAACCCAATAAACGACGTTTATTTCAGAAACCGTTTTTAAATAAACGTTAAACGTTTATAAACGCTAAACGTTTAGCGTTTATTTAGCGAAGCAGCTTGTGCCCACACCCCACCCACATAACCTGACCTCACACACTCCCACACGATTCTGGTGGCAGAAAGTGCCCAATATGCTCCGGAAACTCAATTCCGCCCACTCACAGGGGGTGGTATGCCCCCGACGATGCCGTTTTTAGCAACCAAAATTTTTGGGACAGAACTTGTACCTGGGCTGCACACCACAGGACACATCAAGCAGAGCAAGCACACCTCAACCTGCCAGATGCACAGAAGAACTGTTGTCGTTGATTGTTCTGAAACATAACAGCTTCTCGGTGCCCTCCAGAGGCCAAAAGGCAAGCCAATATGAGGTAATTGCGCCAGGAACAGTTGTGGGAGAAGTATGGTACAGTTCGTGTCCCATTTGACGCTGTTCTTGGGAGCTTACGGCAGCTGGGTCTGTGGCACGGCGCATCCGTTGCCAGGGAGCGCGTCCTCGGGTGTGGTGCCTCACCTGCGAGCATGTGGCACAGGGACGCCATACGAGAGTCTCTCAGATGCCTCCTCTGATGGGAGGCAGCTGACTGGAACAGGCACCTGGTACAGCAGGCACGGGTACAAGAAGTGGCCAGAAATAGCGCCGATGTTTTCGACCCTGCGCTTCGACATCTTGCTGTCCTCACCGCAGCGGTGACCCCCCGCCCTGGAATTTGGGGTGTGGTGCGCTGGCCATGATGTATTATGATGTAAAGTGACTCAGTGGCAGAGCCTGCAGGAAACGTTTATTAAGCGTTTGGGGGTCTTCGCTACGGGGTGGTCGTCAGTGCATTTTGGTGCATTTCCTGTTGAATTGGCTGAAAAATGACGAAGATTGTCGAAGTTTGTCGACCAGCGAAGACCCCCTTTATCTGAACGTTTATTTCCGCTCAGAATTTTGAGAAACGTTAAACGTTTATAAACGCTAAACGTTTTCAACGTTTATTTAATCACTGCCCTAGGGGGGGGGGGGGTCACTCGGGGGTTTCTGGACTCCTGCGAATGGAAAATCCACCTGGGGCACACCCCACCTGTGACAGGCTGTGCGGCACAGCCTGCCTGGTGCGAAACCAGAAACCAGCGGCCCTCATTGGGGCTGCTCGAGGCACCGCCAAGAATCGTTGAAATAGTTCAAAATGATTGCACGTGTGTGTGGCCCAGCGATTCGGTTGGGATTCAGGCGCTCTGCGTTCCATACAGCTTGGGTGACGATTGTCCCAGAAGCAGAGAGCGGTGTGCTTGCTATGGGGCGGAACGGCGGCGGGAGGGCGCACCTGATGACTTTCCCGAAAAAAAAAGATAAAAAAAGATGGTGTGCGCGGCTGCCGCTGTGGGCACGCACGCACAGCGTCGCATCCGATTCCCCACCACGCCCCCCTCCCCGCTCGGTGCGCTCTGCATTCAGCAAAAAAATATCTGACGTTGGCTTTCCACACCCCATCCCCCCCTCCCCCTTTGGCGCCCTGGATCCAGAGCCTGATTTTCCACCTTCGTTTGTCTTGGCGCCCTTTTCTTCTTGGGCCAAGATTTCCGGGTGCGTCGTTTCTGGTGGCCCAAAGTGTGAGATCATCAAAATACGGGGCGATTCTACGGGGTTTCTTCCTTCCACACTCCCCCCATCATTAACCCGTGGAAAAGTGGTGTCCGCATCAAGATCAGGATGTGCTTGGTGCGGTCGGCACTGCTGCAAAACGATACTAATCTCGTTAACCCTTTAACCCTTTAGGAGTTATCTACACATATATGTGTAGATAACTCAGATTTTTTTGGCCACTGGCACTCAGGCACTTTCTACTCGGAATTTTTGCCCGATTTTTTTTATGGTGAACTCGGATGTCGCAGTTCTTTCCACGAACGCCGGAGACAAAAATGGGCACGCCAAAGGGCAAATGTTTGTTGCGAGTGCGAAACTTGGAAAAAACGGAAATTTCCGGAAATCGGGATTTTTTTGGGATCTGGGCACTTTGGGTTATTACCTGGGCAAAGTGTCTTCTACTACGACTTTTTCAAGATTTTTTTTATGGTGAACTGTTCCGAACGCAACGCGTCGTATTCTCGCAAAGAACACACATTTTTCCGGGAAAAAAATGCAGTTGCCGGCGAAAGAACATTGTCGGCACTGCCTGCCCTAGAGCTTTGTTGTTCGTGTAGTTCATGTTACAGTGCTAAGAGCCCGTAGAAGCAAAAGTAGAACCTGCTGCGCTAGCCCCACCAAGCAGCCACAGTACGACAGGACGCGCGCAGGCACCGGGCCCCCTCTCCTTAAAAAAAAACTGCCTGCCCGGCACTTCAAATTGTGGTGACCCGGAAAAAAAAATTTTTTTCGGGAAAAATATGTTCTCGGAAACGGCGAGAACAGCGCATTTCACGACAGAAAAAATTCTGAAAAAAATCCAAATTTGAAAATTTTTCCGGCCGAAACCAAATTTCGGACCCACCTATTTTTCGGTTTTTGGTGGTTTCTGGCCACCCGAGGGTCCTGCACCTGTGGTCACAGAAATGGCCTCGAAACACCCCCAGGCCCCCTAAAAACGCATTTCTGGAAAGATACGCCCCAAAACTGCCCGAAGGGTGCGTCTGAGTCTGGTGACCTGACCCCACAAACCCTGCATTTTTCACCTTTTTCACCCAAAAATTGGATCAGCAGGCAAAAATCGAGATTTTTTGACTTTTTCACCAAGTCTCGGCATCGTGAACTGCGCTGTCCTCGTTCTGCCCGAAAAACACATTTTTCGGATTTTTTCCCGAATCTGGGGGTCCGGTTTGGCCACGTGGCTGGGCCCGAAAATCAGCCAAAACCATTTTGGGTGGTCATTGGGAGTCGCCTGCCGTGGGAAAAAATATACTTTTTTCACAAAAAAAAGTCGATTCTCGGATCGTTCTGAAACAACGCGGTTCACCATGAAAAAAAATTCCGATTTTGGTGTAGTAGAAAATTGCTTACTGGGCAAAGTGGCCAGAATTCCGGTTTTTGGGCCTTCTAAATCGTACCCCCCCGATGGCTAAAGGGTTAACCCTTTTCCGACCACGGGGGGGTTAATTAATTTTCGAGATTTCGGGTTTCACACCGCGATCGTGAGTACGTTGGACGGATTTTGGTGTTTTTCAAGATTTCTTTTGATGGTGAAATCGGTTGTCGCAATTATATTCAAGACAACCAAACAAAGTCCCCGGAAAATTATTTTTTCCATTTTCCCAGCAGTGACAAAGTGCACACCGTGAAAACACCCTGAAATCCTGAAAAAATCGCGCGTGGCCTTGGCAACCCAAATATATTGGGTATCTGGAACCCACTCAGATCCTACTGTTGCTTTCTCGAGCACAGTGGTCGAAACCCTACTCTCGGTGGCCAAACAATCGCCAAATGGTGGAGTTCAAAGCATGTTACTGCTGATCGCAAAAACCAAAGATTTTCGAGGGTTTTCCAGGGTACGTATATGCAGGCTACATAGGGGCCTATATAGGTGGGTGGTCGGTGTGGGTTGGGGGGGCCAACTTGACCTCTGCCGTCCAGTGGGACGGAACAACGTCTTTTTTCAAAAAATTTGTTGTCGTGAAATGCGCTGTTCGTGCCATGTTCGAGACTGCCAGAGTTGTTGAACAAAAATATTTCCCTCCCTTGACAAACGCGAAAGCCAAGTCCCTGGTTAATTAGCATT
Source organism: Rhynchopus euleeides (assembly GCA_963210315.1). Lineage (NCBI taxonomy): Eukaryota > Euglenozoa > Diplonemea > Diplonemida > Diplonemidae > Rhynchopus > Rhynchopus euleeides. Next base: position 1,579,437 of record OY723269.1, read on the forward strand.
CCTGGTCATGGGGTCTGGGTGTCGTCACCCCCACCGGGCCACTTTCAGCCTCACGAATCCGTGCGAAGCGGCGATTTTCGGACAGATTCAGCCCAGAACAATTCCAGGAAAAAAATCGATCAAAAAGTTCAAGTTCGCAACATGTTACTTGGTCTTGACATTTTTTTCTCGTTTTTCCAAAAAATGGCCAAAAACCAGAATTCTCGGATTTTCGTGTTTTCCCCTCCGGTGGGAACATGAATTCTGTAAACCAACATGTCCAAACACGCACGTTCGTGGAATATTTTTCACCAGCCCTTTTCACCATAAAAACATGGTATGACAAAGGTCTTAATAAGAAAAGGATCTTTTCACTTCTTTCTTAAGACGTCTTAATGCAGGTGCTGCATTAAATTTCTTAAATTAATGACCCCCATTATTTTTAAGAAATGCAGGATTTCTTAAGATTTCTTAATGAAATGATGGACATTATTTCCATATCTCCCAGCATTAAAAATGTCCATCATTCTGAAAAAGATCTTTTAAGATCTTTTTCAGAATGATGGACATTAAAATGCTAGGCATTAAGAAACACGTCTTAAGAAATCAGTAAGAAATCTTTAAGAAATAGCCCTTTCGGCATTACATTAAGACGTCTTAAGAAATTTCGAGATTTCTTAACATTTCTTGCAAGATCTTTGTCATACCATGTAAAAAGAAATCTTCAAAAAGGTGACATTCTAAGGAACTTACCTCCCAACCCCAATTTTTTTTGCATTAACCACGCATATATGCGTGGTTAGTCGGGAAAGGGTTAAACACCAGGGGGGGTCGACTTTATTTTCCGTTTTTGCGACCTTTTCTCATTGAGCCCGAAGCCGCAACCCCGCATTTTTTTCATCCGAAAAGTAGGTAATCGGGTGTATTTTGACTCGCGGAATCCACCATCGCAAGAAATTTTGAAAAATAATGCGAAGAAAAATCCTGAAATGGGACTCCTTTACGCACCCCCAAAAAGGCCTATTTTCACCCCAAAATTGGGGGTTGATGAGTTTCTCCTGAAAAAATCCGAGGCGGTGGCATGAAATGGCGGAACCAGGGGCAATCTGGGACAGAATCAGCCCAGCGGAATCCGAGATACAAAAAAAATCTCAATTTGATGGAGTAGAACACCCCTGGGTGCCAGCCCGCAATGGCAGGTCCCGTTGTGCCGACCTGCTCAACCACCCTCAGGGGGGTATCTGACGTGTGGAGCGGGTTGAGGACCGGTCATCCGTTTTTTCCAGATCAGCCTCAGTACCCTGGGGGAATTTTGAACAGCGGAATCCACGATCGCAAGAGATTCTGAAAAATATTGAACAGAAAATTCCTGAAATGGGGCTCCTTTGCGCGCGTCCTCAAAAATGCCCAAATCCCCCTGGAAATCGGGGAGCCGTCTGATATTCCCTGAAAAATGCTGGATGGTATCGAGCTTGGCGCAACCGCAGGCAATATGTGACAGAATCAGCACGGAAGATTCCGAGACAGCAAAAAAATCGATCAAAATGGTGAAGTGGAGCCCCGGGGTGCCCGTTCCCAATTGCAGGTCACATGAGCACCGACCTGCGGAAATGCAAGAAGGGCCGGGGTGTGAGGGGTGGACGGGAATTGAGCGGTCTTGTGTCCAGCCCTCGAATTCCTCCACATCAGTCTCAAGTACCCATAATTTGTGCAGGGCTCAGTTGCACACTACTGTTTCTGGGTGCTGGCTGGGCGCCGTCGACACTCTCCTGTGGAGGTGGTATTGCCTGTCTTGGAACGGTCCTTCTCAGGGTGCATCGTTCTTGGCAAGGCCGAGGGAGACACGCATTACAAACGGCAGTCGAACACGTGCCACTGGCATTTGTATTCAAGCGAGGAAGCGGTCGAGGCCGGTTGTACCTCTGTTCGATGAATACTGGCGAACTGATGGTGGTGCCAAAAACAGGAAAATATAGTGGAAAAAGTGACCAAAAACCGATTTTTGACCAAATTCTCCTTCAAACCTAAAACTGGTTCTGCTCCATCTTTCTCGCCGAAACTGGTCGCATTTGATTCCGCTGCTCTGAAAGATTTCACCATAAAAAAAATCGGTGAAAAATTCCACGATCCGACCCCATAGGTGCCCAAGGAATATTATCCCACCCCGTACGGGGTGGTTGGTGCTTAAAGGGTTAAGGGGGTAACTGTACTCATTCTTGGCCCTCGTCGGTGGTGTACGAGCCTTCAACGCATCCCGAATCAGTCCACTGGCCATGCCCAGCAACAGCATGTCGATTTGCTGACGGCGTGCGCTTTTCTGTGATTTTTCGAACTGCGCCGGCACAGCCACCGTCCCCTGCAATGTGTACCCGCCTGTCACAGCGAGAAAGAGGAAATATTGCAGCCCCCAGAGGAGAGAGAGCAGAGGTGTGTTGGGGCTGGGTGTGTGTGTGTGTGGGGGGCGGGAGTAGCGGGGCGGGGGGGGACGGGGAGTGACAAGGCGAGATGAGCCTGCACGCCCAGGCTCGGCTCGGTTGGGGGCCTCCTCCAGGAGCTTCTTCTTCTCCCCCACACCCCCCGCACGCGCACACAGACACACAGCTGCACCCACCGACTTCCTTCCTTGCCCCCCCTTCCCCCCGCCTTCCCGTCGTCCTCAGCTAGCCTGTCTCTGTCCAAGTCAGTTTCGCTCTTTCTCCTGTGGCGTCCATTGTGTCGCCGGGTGCTGACTGTCATCCCCCTCGAGCAGCGCCAGAAAGCACCTTCCAGAGCAGCACGTTGTCGCATGTTTTATCGAAAACAGACACCCCCCCCCCCTCCTCCTCCTCACCCCCATCCGCAAAACACTGACCCACCCACACACCCCCGTCTCGCTGAAACATATCCCAAGAGCCTTTGTTTTGAACTTACCTATTGGCCCCCCACCCCCCCACCCCATTTCCCTCCCCTCCCCTCCCCATCCCTCCCCATCTCCCCTCTGATGAAAAGTGTGGTTTTTCCCCCCCGGCATTTTTCTCTTCTTTCAAATATATACCCCCCTCCCCCCCCCCCCCTCCACCACCGCCGCCACCGCCACACCCCCTCCTCTCTCTCATTTGTCTTTGCTGTGTTGAGTCATTACCCAACCTTCCCCGTCTCTACTAATCAGCCGATTGGTGTAACCTCCGTTAGTCATCGAATGCCACCTGCTGTTGAGTGAAACGGGTGGGGCTGGGTGGGGTGGGGAGGAGGGGGTGGTGGTGGTCAAATTAACGCATTTTTTGCATTCTTCTGCATAACCCTCTTACCTCACCTTCCCCCCACCTCTCCCGCCTGTGGCGCTGGGGGCCCTTTTCAGGACTGTGGGAGGGAAGGAGGGGGTGGGTGGTGGTTGTGGTTGCGGCATCCGATTTCACTCGGTGCGGCCTTATGCGCGAAAACACACCAAAAAAAACGGGGTGGTTAAAATTATGTGGGTGGGTCTTGCGTCGATCAATCGGTCCCTGCCTGCGCCACTTTTGTGTTCCACAGCAAAAAAATTTACCCCCCCCCCCCACTACCCGCCCGCCCCTCGTTTCAGCATGGCGCTGGAAAAAAATGGGCCTGCTAAGAGCACGGCTGCCAACAAAAAATTGTTCAAATCGTTCAAAGGCTCTGTCCGTCTGCCGCTGCCACTCTCTGTGGGAAGGCACGATCGCGGCGAGCGCTCGCCCTCTCTGCCCCAATGCAAAAAAATGGAATGGAATGCTCACACGCACACATCACTGCAATATCATGTTTTGTTCAGTGCATGGCGTACCGAGCAAGGGTCTGTTGCAACCACCCTCCCCCCCTCCCCCACTGGACTCCACACACACACACACACGCGCGCGTGATTTGCTTTGTTTTCAAATCTCTACGACGACCTTGGCTCTCTGCCAGTTTCAATGATGATATTATGTCTCGGGCGACAAAAACAGACACCGCGGCATCACCACAGCAAAGGCTGCGGTGGTGGGTTGCTCTTTTGTTCTGACCGGGATTTCAACAAAAAGAAAAGGTGCGGAGTTCGGCATTTGCCCCCCTGGAGTTAGCCTTCTTGTGACCCCCACTCACACCACTTCGTTAGACTGGGGGGAAGCGGTGGGCACACACACTGGAAATAGCAGCGTGCGCATGGAACGCACCGGAGGCACATGCAACACACGACACACACCCCTTGCTGTGAGCTCCGATTTCACCGCCCAGCGACAAAGTGAGTTCTGGGCACAGCGTGAATGAGGAAGCAGGGGGCGAGAGGTGAATGTGTGTGGGGCGAGCTCACTCACCCCCCGACTCTGAAGCGAAGAACCCCACGATGGCGCACGATCGCCCCACCTCCCCCCCCCCCCCCCCCCCCCCCCCCCACCCGGCACTCGTTTTTTTTAATATAAAAAATCTGTCTTGCCTTCCTGTGACCCCTGCGTCTCTCTCTCAGTCTGTCTCATTCTCTGCCCCCCACTGGTCCCCCCCCCCCCCCGCCCCCCCCCTTCGTCCTTGCGCCCTCACCCCATCCCATCACGACCTCTCCCATCCTACGTTGCGTCTGCTGGTTATTCAATCTACCAAGCAGTGGAACCGTCCGTAACTAGGGGGGGAGACGAGATCTGGCGGTGGTGGTAGCGATCGCAGGGTGGTGTGGTGGCGGGGGTGCGTATGTGTTAAAAGCAAATTTCTTGGTTGCGTGTTGGTGTTTGTGTGTTTGTGCTTCTTTTGGCAGTGGTGGTCACGCCTCGAGCCCGGAGCTCGGTGTGCTTCCACGCTGCTACATAACAGGTATTTCTTGTCAGAGACCTTCGCTAGGGTGCTGAGCACGGTGTGTTTATGGGGCATTTCCTCCTATCCATAGGAGGTAATCCCTAAAACTTTGCTGAAAATTGGCCATTATCAGCGACGACCCACTTAGTCTAGCACGATTCGGAGGGTGTGTGTCTGCTTCCCCAGACACTCGCATGCAACTTACTACGCCCTAGCTGCGTCCCCAGCATGACGCATGGTGCTGTGTGGCCTTGAGACATTCCAGCAAACTTGTGCCCTTTCCGCCCCCCGCCATACTTCGTTGTTTGGTCACAAGCTCTGCTGAACAATGGAGACCGGGATGGGGAGAAAGTGAGCACTAAAAAATGTGTGCCGCAAGGCGGGGGAGGTGTCCCCCTTTAGGTCCGCGGCGACTGTGCGGGATATCGGCAAAAATTGTTCACATGTGTGTCAAAGCGGCGTGATTGCCACATGAGCTTGAAGGGCAGGTTTCTGGCCTGGCCCCTGCCGGGTGCCACCGACGCTTTCCAACAAGATTCGCGTGTGTGGACAGTGGAGATCACGCCAGGAGCAAGTGCTCTGTGTTTTCTACACTGCTATAACAAGATTTGCGTGTGTGTGTGTGATTTGCAGTGGAGATATCGTATCAAGAGCATTGGTGCTCCATGCGTTCTACACTGTAAAGGAGCGATTCGCTGGTCGTCTGTGCGACACCCCCAACAAAGGAAGCACGCCAGAAGAAGCTATTGTTCGAAACAATGATTCACGCGAGTGTGTGTGTATGTGTGGAGTTCAGTGGAGACCGCACCTATCGTACAGGGGTGTTCGGTGCGTTCAGCACTTCTAGAAAGGTGTATGTGGAAGGGTAAGTCACAAACGAGCGCGCATGGGGCGGGGGGGGGGGGGCGGAGGCAAATAAACGTGTCAGTGGCGGAGAGGCAGCGTTGCGCGCCACACCATCACCACCCCCACCCACCCCATCCCATCCCCCCTTTTTTTTTGAGCAGTTCTGAACCTGGGCATCGGGCAGCATTTTGTCTTTGGCCTTTCCAAACAACACCTTGCCTGTATCATATTGAAAGAGTCAATGTAAGCGCTGCCGCACCGCACCTCCACCTCCACCTCCACCCCACAGGCGATTCAGAGGAATCGGAAGAGCGTCGGCAGAGGGGGAGGGCGGGGGGGTCACACACACCCTCTTGGAGGGGGGGGGGGGGCGGGGAGAAGGGTCACAGGACCCACCCCCTCACTCCCTCCCTCCCTCCCTCTGTCCCCCCACGCCACCCTCCCCAGAGAAGCAGGTCGAAATACGCGCACTTCCGCCCCTCCCTCCCCCCGCCCCCACATCCCCCCCCCCCCCCCCCTCTCTCTCTCAAGCGCTTTTCAACAGAGTGCCCACCTGGAGCACCCTCCCCGCCTGAAGCTCCAGCGCACAACACAAGCGACAACCGAAGCAAACGGCACGGGTCTCCCGCCCCCCCCCCCCTTTCTCTCTCTCTGCGAAGGCCGACGCCGCACCCGTTCCTTCTGGCCCTCCCCCTTGCAACGATGCATGAGGGGAGTGGCGGGGGCTGTGGCATCGGGCGGCCATACTCTACGGCCTCAGGGGCTTGCAACCCTGTGCCAGCGCTGCAGGAGTGCCGGATATGTCGCGCCGGTGGGTTGGGGCTCGTGGCGCCGTGTGGGTGCAAAGGGAGCATGAAGTGGGTCCACGAGCACTGCCTGCTGACCTGGATGAAGGCGCGGTGGAAGAAGGGCGGGCTGCAGGAGCGTCGATCCTGCGAGGTTTGCGGGGAGGAGGTATCTCTGGCACTCACCGGGACTGACTTCCTCCTGTTTCCCTACTCAGCATGCACACATCACGGAGGGGACCCTCTGTTGATCAGCGTGCTCGTCCTGGCTGTCGCCACCTCCACCACCGTTTTCCTGCTGTGCACTGCGATGGAGACGCTGGGGGTCAACCTGTGGACGTCCGTCATCCGGTGGGTTATCACGCCAGCCATCCTGGTTCTGAAGGCGTATCTCGTGCTGATATGGGCGAGCGGGGCGTGCCGGAAGGCGCCGGCATTTACCAGGCGCCTGATGGGGGTCTTCGAGGTCATCCCTTCGCTGTCAGAGCTGCTGTTCGTCTCATTCCTCAATACCACGCGAATTGTGTTCTCAACGCTGTTCGACGATGACGAGGTGGTATGTTATTTTGAAGGTTTATTTTTTGCGCGCTCAAAAAGATACGGCGTTGTTGGTGCGCCAAACCCGGGACAAAAGGTCGCCCGGAGCTGTTCTCCCACAGTTGATGGGCAGGGTGCCTATAATAAAGCGAAAGGAGTACGATTTCGGCGGCACAGATATTTTCCCCGGGATTGTTTTCAAGGTGGCCTCACATCCCCACACCCACCACAGACCGGTTCCTTCGGCCCCGTCGAATATCGGGTTGTCGTGTTCGTTTCAGCTGTGATCAACTACGCTGCGATGGGTCTGCTGCTTCACCGTGCGTTTGTGAGCTCTGCCGGTATCCCAACTTCCACTGTGTCACGAAAAACATCCCGTGATGTGGAGCCAGGCACGTGATGCGGTGTGGTGCATCTGCACCCCTTCCCTGTCGAAGTGCCGTTGTCGTGTGTGTCCTCCCACCCACCCCTCACCTCTTCATGATGGTCAAAACCCAAATGAGGGTATACTTTTCAGCTAACACCCCCATCACGAAGGCACATTGCACGCACGCACACAACCCCTCGTGCCCCCCCCCCCCAAGTAACCAGATACTTCATCCGTGATCAGTCAGAAAAAAGAATGCCCAAACACACGTCGTGAATCCAGCTGTTCCGTTACTCCGTTCCTTCCACTTGTTTCTTCTTTTCCGGATTGGGGGTGGGGGGGGGGGTTTTTTTTTGGGGGGGGGGTTCGGGGATGAGACTATTTTCCCATGTCCCGTGCAAATCATTTTCTTCTTTTGTTGGCAGGCATGCGTGCCGCCACACAAAACAAATGAAGGGAGGGGGTGTTGTGTTATGGGGTGGGTGGGGAGCCAGGGGGCCTTCGCCCCGCTGCCTGAAAACTGTGACAGCGCGTCGCCTAATTTGTGAGGAGAGCGGTGGCTCGCCTTATCTGTCGTTTAGAGCGAATGCCTTATTCATAGAGCAGTTTTGTCTCTGGCCATACGCTCTCTGCTGGCAATAACCTGAGTGGAGAGCGCTTTTGTGCCACACACACACACACACGTGAATCCTTTTATAGTGTACAGTGCAGAGGACACCGAGCAACCTGCAGTTGGTGTGATCTCCACTGTCGATACACACAACACACACATGTGCGAATACTTTTGGGATTGTGTAGAAACACACACCGATCGCCTGCTAAGGCTGATACCTTTGATGACATGTGATCTCCACTGTCACACACGTGCTTCGATATTTTTATTTTTTTTTGCAGCAGTGCAGAGAGAGCACCGAGCCCTGTCCCCCCGATGCGATCTCACCACTGTAAACTATACACACAGTTTGCTGCAAAAAAATGCGGGGTAAAATGCGGTGCAGTTCTCCCTTTTTCTGGGACGGAAGTGGAGGCACCGCCCCCCCCCCCCTCCTCCTCCACGGTGGGATCTTGTAAATTTTACATGTATAACTACAAGTATATACATGTATTATACATGTATAATACTTGCATGTCAACTATTATACATGTATAATACATGTATATGCCTGAAATATACATGTAAAATACATGTATATCAAGTAAAAATACAAGTATAATACTTGCATGTCAACTATTATACCGTATACGTAAATATTTTGGAACGTAAATATTATGGAACGTAAATATTATGGAACGTAAATATTTTGGAACGCTGGTGGGTTGGCGTTCCAGATTTTTTTCGTTCCATAATATTTACAGGGCTTTCTGCGACTCGGGGACTTGGACCAGGTGATCGGACGGCGTACAGAGTCCCTGACGGGACCTACTCGTGCACTTTTCGCGCGATTCCTGACGCAAGCCGTCCTCACCACCGAGTCCCGAACTGGCCCTGTAAATATTTTGGAACGTAAATATTATGGAACGGACCGGCCAAAAATGGGCCCGTTCCATAATATTTACGTTCCATAATATTTACGTATACGGTACATGTATTTTTACTTGATATACATGTATTTTACATGTATATTTCAGGCATTTACATGTATTTTACATGTATAATACTTGTCATGCAAGTATTATACATGTAAAATACTTGCATGACAAGTAAAATACATGTATAATACTTGCATGACAAGTAAAATACTTGCATGCAAGTAAAATACATGTATGTAATAGAGCTCATCGCTGAAGAGGTGATCAATCAGACGGCAGGCCTGTCGCTTGTCGTCGAAGACAACGAGAGCAAGGACGTGACAATCCTACTTGGGAAGTCGGGGAGCGGGAAAAGCACGCTGATAAACCTGCTGGGTGGGAACCCTCTCGCTGCGAAGAAGGAGCGGGGGCAGATGAGCCTCTTTGCCCCCGAATCATCCGCACAGCTGCAAAGCTTCCACATCGGGAGCAGCCACTCCGGGTGCACGGCCTCCCCCAACAAATGGGTGAGCAGCAAGACGGAATCCGCCAACACCGACCTCGGGGTGATATGGGACCTCCCAGGCTTCGGCGACAACCGGGGTGCTGCCACCGCACTGTCAAACGCAATCCTCGCACAGAAGGTCTTCGACACCGCAGGCCGAATGAAGCTTGTTGTGGTCCTCACCGACCTCAGCATCCTTGAAAGCCGAGGAGAGGAGCTTCTCCTGGTGACGGAACAGCTCGATGCGTTGATCTATTCACAGGAGACGTTGCGGTCGCTCGAAGGGTGTGTGTCGATTGTGCTCACGGGGACAGGGCCTGAGCGGGAGGAGGGGGACATTCGTGAGACGATATCGGCGCTGCTCGACGAAAACCGGATCATGTTCTCTGCGCATCAGAAGACAATACTCACCCTTCTCCGCGATGCTCCGGTGGCGTTCTTTCCAAAACCCACACGGGCCGGCCCACTGGATGCAGCATCTCAGAAGGGGATCCAACGGCAGATCGAAGACACCATCATACACAGCACGCGCTACACCGAAGGTGCCGTGGCAACCTTTGTTGTGCTTCCACATTCGGCAAAGGTAATGCTGCTTGAATGTGAGAGAATAATTGCGTTCAAAATTCGTGTCAACATCGCAAAGCTGAAGTCGCTGTTCTTGGAGAGCATCAAGGCATTCTGCGAAGGGGAGCGGGGCTCGGTGGTGGGTGCTCTCGACGGGCTTGTGGCAATCCTGCAGCAGGGCCGGGAGGCCGAGCGTGAGAACTGCGGGATCAAGTTTGCGGAGCAGATCATCTCAAACATCAAATCCGCATACGCCTTCATGAAGGTCGACATCCTCGACGGGGCGGAGTTCGCCCTCAAGAAGTCTGTCTCCTCCGTCGAGGCTCTGCGGTACATCCGGAAATTCTCTACCTGCTCCTGCGACTCGCAGAAGGAGCTCGCCTTGCAGAACAAAGAGAAGGTTGCTTGCGGGACAGAACTCCCCCAACTGGAGTCGATTGTCATTGCAGCAGTCTCAGTGCTCACAATATTCAAAGAGAAGGTGAAGGAGCTCCCCCAGTCGCCTGAGTCCAGCGGGAGGTGCAAACAGGCGGTGAAGGCACTCATCAACGATGTGGCGAAGGAGGCTATCAAAGAGGCGGTGGAGAAGCATATGGCGGAGCTCGCACCTACTCTCCAAGACAAGAGAGATGCTGGGGCTGAGAGCAGTGATGCAGAGTCAAGTGTATCGGATGAAGACGAGGAAGTGTTCTCCTTCAAGGCTCTCGGGCTGAAGGGGAGCAGGTGGAAGAGCTGCGCTGCGTGTTCTGCCGCCTCCATGATCACAGCAGCCGCGGCGGCCGCAGCTTACGTTTCGCCGGAGAGTGCCGATTCTATCCTAACGACCTACATCACGGTACTCTCGAAATTCCTCGGCTCCAACTGAGCATCGCGTTGACCGCTCGTTGACCGAGCCGCTCCGCAGTATCTCCCCCCACCTCACCTCCCCACCTCCCCACCTCACCTCCCTGTGGGGAGGGAGGGGATGGGGGGGGGGGTGGTGGTGGTGGTCTGCCCTGTGCCGACCTTGCTATTATTATAACCACTGTGCTATCCCCGTGCCCCTTCTTGTGGTGAGAGAGCCCCTGAGAGGGGGTAGAGCCAGCGGTGGCCTTCATTGCGTTGTTACCAGGATCCTGGTTTCTAGCAAGGGGGGGCTGTTGGCAGGCGTGTTGTGGTTGCCCCTGTGCCCAACCTACGCCCCCCCCCCCCCCCCCCCCCCACACGGTGGGCGAACCAGCAGAAAACAACATGGCGATGGGTCAGCAGCCTTCGCATACACCAAAGGTGTACGAAATGACCCCCTCCCCCTCCCATCAATCCCTCCCCTCCGCTCCCCGCCGCTCCCTCCTTGTGTATGATCATCGCTCATGGCATCATCAGGAGGAGTGGGTGTGGGCGCCTTATCGCCAAAAAAAAAAGGGGGGGAATAATTGGGATCAAGCTTGCACACCTTCTTTCACGCACCCGCCACCTCCACTCCTCATCCTTCCGCAGAACAGAGCCACCGAACCTGGTGCTCTCACACACACACACACGCACGCATCCCGCATACCCTCTCCCGTAGATCTGAGACCCGTGCATCTCTCCCTCCTCGTTCTTTCTTCTTGGTGGTTGCTTCCGACACCCCCACGTGTAGCAGGGTGGGCTGTTCTGGTTAGCCCACAGGCGGACGCCTAGTAGACGTTGATCCGTGCGAGCGGGGTGTTGGGAGTGCCGACACAATGGGAAACCTTGCCGGAAAGCTGAAGGAGCTGTTCAGCGGCACCAAGCACATCGAGCTGTGCCTGGTTGGGCTGGAGAACAGCGGGAAGACGACAATCCTGAATATCCTGTCCTCAGGCTACCCGGCAGACCCGATGCCGACCGTGGGGCTGAACGTGAAGTCCGTAAAGAAAGAGGGGGTGACCATGAAGGTCTGGGATCTTGGCGGCCAGGAGCAGTTCCGAAGCGAGTGGTCCAGATACACAAACGGATGCGACGTTGTCCTGTTTGTTGTCGACAGCAGTGACGTATGAACACCGGCAAAAGCCGATTGGGGTGGTTTTGGGTTTTGGTCTGACGGGGGATGAGAGGAGGGGGGGTGGGGGCGGAGCGCTCCGAGTTTCCTTTTTTTGTCGGTTTTGCAGGTTGCAAGGTTCACACACCCCACCGTGCCATGTTGACTTCCTTCGATGCCACCCCCTCCCAACTGCAGTTCGAGAGGATTATGATTGCGCAAAAGGAGCTGCACACCCTGATGTCCGATGCGAAGCTGCACGGGCTGCCGCTGCTGGTGGTGCTGAACAAGCAGGACCTCGAGCCCCACATGACGAAAGAGAAGGTATGGGGTGCGCAAACTGCGTCGCTGTCGCGGCAAATATTCTGACCCTGGTTACGGCATCACCACCCACCCCGTCTCCAAAACACAGGTGATCGAGGAGCTGAAGCTTGAGGATATCACCAACAACCAGTGGATGGTGACTGCCATCAGGTATGATATGATCCCTTCCCGTGAAGGGTGTAGGAATTCTCAGCCGACTCTCCGCCGTCTGACACACTACACCACTACAACCCTGCAGTGCGAAGCGCCGCCAGAACATGAACGAGATGGTCGACTGGCTGGGCCGCCACGCGAAGAAGTAGTCAACGATTCAAAACCTGGCGATATACGTTTTATGCTGCTCTGCATAGAGCCCCGCCCCCACCCCACTCCACCGCATCCCTCTGGGCAAGACGGCGTGGCCCGAAGACACGTCTCCCACACATACCCTCCAAATTGAGCCAGTTTGTGAGTTGGGCATCTCACGTCCCAGCTGATACTTTGTTGCGGGCCTTGTTAGAGGCCTGAATTGGCCCAAAAAGAACAGAGACCAGAAGAACCCGAGAAACGGCCCTGCTAACAGCACGGCAAAAAAATAATGCTCAAATCGTTCAAAGGACCTGCCCCGCCCCCTTGTGGTTTTGTTTCTCAGCACGTTGGAAGCAGTGGTGGGGGGGGTGGTGGTGGGGGGGGGGGGTTCAGGCTTCTTTTCGAAGCAGTGTCAGAGGCAGCAGGCGCAGTGATCATCAAATGATCTTCGTGCGATCCACGCGCAGCTCGCGCAACACGCCACAATGTGTGCATCCTTTGCGCGGGGGCGGATATTCTGCATTGTTAGTTTGCCTTCAGACACTAGCCCGCTCCCCCCTTCACTGGGGTGCGAGAAGGCACGGGTCTTGTGTCGCGCGAGATGTTCTCTTATATTCAAATCGCCAAAACTCCAGCGATGCACGGGGGTGTGGGGATGAGGAGGGTAGGACGCGCGTCCTGCTTGATCTCCCTTGCGTCGGGAATTGTTCTCGGAAGAGATGCTTGCCTAGTTATATTTCTGATCTGATATTTCTCGCCCCACCCCTTCAGAGGATGCTGGCCGGTGGTGGCTGGCTGTTGGGCGGTGCGCGTGTGTTCAGGAGGAGGGGGGTGGGTGGGTGGGATGGTGTCGCGCGGTGGGATGCCCAACCAGCGAAGGAAAAATATGAGCAAAAAAAATGCATATTTTTTTTTGCCCAGCCAAACAAGCTGTGTGGCATTTTCTTATGGCGGTGGGGAGGGAGTGATACGGCCACAATACAGAAGCCACCAGGCCCTCCTACTCTTTCCACGGGAGCAGGTGTGTTGCTGTGGGCCGCGTCGCTCGCTGTGGGTCGCCGGTTGGAGTCCACCTTCGAGGGGAGAACACCAAATAAGATTCCTTGGGTGAACTGGCTCTCTTAGCTCGTGTGTCGGCGATGTTTGTTTCTCTTGCATTTTTTTTGGCTTGGGATGGTGTGGTTTTCCAAAATTCCATTTAAAAAAAATGAAGGGTTTCAACCGGGAGGAAATAGTATGAAGCTACGAGAAGAGCAAGGATGCCGCCAAAAAAAAGCAACAAAAAAAAGGCCTGTCCGTGGCAAAAAAAAGGGCGTCTTGGAGACCGGGCCGAGAGAGGAGACAAATATTTTTCAAAAAAAACTGTGGCGCGCTGGCCCGACTTGGCGCCCTGTGTCTTTGTGCCGCTTGCCTTCCCCCCCACCCCCCCCCCCCCACCCCCACCTGGCGAGTGTCACGCGCTGTATTTGCAACGGATTGTGTGACTGGAGTATCGCCCCCACCCCTTTCCACCCCCATTTCTCCCCCTCCTTCCCCACCTTTCCCGCAGCCAGCTCGCCCTCCCAAACCCCCAAAGTATTGTCACCGCCGCCGCCAGCACCCACCACCCCCCCTCCCACACCCACCCAGCCTTTACACACATACACAGCGCCACGCCATTCCACTCCGTTACACAACACCCCTCCCCCCTCCCCCTCCCACCCCCCCCACACCTCCACCACAATCCATCACCACGCTCCAACCCCCGCCCCCTCTCTCCCGGGAGGGGGGGGGTCACGCCTTGTCAGGCCTGGCACCGCATCTGCCCCAGGCGGATCAGGCCCGGCGGGCGCTGCGGCTGCTGCACCGCACCGCGACCCTTCTGCAGACGCTTCCTCCTCGGCAGCGCTGCCGCAGCCGACGCCGCCCCCGCCATCCCGCAGCAGAGCAGCGCCTTTGCCTCAGATAGTCAAGCAGAGTGGAGCCCCCTCTGCCGCCGCCGCCAACACCTCGCCGAAAGCGCAGTGTCGAGGGTCTCAGTATAGATACCCCGCACCTCCGCTGACCCCGGTGCCATCGCCCACGGGGCAGCTGCATCAGGGTGGGGTTGCGGGCCGCCGGTTCCCCCCACGCAACGCCGCCGCATCCACCCCGGGCGGGTGGGGTGGCGGCACCGGGGAGGCCCCTCTGCAGCTCTGCACCCACCACCACCGCCACAGCTCCTCCTCCACTGCCTCCAACGGGCCCTCCTCCCCAACCGGTGGGAAGGCTGTGGCGTCGCCTGTCGCTTCTGCTGTGTCAACCTCTCCGTCCGCCTCGCTCGCCTCGTCGCGATCCAGCCGTGCCGCGTTGCTCCACCCCGAAGGCGCTGTGTTCCCAGGGGAGCCTTGGCGAACCCCTCGCAGCCGCACCATGCGTTGCAGGCACCGCGTCGTCGTGGTGGGCGCCGGTGCTGCCGGGGCGGCTGCCGCCAACGCACTCCTCTCTGACAAGGCTCACGCGGATGCCACGACAGAAGTGGTGCTCCTGGAGGCCCAGCCGCACGTCGGGGGGAGGACGCACACCGTGTCGGTGGGGGGGTGCCCGATGGACCTCGGGGCGTATTGGATAGAGGGTGCTGGGGTCAACGCTTTGGGGGAGCAGAACCCGATGTCGCTCCTTGCGGACCGCCACGGCGTGGAGCGGGGGAAGCGCGAGAAGCGGTTCAAGCGGGTCGACGTGACATCCGAGGGGCGCGACGGGGGGAAGGCTGCGAAGGTGGCGCGGGATACGCACTCCCGCGCGGTGGCGAAGGTCCGCTCCGCGCAGGCCGAGCTGCAGAAAAACCCCGATTCCCCCGACACCAGCGCTGCCTCAGCCTACACCCCAGAGGTTGAACGATCCCAGCTAGCCCCTGAGGTCCTCCAATGGGTCGGGTACTACGCAGCGAACAGCGAGCAGTATTATGGCACCTCCTTCTCGCAACAGTCCTGCAGATTTTACGACCAGGACGGGACATACGGAGGGCCGCACCACGCTGTGCAGGGGGGCTATGGCACCGTGGTGCAGAAGGAGGTGGAGGCCGCGGTCGCCAGGGGATGCAAGCTGAGGGTCAACGCGGAGGTAACGGCTGTCACCGACTGCGGGACCCGCCTCCGGCTGGACATGGCGTCAGGGGAGTCTCTGGTGGCGGATAGCGTAATCCTCACAGCGCCTATAGGGGTGCTGAAGGCGCATTCCATCGCCTTCACACCAGCCCTCCCTGCTGCGCACTGCGAGGCGATAGAGAGGATCGGGGTTGCAAGCTTCAACAAGGTCATCCTCGAGTTCGAGCGCCGCTTCTGGGAGCGCGACGTGCAGTGCTTCGGCATCTGCGGGGACCGGAAGGGCTGGTTCCGCCATTGGGAGACCCCCTACGGCCCTGAGGGGCCCCACGTGCTGGTGTGCCTGATGGGTGGCGACGCGGCGGCCGAGGTGGAGCGGCTGTCCGACGAGGAGGTGCAGGCCGAGGCGCTGGGGATCCTCCAGAAGGCGCTGCACAAGGGGAGGCCGCTGCCCCCGCTGAAGTCGTTCCGCATGACGCGGTGGAACAGCGACCGGCACACGCGGTGCGGCTTCAGCAGCTTTGCGGTGGGGAGCGGGCCGCGCGACCTGGAGACGCTGGCCCGCCCCGTGATGGGCGGGAAGCTCATCCTCGCGGGGGAGCACACCGACCCTCTCGACTACTGCTCCGTTCAGGGGGCGCACAACTCCGGCCTGCGTGCCGCGCAGCAGGTGCTGCCTCCAGAAGCAGGTTGTCTGTCAGCGTGCTCCCTGATGTGAGCCCCCGACTACATATGATCAAGAGGAGGGACTGGGGCGGGGATGTGTGTGGGTGGGTGGGGGAGTGGGGGTGGCAACATGCTTGCCGATGTATAATTTATGTTGTCTGCGTGATATGGGAGGGGGTGTGTGGGTGTGGGTGTGTCCGTATCTCCATAAGCGGTCCGAGATCCACGGGCCGCCCCGCCACAAAATCCCCAAATCATATCAAGACACAAAGCACGAACGAGCTCCCACACCTTATTTCTTTTGCGCACAGTTGTTTTGTCTTTTTCTTGCGAACAGGAAGTGTCGCCTCGCGTGCCCAACTCAATCTCGCCTGGGGAAGCGCTCCCCCCACCCAGGTCACCCATCCCCCCTCGTAGGTAGTCGGGTGTGGGATCCTATTTTCCCGCAGCAAACAGCCTTTGCGCTCCAACGCGCAGAAGGAGAAGTGAGCATTTGCCCTAACATCATCGGTGCTCGCATATGGATTGGAGCCAGCACATTGAAGCCTCCTTCCGAAGGACAACCCTGCAACAAGAAAGCGGGTTCCCTTTTGCTGGTGCTTTGCGTTGGCGGGAGGGAGCTGCAGAGAGGGTGTGGATTTTCCCGTTTGTTCGGGGATAGCCACACTTAATCGTACGAGGGAGAAAGAGAGAGAGAGAGGGGGGGGGGGGTATAGTGACACTTCCTGTGCAAATCCTGTGTTTTCCCTACCCCACTCCCCAACCCCGCTTCCCCTCCTGAACCCCTTTCTTTCTTTTGCAGGCGGTTTTTTTTGTTGGACAGTGCGGCTTTCAACAAGAGAGAGAAAGTTGGCAAATTTCGCCTTGCGAATTTTTGCCAATCAGCTGACACCATCAGTAGCCAGCGGTTGGACCAAAGCCCGATAAAAAAACCACACCCATACCCCCCCCGTGAAGGTACCGACTTCCTGTTTTTTTTTGAGCCAGGTTTTGAGCATGATCAAAAAAAAACACCAAGCAGGGGGTTTGTCTTGAACTTACCTTGGCATCCATACCCTCCACCACTCCCCCACCCCCCACCTCCGGGACTTTGCTTTTTTCCTCTGGCTTGTTGTGGGTGCTTCTGCTGTTCTGCTTGCCTAACACATGTGATAATGCTGGCCTTCCGGCACGGATTTTGAATTCGTTACTTTGGAGGGTGTCCTAAATTTAGGAAATTTTTGAAAAATTTGGAAAAATTTGGGGGCATGGTTATCAACAGATCTTACCCCCTTTTTTTCCCGAAACCCGTCGAGCATGTCTTCGTCGTCGTAATTTTTTTCTGTTAAGATCTTAGTGAAAAAAAGCACAAAAATTAAGATCTTAGTATTTTTTTCGAAGATCTTAGGTAAGATCTTAGTTTTTTTGCAAATATCCTTTCGTATTCTTGCTGGAATACTACAGACACACGGCACATCCCAGTCAGGAGTGCAGGCTTCGCTGTCCCGTGAACGGAGAGCGTTTGGGGTGCACAAATAGATCACGTCAAACAGTACAGGAGGAGTTGAAAACCCCATTCCTGTTTCACCAACAGGGTTAGAAACCTCATTTCCCCCCTTCATTCGCTAAGCAGCCTCACCCAACCCCGGGGTTGAAAACCCCGTCCCATGACTTGGAACATTTCTGATACATGCAACTGACCGCCCCCCCCCCCCCCCCCCCCACACTCTTCTACTCTTTACCCCCCCCCCCCCCACACACACACACACACACACCGAGCGCCTGGGCTATCTTTGCACACGACCTCCGCCAATCCCTGCGTAACGCAACGGCGAAGAAGCTGGCCGAACGCAGAGACGACTTCCAAGGAGCAGAGCACGGCATTGACGGGAGGGTGACACGTTGCGTCCTGGAGGGAGAGGGCGCTGCAATCACGGGGTACCAGCGAGGCCTCCTCCGCTCCGTTGTTGCAGGGGCGGTGCCTGCTCGTGGGCGCACAGGTCTGGGGGAGGTGTGCCGATACTGCACATCTGGGACCCCGGAGACGGTATCACACCTGTGGTGGGACTGCGCGGCATGGGAGCCAGTCCGCCAGAAGCACCCCATAGCAGCGAGGGACCGGACGGCCTGGCCGGCATGCCTGGCCCAGTGCGGGGTGGCGCCCATTTACAGATACAGCGTCCCGGAGAACGAGCAGCCGCTGCCCATGTCCTTTGCGGACAGGATCACCACCGTGGCACAGCTCCACCGCTACTTCATCGCAGTCCTGGCGGCGCGACAGGAGAAGGACGGGCTGCTCGACCGCTCTGTGCGCCATCACCGTACTACCGTCTACCCCTGGGAGTGGAGCACCCCTAACCCCGAGAGTGCCTCCATCCCTGCACTGGCGCCTTCCGAAGTCAAGCAGACGTGGGGCAAGCGGCCCCCAGGCATGTGGGTGGCCCTCTGCGACTGGCTAAGGGGCCTAAAGTGGGGACCGCAGGGGAGTGAGCATACTGTGACCCTGATGGAGCTGGCCGTGGACTTCGAGCTATCAACTGGCCTTACCCTCCCAGACACCGTGACGCGCCGCATCCGCCCCCCCGCCCACGTGGACCCGAATAGGAAGGGCGCGAGGGAGGCCCGCTCGCGCATCCCTGCAGACACAGCCCCAGGGCTCACCCTGTACTTTGACGGTGGTGCGCGCGACAATGGCACCCCCTTCGCCGTGGCGGGGGCAGGGGCGGTGCTATACCAAGACGGTTGCAAGGTTTCAGAGAAAGTACTCCCGCTGCTGAACGTGCGTAGCAACAACATTGCTGAGTACGAGGCGCTCCGTGCAGGTCTGCGCCTCCTCGAGAGGGGTGATGCCCCTGAGGGCCCAGTCACAGTGCGGGGCGACTCCCAGGTGGTGCTGCGCCAGCTCCAAGGGGACTCATTGTGCCGGGATGCCGCCCTCCGTCCTCTGTTCCTCAGCACGTCCCGGCTAGCTGCGGACCTCCAACCGAGGTTCACTCTCACATACGAGCATGTGAAGAGGGAATCCAACACAGATGCTGATGCCCTCAGTAACGCCGCGATGGACGAGGCTGAAAGGCTGGGGGCCTCACGGCAGCAGCTCCAGCAGGACCTCACGGTGTTCCAGAGCAGTATCCTGGGGAAGGCTGCCTCGCTGAAGGGGCTCTGCAGCATGGTGACGAAAGTAGGCACTGGGCCCTGGCATTGCGGCCATGCTGCCAACTCAACAGTCCTCACGGCGATCGGTGGATCTGTGGCGGCGGGCCTGTCGAGGAGGGCCCAGCTGAACCCTGCCACTGAGTCGGTGATGCGCAGCCTCCAAGCGCACCTGGCTGTGCCAGCCCCCAGCCGGACGGATACAGTGTTCCATGATCGCGGAATGGCGTGGGCCGCTACCTTCGCTCCGCAGCCGCACTACCCTGAGGGTTGGCAGCAATCGGCCCAGCAGTGGGCGGCGCGTGGTCGGCAGGCCAACAGCCGGGTAGGGCGCCCATGGGAGCGGAGGGGCGCTGCCCCCCGAACTGCTCCCCCTGGTGCCAGGAGGAACGCAAAGGTGCTTGCCTGCAAGTTGCATTGGAAGCCCCGTTGCTCGGCATGCCAGAAGCGGCGCCTCCCGGAGGAGGTGTGCTGCCGCAACCACCACAAGGAGGGGGACGGGCTCCCGGTCACTATGGGCTTCTGCAAACGCCACAGCATGGACCGATGCGGTGACTGCTACAGCGATGGCAAAACACTACCACATTGCTGCCAAGCACACCACGCCGGCTATGCTGCACGCCCTCCTCCCCGGAGTGGCACTGAGTTGGCCCCACACTCTAACCCGAGTGGGGCCTCCGCTGTGACGTAGAAATGGGCGGGGGTGGGCAATGATCCGCGCAGGATCTCCCCACACAAAACGTGGTCACCACACACACACACACAGGAGGAGAGAGGGATACACGGGCAGAATGTCACAGGCCGACCTCCACGGGGTCTCCTCCGGTAACACCGGTCCCCAGGCCGGTGGCCAACAGGCCGCCCCCCTGCCCCCCCTCGAATTTACAGAGCCTCGCAGATACGAGCTCCAGCCCCTCCCCCCCCTCTACGGCGCCACCCACGTGCGCGCCATCCTCCAGCACCTCCACTGGGATGCGGTGCTGGACGGATTAGAGGGTGGCGTCGCCGTCCTCGCCGCCGAGCGCCCCCCCACCCACGGCTCCCCCCCCACATGGACCCTCACGGTCAACGGGAAGGAGGTGGTCCTGACGGACACGCTGCTCCTCGAGGAGCAGAAGCAGCAGGAGGCGGCCGCGAAGAAAAAGGCCGAGGATGTAGCCCGCCTGAAGCGGCGCTACGATAGCGTCAGCGAGAGGCTCCAGGCGGAGCGCGCCGACGCAGCGAGAGCGGGAAGGGCCGCGAAGTCGCAGGCCAGTGGCGCCGTAGGACGGACCGGGCGAGGCGGCGGTGCGGCAGCAGCAGCAAAGCAGCACGCCCAGCAGGCGCAACAGCGGGTGACCAGGCTCCAGAAGGACCTGGAGAAGATCGCCGGGAGCCTGAGGGAGCTCGGCCACGACCCCGCGCCGACCGCCCCCGACACCGCCGCGGGTGATGGTGTGGCCTGGCAATCCGAGATGCTGGGTCTGCGCCGCCTACTGCAGGAGCAGGACGCGCGTCGCCAGCAGTTGGAGGAGCAGGTGGGGCAGTTGCAGCTGGGTCACAACAACCTAGCTGAGCAGGCGTCGCAGCAGGTGTCGCAGCTGCAGGAACTGCTGGGTTCCCAGGCGCAGGAGCACGGGCTGCACATGCAGCGTGTGGGGGATCGCCTCGGCCGCCAGGAGCAGCGGCTTGAGGAGCAGGCGACCCTGCTGCAGCGCCTCCAAGAGCGCAAACCCGCCTCCCCCCCCGCCACCGCCCCCACGCAGGAAGCAGCGCGGGAGCTGAAGGAAGTGAAGGTGCACCTCCGGAGGCAGGAGGGGTCCCTTGCCAAGGTCGCAGAAGCCCAGCAGTCGCTGGGCGAGGCCGTCCCCCTCCTCCACAAGCGGGTCGGGGTGCTGGAGCAGGGGGCGAAAGGGGCGGCAGCAGGCGCCGACCTGCAGCGGGTGGCGACCGAGCTCGCCAGCATGGGTAGCCGCCTGGAAGAGCAGGGCCGTGCGCACGCGGCAGAGATGGCTACGGCGCGGAAGGGCTGGGAAGCCAGCCGCAAGGCCCTCGAAGACGACATGCGGGGCCAGCTTGCGCAGCGGGACGCCCAGATCCGCCAGGCGCAGGTGGAACGGGACGGCCTCGCAGCCGACCTGCACGAGGCGCGCAAGGCCATGCTAGGCCTGCAGGGAACAGCGGGTCAGCAGGAGCCCCTGTCCCACCTCCAGGCGCTGCAGCTCCAAGCGGAGGTCGACAAGGTCCGCGCGGACCTCGAGGCCCAGCGCGCGCTGGAGCAGCGACGCCTCGACGCCGCGGTGGCAGAGCTGCGCAAGTCGTGGGAGGCGCAGCAGGGGGAAGCCGTGGTGTGCGACCTGCGGCTGCAGACGGAGCGCCTGGGTGTCGCGGTGAAGGACCTGCGGGCCTCCTGCGAAGCCCAGCGCAAGGAAGCCACGGCCGCCCAGCAGCTGTCGGCGCAGGCGTCCGTGGAGCAGGGGGCACGCCTCCAGGGCCGGCTGGACGAGGTGTGTGGGGAGCTGCGGGAGGCCTGCGAAGCGCAGATGGTGCGCCTCCAACAGGCCGGAAGGGAGGAGGGCGAGAAGGTGCAGCGCCAGCTGTCACAGCAGGCCAGCGAGCTCGGACAGAGCTGGCAGGGACTGTTGGAGGGGGTGCGCGACGCAGAGGAGGGCCGGAAGCGGCAGCATCAGGAGATGCTAAGCACGGTGAAGCGGGAGTTAGGCATCGACACGAGAGGGCGGAGTGGGTCCAAGGGGGCGAAGGGCAAGGCACCGCCGAAGCCCGCGGCCGGTCCGGCTATGGATGCCCCGCCAGCGCCCCCAGCCGCCGCCACCACCCCTTCCTCCTCCACCACCACCTCCACCTCCACCCCTGCCCCGCCCGGGGACTCACACAGCAAACCAGTGACACCCGTGGCACCCGAGACACCAGCAACAGCGAACGCTGCCCCTACCCCTGCGCAGCCAGCAGCAGTGCCGCCGGCAGCACCGGCGCCGCCTGCCCAGCCCGCCCCGCCGGCCCC
The DNA here is from genome assembly GCA_963210315.1 of Rhynchopus euleeides. NCBI lineage: Eukaryota > Euglenozoa > Diplonemea > Diplonemida > Diplonemidae > Rhynchopus > Rhynchopus euleeides. The sequence continues at coordinate 1,601,735 of OY723269.1, forward strand.
ACCTCTCAGAGACCTAGCGCCCACGGCGGATGCCGGGGATAAGGCCCCACCGGGTAGGGAGGCGGGAGCCAGCAGGAACGGGAGGGTCAGGCAGGCCTCCATCACGGCGTATCTGAGGCCCCGCTCCAACCGCCTTACTCCCTACCCGCAGAAGCAAGAGGAGGAGTAGGGGGGCGGGCATCCCGGCCAGCGGGGAGGACCCGTGCAAGCGATCGATGTTCCCCCTGGCCGGGGTGCCGACCATGTCTGGGGACGATGCACACTTGCCGCCGGGCCCCCAGCCGCGCCCCACCCCGAGAAACAGGAGGTCTCGGGGCCGACACAAACACCTCCAAATAGAACACCAAATAGAACCCCAACCCCAACATCGCCCCCAACCCCACCTAGACCCAGCCGAGCCGCCGTGTGGGCAGGAGATACCCAGACAACGGCCCCGGAGAGCTGGAACCCCGTAGATGTGGCGTCAGGGGCAGGAGAACCCCGGCGCCTCCGTGGGGGGGGACAGGAGTACTCCCCCTCCACCATAGAGCAGGACGAGCAGTGGCTGACGCAGGCTGCAAGGAGACTGATGGCGCTCCGGGTACCAGTGCCTAAGGATGGCAACTGTCAGTACGCCGGCCTTGCAGAGCAGTGCGCGGAGTGGACAGCAGAAGGGTTGCGTGCAGCGGTGGCGACATCCATGCGGCAAGACGCAGAGCGCAGGGCCTCGTACGTGCCTGACCACGACGACCCGCAAGCTCCTGCATCCTACGACGACTACATCGAGAGACAGACGCGTCTAGGGACATACGGGGACGCGGCCACACTTCGGGTTGCGGCAGAAGTCCTGGATGCGCAGGTGTGGCTGCTCGCCTCCAACAGCAAGCAATACATGACCCGGTGTGGGAAGGGTGCCAAGGTGCTGGGGCTTACGTGGAGGCCCTTCCACTACGATGTGCTTCGCCTTCCCCTGAGCCTGGCCCGGGAGCTAGCTGCGACGCCGGCAAACCAGTGGACTATCCCTGCAGATCTTCCCACGCCCGCCCCAGCCGCTGCAGGCGGGGCGCGCGCACCTTCAGCCAGCCAAGGACCCACGGCGCCGCCGCCCCTGCGGCGATTGAGGCGCCCTGCACACCAATTATCATCGCCCGGAGTGCTCAGGGTGGCGACAGCTAACGTAACGTCGCTGCAAACGCACCTCGGCGACGTGGCGGGACTGAAGGCGGATGTTGTGGCCCTGCAGGAAACTCGTACGCCGGACCCGAGCAAGGGCACGCACAATGGCTACTTCGCAGCCCACGGCTGGGCTATGCACTGGGGCAAGGGCATGCCCAGGGTCGCAGGCGCGAACGGCCGCGAACAAACGAAGCCCGGGGGCGTGGCTGTCATGGTGAAGGAGGGCCTGGTCGCACAGGTGGTGCAGCCGAAGACCACGCAGGAAAAGAAGCTCTACGACAGCACCCGCATGGTACACGTCGTGCTAGCGATTGGAGACGGCAAAACGGCTCTTCACATCCTGTGCGTCTACGGTCACTCGGGGTCCGAAGTGGGCGAACAGCGGGAAGCCCTCCTGCAAGAGACGCTCGATCACGCAGCTGGCTTGGGACAGGTGCCCGTCCTGCTGATGGGGGACCTGAACACCAACCCAGAAACCAGCGCTGTCCTGTCCCAGGCGTGCCGGGTGGGCGGCTGGGTCGACGCGGCGACGACGCATGCGGACCTCGCACAGCAGAGAGTGCAGAACACCTGCTGGGCATCGGAGAACGGCACCCGGCTGGACATCTGCCTAACGAACCCCTGCGCAGCGCCGGCACTGCGTCGAGTCGAGGTGGCAAAGCGGGGAGACTACAACATACCCACACACTGCCCGCTCTTCGTCGATCTGGACCTCACTGCCTTCCGCCGCCCCAAAAAGATCTGCATCCTCCCCACCCCTTTCCCTGCGGGCAAGCCCAAGCTGGGGGACGCTGCAGCAAGAGGGGTGATGCAGGACGTACTAGCAGAGGGGGAACTACGTCACGGAGCGACGGCCGCGCAGCTCCTCCACCGAGCTTCCACCTGCGGCGAGCGCTTCCTGAAGCGTGTCCATGTGGGCCACCTGGAGAGACAGGAAGCGGCCTACACGGGCAGGGCGGAGGGCTACCGTATGCAGTGGTCGCGGACGGCTACCAAGCACCATCCCGCTTCTGCACGGGGGGCAGGAGACATGAACACCCGGGCGAAGGACGGGCTGCTAGGGAACATTCGATGCCTGGTCAAAGAAGGCCTCAAACGCCTGCAGGCAGAAAAACCATACGGCCTCACGAACGGGGAGGAGCACGCCTGGAACGCCGCGAAGAAGCGCCTAAGGGAGGGCGGCCTCCCCCAGGGGCTGCAAGCGGCGCTGGCGAACACAACCTCGCAGCTGCCAGACCTGGAGATTCTGGAGCAGGCCCTCATCGTCTTGGAGGGGTCGCAGAGGGGCATGTTTGACAGGCTCCGCGAAGCGAGAATCCGCACCTGGAAGGCGAGGATGCAGAAGGCTTGGACATACGAGGCAGGGCAGGTGTTTGCGTACCTCGCAGATCGTTTCTGCGCCCCAGCCACCTTCATGCGGCGCGAAGATGGGTCCTTCACGGCCTGCCCCAAGGAGGCGGACGAGCTGCTGAGAAGCGACACGGCGTGGGGGGGATATTTCCGCAAGTACGCGACAACGCCCGAGCCCCGGTGGGACACCTTCCGCCAGAGATACCTCCGCTTTCTCCCCGAGACGGCTGACATGGAGTGCAAGACCATCACAGCAGAAGACGTCGGGAAGGCCCTGGCCAAGATGTCCACGTCCACCTCACCGGGCCTGCACGGCTGGAGGGTCCACGAACTGAGACAACTCCCACACGAACTCCTCAAGCTCTTTGCGGAGGTGTTCAACGAGGTCGAACGATCGGGCGAGTGGCCGGAACAGTTAATGCATGCCATGATCTGCCTCATCCCCAAGCCTGGCAGCTCAGGCGAGCCTCTATCGCAGCGCCCCATCAGTATCACCCCTGTGCTGTATAGAGTGTGGGCAGCGATCCGGGTGAAACCGGCACTGAAGTGGTTGGAGACCATCGCACCGGAGGACCTGCACGGCTGCCGGCCTGGCCACGGTGCAGAGGACCTCATCTGGCACCTGGCGGCACGCATCGAAGAGGCCCACCTCACGGGGCGACCGCTGCACGGAGTCGCCCTTGACTTCAAGAAGTGCTTCGACACGGTGCCTATCGACCTCACCTTCCGCCTGGCTGCGGAGCTCGGATTCGACACCCGTGTCCTGCGCACCCTGCGAGCAGCGTACAGGACGATGCAGCGGCACTTCCGGGCGAGTGGCACCATCGGAGAAGGCTTCCTGCCTACCAACGGCATCATGCAGGGCTGCCCCATCAGTGTCGTGCTGATTAACGTGCTGGTGGGTGTGTGGATGCGGATGGTCGAACACCGGCAGGACACGAGGGCGCTATCCTTCGTCGACGATGTGTACGCCACAGCCTCCAGTCCGGAGGTCCTACAAGAGGTGGTGAACGACTCTGCGGATTTCTCTCACGACACCGGGATGGCTATTTGCGCAGAAATTAAGTCCCACGTGTTCTCAACATCCCCCGGGCCGCTCCGGATCATGTACCGGGCGAGGGACGACGAGGCCACTCCCCTCCGGCAACGCAACAGCTTTGACTGTCTCGGGGCCATGCTGCACGCGCGCCTGATCAGGGAAGGGCGCACAGCGCCCCAGTCCGAGCGCATCGCCCGTCGGAAAGAGGGGGCGCAGCAGAACCTCCGCAGAACCTCAGCGCTGCCCCTGCCGGTGCAATGGAAAGGGCAGGCGGCTGCGATGACGGCGGGGGCACGGCTGTATTACGATGCCCTCGTAACTCGTTGGGACAGCAAGGCCATCAGGCGATGGAGGGGCCTCTTCGTCGCCGCGCTCTGGTCTGGCCCACCACGCAGAGCGCAAGAGATCGTGCTGTGTGTCCTCCATCAGGCGCACCGGGTGGACCCCGCTATCGCTCCTCCCTACCGGCAGATCACCACGTGGGCCAAGCAGATCAAAAAGTGGGGCCACAGCAGGGTGCTGTCCGAGGAAGCATGGGGGAGCAAAGAGAGGCTTGAGGGGACAGGCCCCCTTGCGCTCTTCTGGGCTGCCCTGCAAGGGATAGGATGGCGCTGGAGTACGGCGACCACCCTGGCCTACACGGACGAGGCTGGTCGCGCTGTCACCTTCGACCCTGTTGCAGCAACGCCGAGCGCCTGGGCGATCTTCGCGCACGACCTCCGCCAAACCCTGCGAAACGCCACGGCGGGGAAGCTGGCTGAACGCAGAGGGGACTTCCAAGGAGCAGAGCACGGCATTGACGGAAGGGTGACACGTTGCGTCCTGGAGGGGGAGGGCGCCGCAATTACGGGATACCAGCGAGGCCTCCTCCGCTCTGTCATTGCAGGGGCGGTGCCTGCCCGAGGGCGCACGGGCCTGGGGGAGGTGTGCCGGTACTGCACAGCTGGGGCCCCGGAGACGGTGTCGCACCTATGGTGGGACTGCGCGGCATGGGAGCCGGTCCGCCAGAAACACCCCGTAGCAGCGAGGGACCGAACTGCCTGGCCGGCATGCCTGGCGCAGTGTGGGGTAGCGCCCGTGTACAGATACGGCGTTCCGGAGAACGAGCAGCCGCTGCCCATGTCTTTTGCTGACAGAATCACCACCGTGGCGCAGCTGCACCGCTACTTCATCGCAGTCTTGGCGGCGCGACAGGAGAAGGACGGGCTGCTCGACCGCTCTGTACGCCACCACCGCACTACAGTCTACCCCTGGGAGTGGAGCACCCCCACCCCCGAGAGTGCCTGCATCCCTGCACTGGCGCCATCCGAAGTCAAGCAGACGTGGGGCAAGCGGCCCCCAGGCATGTGGGTGGCTCTCTGCGACTGGCTAAGGGGCCTGAAGTGGGGACCGCAGGGGGGTGAGCAAACTGTGACCCTGATGGAGCTAGCCGTGGACTTCGAGCTGTCGACGGGCCTCACCCTCCCAGACACCGTGACACGCCGCATCCGCCCCCCTACCCACGTGGACCCGAATAAGAAGGGTGCGAGGGAGGCCCGCCCGCGCATTCCTGCAGGCACGGCCCCGGGGCTCACCCTGTACTTTGACGGTGGCGCGCGCGACAACGGCACCCCCTTCGCTGTGGCGGGGGCAGGGGCGGTGCTATACCAAGACGGCTGCAAGGTCTCAGAGAAAGTGCTCCCGCTGCTGAACGTGCGTAGCAACAACATTGCTGAGTACGAGGCGCTACGAGCAGGCCTGCGCCTCCTCGAGAGGGGCGATGCCCCTGAGGGCCCAGTCACAGTGCGAGGCGACTCCCAGGTGGTGCTGCGGCAGCTCCGAGGGGAATCCCTGTGCCGGGATGCCGCCCTCCGTCCTCTTTTCCTCAGCACGTCCGCGCTGGCTGCGGACCTCCAACCGAGGTTCACTCTCACGTATGAGCATGTGAAGAGGGAATCCAACACCGATGCTGACGCCCTCAGCAACGCCGCGATGGATGAGGCTGAAAGGCTGGGGGCCTCGCGGCAGAAGCTCCAGCAGGACCTCACGGTGTTCCAGAGCAGTATCCTAGGGAAAGCCGCCTCGCTGAAAGGACTCTGCAGTATGGTGACGAAAGTGGGCAAAGGGCCCTGGCATTGCGGTCATGCTGCCAACTCAACGGTCCTCACGGCTCTCGGCGGAACTGTGGCGGCGGGCCTGTCGAGGAGGGCCCAACTGAACCCTGCCACTGAATCGGTGATGCGCAGCCTCCAAGCACACCTGGCTGAGCCAGTCCACAGCCGGCAAGATACGGTATTCCATGACCGCGGAATGGCGTGGGCCGCCACCTTCGCCCCACAGCCGCACTACCCAGAGGGCTGGCAGCAGCCGGCCCAGCAGTGGGCGGCGCGCGGTCGGCAGGCCAACAGCCGGGTGGGACGCCCATGGGAGCGGAGGGGCGCTGCCCCCCGTACTGCCCCCCCTGGTGCCAGGAGGAACGCAAAGGTGCTTGCCTGCAAGTTGCATTGGAAGCCCCGTTGCTCGGCATGCCAAAAGCGACGCCTCCCAGAGGAGGTGTGCTGCCGCAACCACCACAAAGAGGGGGACGGGCTCCCGGTCACTATGGGCTTCTGCAAACGCCACAGCATGGACCGATGCGGTGACTGCTACAGCGATGGCAAATCACTAACACATTGCTGCCACACACACCACGCTGGCTATGCTGCACGCCCTCCTCCCCGGAGTGGCACTGAGTTGGCCCCACACTCTAACCCGAGTGGGACCTCCGCTGTGACGTAGAAGTGGGCGGGGGTGGGCAATGATCCGCGCAGGATCTCCCCACACAAAACGTGGTCACCACACACACACACACCCATCCCCGGAGTTGAAAACCCCAGGACTGAGGACGTTTCTGAGATCATCACGACAGGTCAACTTCCTGGCAACCACCGTTGTTCCTCACCTTGGGGAAGGAATGCCTGAGATGGCTCTGTGGGTATCTGACCGCCAGGTCCTGGTTGCAGTGATGAAACACGATACTTGCCATCACGTCAGGCTTTGCGGCGCTGCGGTTGGCAGGAAGAGCATCTTTCCCTACGCTGAACACCGAGTCGCAGCCGGTGGTAGCTGCAGGCACCGCCAGCAGGTCCAGGGAAAGGCACCGGAGCCCCTCGCCAGCAGACGTGTACTTCTCCCAGAAGCCGACAGCTGAGGCCTTGTCCTTGCCGGTGGGTTTGCCTTTCGCGAATTTTCCGAGTCCAGCCAGGTATGTGCTCCATGCCTCCACGGTGACAACAGCTGAGAACTGAGGGAGGGCAAGTTGCAGCTGCTCAAAAGGAAGGAGGGTTTTGCATGTCTGCATCAGCAGGGCCTGCTGTGGGCACAAATGCCGCACGCCACGCCAGAACCAGTACCCGCTCTCTCCTTTATTTCCCCACCAGAGGCGCTTGAGTGACTCGCTCAGCAGGACAGCCACCGGTGAAGCACTCTCGGAGAGGTCGGGGTGGGTGTTGACTCTCTGGAGGTAGGCCTCTTCGGCCTCACCCCTGGCTATCCCGCCGGCCTCGTCGAGGTCGTGGATGCAGTCCTCTATGTCCCCCCAAACCTGGTGCGCATGCGGCTCGGCAGAGGGGTCGGAGTACTTTCGAAAGACGCGCAGCAGGGGTGCCGTGTTGTCACACATCATCTTGAGGTCGGCGTGGAGGGTGGCAGTGCTGTAGCGGTCCAGCAGGCTTCGCAGAACATTTAAGCTGCTGCATGGCTTCTGCGTGTTCTTGAGCTCCAAAGCCGCGAAGCTGTGGAGGGCCGCCAGCCTGTCACGGCAGTGCAGGTAGCACTTCAGGCTCGCTTCGTACCGCGTGTCGCTGAGCAGGGGGCATCTGACACAGGGGGGTGCGCTCTCGGGGATCTTCTCCTGTAGCTCAGCGAGCTTACCCCGTGCGGCGGCGAGCAACCCGTCGAAGTCCGCTGCCTCTGTGAGGGCCGCCAGCCCCGGGGGGACCTCGCTGCGGTAGACAGCAAACAGCGCCTCCTTCTCCCGCGGCTTCGCGACGGCAGCCATCCCGCTCATCCGCTCCACCAGTTCTGCCAGCACGTCAGCTCCGGCAGGCTCCAACACCTTCTGCTGCGCTTCAACGTAGCGACGCGCCCTGTTCTTGCAGTCCTCCCCTGAAAACAGGGCATCCAGCAGGGATACGAGCACGTATGACAGCACGCCACTGGCGGGGTCTGTGAAATCCCCAAGTTCGACTCTTGCCAAGAACTCGAGTTTCTGCTTCTTGAGCCACTTATCAGCGGAATCCGCAGCGTTGTTGGCGATGTGGGGGATGCACGACACCCACGGGATGCCGAGTTCCGCGTCGACCTCCCTGCTTGCTGCCCCGTTTCTCCCGCCGCGATCAGAACGCACCATCATTGGGGCGCTCAGGCCCAGTTTCTCCCACTCCTCCTTCAGGACCGTTGCTACAGGCGCATCAGTGAGGGGCACCACCAGCACAGCACTGAAGCTCCGTGCTGAACATACCATCGAGATCAGCTGCGTTCCCAGCAGCGATCCACAGTCGTGCAGCACTGACCACCTCCGCCCCTTGAGTCGGTCTGTGATGGCCGCACGACTTTCCTCCATCACCTTGGGACTATTCCTCGTCACGACGGGCCCAAGGCGTGGAACGTACCGCGGGATGGTGATGCCATTGAGAACCTCAAGGGCGGTGTGCAGCGCAGCGGGGGTGATGCCTGCGTAGAGCGCAGCCTTTGTCGCCTTGAGTTCGAAGCAAGACGTGTGACGTGAAGCCAACCCAGGGATGGTCTTCTGCGCTGCCTCATCCTGGGCAGCCGCCTTCGCCACCTTGTCTAGGTGCTTCCCCCCCGTGAAGTGGCCCCGCACATCAAGGGCCTGGGACCCGGGGTTCCACAGGCGGGAGCACGTCTGACAGGCGGGAACCATCTGCCCCTCTTCAAACATCCTCAGAAGGGACGCTCTGTTGATGAAACCTGCGGGTGCCTTGCCGAGCTCCACCTGTGAGCAGGTGTCGAACTCGTCGATCACATCTATCAGAGGTGCAGCAAGGTCGTAGGCCTTCACCTTCGCCTGCTCCGGAATGTTGGCGGCAGCCCCCTTCTCAGCGATCCGTGCCGATGCCGCACGCCTCTCAACTGTGGAGGGAAGGGGCTGCCGTCCCTGCGTCTGTGGCACTGTGTCACTCCCAGGCCCCTGCTGTCGATTGCGGATCCGGAACTTCGCCACAGCCTCCGCCACCTCCCCCTTTGACCGCTTCAGCTTTCTGCCCTCTTCTTGCACTTCCCCATTCGCAAGCCTCGTGTAGATGCCCAGCTCCACAGCCTCGTCGACAAGCGCCGGCTTGCGCTTCTTCCCCAGCTGCTTGGACAGCGTGTCCACCGCTTGCGTTAGAGGCGTGTCCACCTGAGCAGGCGGCTCCGCCTGAGCGGGCGGCCCTGCTGGCTCCTCCTCCTGCTCCTCGTCCGCGGGGGCAGGCTGGGGTTCAGGCTCCGGCTGCGCGGGGTCCGCCGGGGGCAGGCTGTCCATTTCCACGTCATGATCACCTGCCCCACTCATGATGGCCCTGGCTTTGTGGATGATGATTGTGGCGAGGCATGTTGGGGTGGGGTTTGCGGCAAGCAGCTCATCGGCGACAGCAAGACACACTCAGGAACAGGCACAGATTGCGATCAGGAGGGATTTGTGGGGGAGAAGGTAAGCTATGAAATGCAGTCACAACACCGTTCAGCCGCAACCGCTCTCAGTCAGTATATGTTTGCTGACGCCGTGCATTGTGTCGTACGCTGCCGGCAGGAAAAATCGTCCTGGGCCTCGTCAGGGAGTGTATCTCCAGTCAGTCAACAAGGAATATGGGGGAAAAACTAAGATCTTAGCTAAGATCTTAGTAAAAAATACCAAGATCTTAGGAAAATTGAAAATTTTACAAAGATCTTTAAAAAAGCCGTTTTCCAGCCAACATCTTCGTAAAGATCTGTTGAAAACCATGTGGGGGATTTTTTGAAAAAATGGCGAAAAAAAGGGTGTGGGGAGTTGGGTCCAGTTTAGCAAAGTCCGTGTATTTGGACGCGGCCCCTCAGATAAGGAAGCCGCGTCTCAGGTGCAGGATGTGGGGTGTTGTCGATTTTTCAGGGTTCGACATTCTCGGGCTGGACGGAGAGAAACGGTGGGTGCAACTCTGATCAGAAAAAACTTCAACCGAAAAAACGGGGTGTAGCTCCCTGACTGACGAGCAGCGGGAGGTGGCGAAGAGAAGCTCCTCATGCGTGGCGGCCTCCCTCGTTCGCGGCGGGTGAGGCATGCGGGGGTACGAGAGCGGCACCTGCCTGAGTTCTTTATGGAACCCACAAACCTGGGTGGTAGCCGGCCTCACGGATGTGAGGTTGGAAATGCTCCGGGAGACAGCCGATGGCACCTCAACGCCACAGGCTATCGTTGCCGGCTTGGTGCCCATATGATGCAAGATGAGCGGCGGAATCCGCGAACTTCGGGAACTATCAGGTAGTTTGAACGCTGAAGACTGCCCCGCCAGGCTGAATGGGAGTCACAACGCGATGAGGAACAAGGATCAGCAGCGCCCTTTGCGGCAAACACAGGGCAGCTCTCCCTGAGCAGCTGGGAATGAAACGGGACGGAACTAACGAGCAGCAGCGAAAATGGTGCAGAGCACCAGTAACCACAACGAGTCCATGCCACAAGTGGAACTGCAGACACGGGGCAGCCAAGAAACGGACGCAGTCGCGGAGACCACCTCCACTGTCAGAACGAGCAGAACTGAGAGACACTCAATGGGATGGAGCGGAATCACTGTAACGGGGACACACTGATGGCACACAGGACAGACAGACAGAAGTCAGAGTGAAACGGTTGTACAAAGGGCTCGGCTTTACCGACGTCCTTAGTACAGAGTGAAACGACGACGCCGCCGAAGGCGGCCAATCCGCCGCCCGAAGGGCGGCGGAAAAATTTTTGGGGTGTTTTTGGGTGAAAAACCGGGCAACCTGGGCCCTTTGGGACCACATAGGCCAGGAAAGGCCAAAATTTTCGATTTTTTTCGGAAATTTTTCGGTTTTTCAGAGTGTGGCAGTCCGCAGATACAGATTTTCGGGTCGGAAAAAAAATTTTTTTCGACCCAAAAAAATCGGATTTTTTCGGGGAGGGTCTCCGGTGGCCCCCCCTGGATTTCCTGATTTTTCCCGATTTTTCCTGATTTTCGGATTTTGCTCGAAATTTGCCCTTGTGTCAACCAGTGGCAAAATTTTCGGAAAATCGGGAAAAATCAGGAAAATCCGGAGAACCGGACACCCTCCTAGATTCTGGGGGGGTGAAACGGCGGAAAAATTTTTGGGGTGTTTTTGGGTGAAAAACCGGGCAACCTGGGCCCTTTGGGACCACATAGGCCAGGAAAGGCCAAAATTTTCGATTTTTTTCGGAAATTTTTCGGTTTTTCAGAGTGTGGCAGTCCGCAGATACAGATTTTCGGGTCGGAAAAAAAATTTTTTTCGACCCAAAAAAATCGGATTTTTTCGGGGAGGGTCTCCGGTGGCCCCCCCTGGATTTCCTGATTTTTCCCGATTTTTCCTGATTTTCGGATTTTGCTCGAAATTTGCCCTTGTGTCAACCAGTGGCAAAATTTTCGGAAAATCGGGAAAAATCAGGAAAATCCGGAGAACCGGACACCCTCCTAGATTCTGGGGGGGTGAAACGGCGGAAAAATTTTTGGGGTGTTTTTGGGTGAAAAACCGGGCAACCTGGGCCCTTTGGGACCACATAGGCCAGGAAAGGCCAAAATTTTCGATTTTTTTCGGAAATTTTTCGGTTTTTCAGAGTGTGGCAGTCCGCAGATACAGATTTTCGGGTCGGAAAAAAAATTTTTTTTCGACCCAAAGGGGGCCCTCGCTACGAGTCACTGTGAGTCACGAGTCGTCAGTTGTCAGCCAAACATGGCTGACTTCTCACTTTTTCTCACTCAGTCACACTTGGTAGCGAGGGCCCCCAAAAAAATCGGATTTTTTCGGGGAGGGTCTCCGGTGGCCCCCCCTGGATTTCCTGATTTTTCCCGATTTTTCCTGATTTTCGGATTTTGCTCGAAATTTGCCCTTGTGTCAACCAGTGGCAAAATTTTCGGAAAATCGGGAAAAATCAGGAAAATCCGGAGAACCGGACACCCTCCTTTGATCTTTGTCTAGAGCTGGATGTGAGTCGGGCGACAGCCGCGTATGCGTATGTTAGGGGCAGCAGGTGGAAGAAAGCAGGGGGTCAGCTGATCCGCCCAAATCCTTTCCAGATGCTGTTCTGCGCAAGTCTCACTCTGAACAGCTGCAGGTGAAGGTGGCAGGTGGGGATCTGGCTGCACCACACTCCGCCGACCTTCCACGATGGCCAAGATGTGGGACATCCACGAACTGGATTGGATGTGGCTGTGTGGGTGTGACAAGTGGAGTTTACATCGAGAGCAGAGACATCTGCACTACGATATGATGATTCACGTGTGTGTGTGTGTGCTTCGTTCTTCACGATTGGCGACGCTGCGGAAGCAACAGACGAGGCTGAGCCAGTAATTTGTGACGCAACCCCACAGGGTTATTTTTACACAGAGCCCGGAAGACCTTGGGCCACACTGTGTCAGCACGGCGTATCGGAGGTTGTTGGGACCCCCCCGGACAGCATCCCAGGCAGGTCGGGCCGACTAGTTCGATTCGTCTCGCCGGGCCCGCGTCGTGAGTGTGGCAAGGCGTGGTTGCTTATCCATACATTTCTTTCCTCTGATTCACCCCCTCCCCTCTCCCAGCATGTGCATGGCGTCGTTGAATAAGTGCCGTGTCGCGTGTTTACCCGCCCCCCCTTCTTTTGGATGCGTTCGCCGCCCCTGCCAGTGTGTTTTCCCCCTGTGTTGTTCTGTGTGATGTGAGAACAGTTGCAGGACTACTGCGCGACGAGTGTAAAACCTGCAATGATCCACGCACGGCAGGCTTGTGTGCGGTGGCCCTTCTTACTTAAACTATATTCCGTACCGCAACCGCGCTCTGCCTGCTTTTCACGCGCAGTGCTGCTCGTGTTCAGAGGCGTTCCCTTTTTGTGAAGCTCTCTGGCTTGTGCAGTCTATAATTTGTTGCTTCTCGGGCACTGCCCGCAAATGATCAGGAACGCAAAAAAAAGAGAACTGCCGGACGCTTCGGTATATAGACTGCACATTCATCCCATTTCACTGGGAGCTTGAGATGTGTGTGTCCAACGAAAAGAGCCAACAAGTGTTCAGAGGTGATTTGACATTTCTTTCCAGTTGCTGGACAGGGTAGCGTTTTTTTTCTGCCAAAAAAGCAAAGCGAAGAATGAGTTCGATTATCGCATTTCAGCCGTTGGCCGGCAAAAAATGCACAACGTGCAGCCGAAGAAGCTGAAGAAGCAAAATGGCACCTGCCAACTCCGCCCCCACCACCCCATCCCCCCTCACGCCCCACCCCGCTTCCCTCTCTCGGTGGAATAGAGTTAAGCGTCACCAATATGATTATGCGCCTGCTTGCATGGCGAAGCGCTGCCGCAAAGAGACAGACCCGTGCTGGCCCGGGAGGCAACTGTCCGTCACACCCCATCTTGCTCCGCTGCTGTGGGCTGGTCGCAAATCACAGGGGGAGGGGCTGCTGCCAGGCGCAGCAGAGAAGGGCAGCTCCCTGTGCCGACTGGTCCCGTTTGCCCCACCTCCCCTGGGTGTATCTGCGACCATCGCCTAACCCACCCACCCACCCACTCCCCAGGCGCGTTTGATACTTTTCTTCTGCCCCAACAAAGAAGCTTGCTTTGTCAGACGCAGTGAGTCCAGTCGGTGTGGGCGATGCGTGCAGTGTGTGGGCCGCTCGCGTACCAAAACCCGGAAAGACTTGCGTTTGACTCATTGTCTTTCCCTCGATGATGAATTACCGAAAATCCCACTCAAAAAAATAGGACCTTTGTTCACACGATGCAGGCACCAGAGGTCTTTGTATGATACCCTGGTGACAAAGCGACTGATGATCAAAAGTCGCGAAGCTGCGAAGTAACAAAATAAATTCGTACGACCGAAGCTTCAGGGTTATCGGGTTTATGCCCCTTTTCACAGGCCTTTCACGGCATCACGGCTGCTTTGTTTCGCAGCCGCTGGGCAGGGGTATGATGGCATTGAGGGGAGCGAGCTGTGGCGAGTGGTGGGATGAATGCAATTCCTTTTTGTTTCAAGGCAGCAGTAAAGCGCACCAGCCTCCGGAGCAAAAAAGAAAAGCGGTTGCATTCTGCGCATCACACAGGCCTGGGTTGACAGCTGAATGCCACGTTCATCTCGTGTTCCCCGAACCCTCTGAAAGGTGTCATAGGAGGTGAGTCTGGCTTCATAAGTACAAAAAGACCCATGTATGTGCCCCGTCAACGCAAACAGGAAAAAATTGGATCCTGTGCACATCACAGAGCGCAATGACGCCCTTTTTTTCTGTCCATTCCGGCTGTATCGTCCTCATATGCTTTTTTTTGTCAGTTCGGCGTATCCCAACTCCGGAAACTTTTTACCCCGTGCGGATCCTTTTGCGAACATGTCATACGACCCGGCTGTGTAGGGTTGGTGGTGTTCAGCGTTCGAACAGCACCCATTTTTGTTGCTCTCCTTCACTCTTTTGATTCACCCCGGGTGCAGTAGTATTCTAGTTGCCCTTCCTGATTCTGAATTCGGTCTTTTATTTGGATCCATCTACACGAGATCTTTACGAGACAATGCTCGTTGCATCGTTTGCTGTTGTGTGACCACAGCCACCACGAAGAGGCACATATGTCATTCCATATGATGGCGAAAGTGCCAGATCAATTCCGGGCAGAGTCCGGCACCTGCCGTGTCTGCCGGCATACTTTCCAGAATATCCTGGTTTTGACGACAAGGGAAATCCAAAAAAAAGAACTCCCGAACAAGTCCGAAGCCCAGGCACCCACCCAAAAAAGCCATCTGCTAGTGTAACTCAGGAACCCGAACCATGGATGCCGTGCACACAAGACCCATTTCTATCTCCGACTCTCTCATTGCTTCTACGATACGTTCCTTCTCTTTTCGGAGGTTTCCGGCTGTTTGTTTGTCTTTATTTTATGCACTGAAAACAATACTCACCTTCTCACACAGTCCTTTCGCGCGCTCTTATCCGTCAACCTTCTGCTGTTTGCGGCATCTTTTTCACGCGAAAAAAAAATCATTGCTGCGCGCCCGCCAGGGGTCTCGGCTCGACACCCCCCTCCAGAGCCCAGGGTGTCGAGATTTTATTTCCTCCCAAAACCGCCTTTATTTGCATTTTTGAGCTCCGTGCGGATCGTAGTGGGGTCATTTTTTTTCCACAGTGCTTATTGCAGCCCATCAAATGTGTATGTGTTTCAGGGCCAGAGAGCCTAGAGCCCACGGCGGTTACTTCCACAAAGTTCCCATGTTGCGGTCGGTTGAGTAGGCCGCCACACCTGTGGGGGCAACCTCTCTCTGAGCTTGGAAAAACGATGATGTGAGCGTTGTAGTCAGATCATCGTGCAGTGTTTTCAAGCAGCTCCTCCATCGGCTTGTGGATCCATCATCAAGAATTGACCCTACAACGCGAAACAGTGCGATTGATGCGAAGCGGACCTCCAGCTAACGCACCACCACCATGATCAGCGGTTTGCCAATTTCTTGGTGGTGCTTCTTCCCTGCTTTGGTGACAAGGTGTCGTTGCTGATGATGTTGAACAGTGCTGTCCATCCCTTGTAGTGCAACCTGTGAGAGATCTCCATCAAGGAGCGTCAGCCGAGCGAGGCACTGTCACCAGGTCACTGAGGAAAATGAGGGATGTTGCCTGGAGCTGGCGTGAATAGCAACTGCTGGGAGGGGCATGTGATGGGTCCCTCCTGGTCCCAGCTCGACCCTCCGGGCCCAGATCCACCATTCCTGAAAAAAACCGTGTTCGTTGCATGTTTGAGCACAACGCTTCCCGGGATCATAATTTTTTGGGAAATCCATAATCTGGCCCACCACTTTTCCATAATCAACAATTCAACCCACAACTTTTTCATAATTAACAATTCGACCCACAACTTTTCCATAAGTAACAATTCAACCCACAACTTTTGCCGAATTAACAATTCAACCCAACCACTTTTCCACAATTAACAATTCAACCCAACCCAGGTTCTGTAGGCAGGGTTGGGTTTCCTGGCAATTTTTTTCACCTCCCCACCATCACCTGAATTGCACCTGGATTTCCAGATCAGCCGTGAAGCTTCCTACAGGCATTATGCACTGAGTCATATCAGACCCATGGGTTCTTCAGCCCCTCAGATTCAGACCATGCATTGTCCAGAACTGCACCCTCTCCTTCAACACCAGTATATCCGCTGCTCATGGGCCCCTGACGACAAAAACCTGATCGTAGCTCATAGCAAAGATGGGTACCACGATCAAGGTTCATCTGTTACCAGATGGAAGTCTCCTGTTTCCAGGTTTAGGGTTTACCGCGAGTGTAGCGCAGATAAGGGAGGTGTCTCAAGAGAGGATGCAGCTCTGTCCCAGCAGTTCCTCCTCCTCGGTTCTGACCCCCACAGTTCTTCGGATGACAGGCACAACAGAGTAAGAAGCAACACAGCCAGATCTTTCGAGCAGGCCCAAAACCCAAGCAACAGAGCGGGGGTGAAATACCAGGCAGAAATGGGGGGGAGGAGATGGGTGGGGTGCAGAGAGGAGAAGGGGTGGGCGTCATCAAATTTAGGAACAGCAACGGTCACCTTTTCAGACCGACTACCCCTGCGCCTCAGTAGCTGCGGCTGTGCGTCTCGTCATGCGACCTGCATATCTTAATAAAGTGAGTGAACATTCATCCTTTCACGCCTCCTGCAAACGAAGATGCTGCACGTGCTGCCCTTGTAAAGGCGGCAACAAGGGTCGAACCCCATACAGCTCTGGAGCTTGGTACGTCCTCTTCCCCTTTGCTGTTTAATTTTCACCCCCGCTCTGTTGCTTGGGTTTTGGGCCTGCTCGAAAGATCTGGCTGTGTTGCTTCTTACTCTGTTGTGCCTGTCATCCGAAGAACTGTGGGGGTCGGAACCGAGGAGGAGGAACTGCTGGGACAGAGCTGCATCCTCTCTTGAGACACCTCCCTTATCTGCGCTACACTCGCGGTAAACCCTAAACCTGGAAACAGGAGACTTCCATCTGGTAACAGATGAACCTTGATCGTGGTACCCATCTTTGCTATGAGCTACGATCAGGTTTTTGTCGTCAGGGGCCCATGAGCAGCGGATATACTGGTGTTGAAGGAGAGGGTGCAGTTCTGGACAATGCATGGTCTGAATCTGAGGGGCTGAAGAACCCATGGGTCTGATATGACTCAGTGCATAATGCCTGTAGGAAGCTTCACGGCTGATCTGGAAATCCAGGTGCAATTCAGGTGATGGTGGGGAGGTGAAAAAAATTGCCAGGAAACCCAACCCTGCCTACAGAACCTGGGTTGGGTTGAATTGTTAATTGTGGAAAAGTGGTTGGGTTGAATTGTTAATTCGGCAAAAGTTGTGGGTTGAATTGTTACTTATGGAAAAGTTGTGGGTCGAATTGTTAATTATGAAAAAGTTGTGGGTTGAATTGTTGATTATGGAAAAGTGGTGGGCCAGATTATGGATTTCCCTATTTTTTTTTCGTCAGTGACATGAAAAAATGCTACCAAATGGCCATGGGAATACAGGTGTCGAATTCGACACCTGAAAAATCGGGAAAAAAAGGCCAGGTGTCGAAAAAAAGCAGGTTTTCGACACCCCCGAGACCCCTGGCGCCCGCCTTTGGGGTCCTTCCCCTCCCACACCATTCACACTTGCCGACACAGAGCCCAGAGACAAGGGGTTCGCGACCGTCGGAACACCCTGCTCTCGCTTCTGCCGTTCTTTCCCGTGTGTTGCACATCAGTTTGGGCCGGAAAGGGGCAGGTGGGGTTCGGGGGGGGGATGCATACCGTCGTGAGCATGCTGATCACGTCCCGATATTTTCGGCAAAAGAAAAAGTAACGTGCATCTTTTTGTTCGTTGGTTTTCTCGCATCCATCCCCAGACCCCAGGCCCCAGGGCCCGCCACCCCAGCCCTGTCTGCTGCTGTTTATTGGGTGAGGGTGCCAGCGAGGGTGGTGTGTGCCCCCCGTCCGATAGACGCGCTCAGTGTGGGAGGGGGTGCGCGTCTTTATTGTCAGGACCCACCCGCATTCGTGCCCCGCACCTTCACCCCCGCCCATCACGCGAGGGGGTGTGTGTGGGAGCTGTCAAACTGCAGAGAACCATCTCGACCGAGGTGTGAATTGAATGGGACTCGGGAGATTGGCACAGAATACCCCAGCGTTATATCTCAGAGAATTTCCAACATCGGGGGGGGGGGGGGCTCTGCGGCGGGATAACGAACTCTTCCTTTTTACGTGGGACGGCTCTGTCTGCCGGTGGATCGTATGGTCCATACGCTCGCCACCAGGACAGGGAACACGCGCGGTTTCCACACCACAGGCTTTGGGCGCACGAATCGTGTGAAATAACATGCCCGATCCGATCACCTCCCCATTTTTTTTGCGAAGGATTTCAAAATGCCATGCGAACCTGTTGCACAGCGGAAGGGGCGTAATTTCCAGAAGCGGCGGTGCTGTCACAACTACATACACTTATGACCACCTCGTTTTGAGAGACTGGCCCACATTCAAATCCTCGGGTGAGCGCACATCATAGCACCACCTCTGCAGGAGGCGATGGTGGGGGGTAAATTCTGCACTCCCTTCCTATTTCTCTCTCTCTCTCCCACGCTGCAATCACAACTCCTGAAATGCCTTCTCCTCCTCCTCCCACCCCGCTTCTTCTTCTTCTTCTCTTGGACGCAATGGCGAAAGAACCTTGCTTACTGCGCATCACATGCGTCGTCACAACCACATCCACTGCATAAGTCTGGGGCAGGGAGGGCAGTGCCGTGTCGTGTCAACGCTCTTTCTCCCCCATACCCCACCATACCTGCAATCCAGCCAAGTTTTGTGCTGCCGCTCGCCCCGCTCCGAGCAAAGGGGGGGCGGGGGCGGGAAACATCACGAATGGATGCCACCATGTGCGGCCAGAAGAATCCGATAAGTGAACTCTCAATTATGCCAATGGAAGCTGCGAGATTCACAGGCGGGGGGGGGGGGGAAGACCTCAAGCAAAAATTGTTGAAAAAAATTCGTTCAACCTCGTTGAAATGAAGCGCTGCACCCACCCCAAGCACTATCGCGTCAATGTTGTGGTGTCAGAGGTCCGCTGCTGAGGCGCGCTGTGCATGCTGCTTACAGTAATGTCTGAAGGGTCCTCCGAAAAACCGAGCATGATGGTGGTGTGGTCGAAAAATCGATGTTCAGCCCAGCTCAGAGCGAGGTTTGAAACACCTCTGTGCCTGGTTCTGAGCGCAGCCCCCCCCAAACTGTGTTTCCCGGTTCAGAAAAAAAATCCTTGCAGAACATCGCCAAGCAGCAAGGCGTGGGGTGTTTCTCGTGGTCGGTTGACAAGCCACACAGTTGTTAGTCACACGGCGGTGGGGGGGGAATGTCATCCGCGTCACACTGTAGTGGAAAGGCGTCATTAACACTTCTTTCAGTTCTGGCAACCGTGATCTCTCTCCATTTTCCGTTCCTCTCCTCATGGCCAGGCGAGAGGCCTCTTCAGCTGCGTGTGGAATCACAAACCAACAGGTCGTGTCGATTGTACGTGTGTTGTTAGATGAGGAGGAGGCGGACCGGCAAAACCCCGACAATTCCAGTAGGCCACTCGCGAGGCACTCTCAGTAAACGTGGCACAGAGGAAGGGGAAGGGAAAGGGGCGGGGATGGATGGGGGGGGGGTCAAGGGGGAGGGGGGAGGGTCAAAGGGCCTTCTGCGCTCCGAAGAGCACCGGCACAGCCGTTGACCACCACCCCTCCGCCCCGACCCTTGCAATGCATGTGTTTCGCTCACCCCCCTCCCCCCTGCCCCTCCCCCTATTGTTGCCTCATCGCTCCCTTCTTCCACCCACCCCCCCTCGCACACCCACATCCCCTCCCCTATCTGCCTCGCACGCGGCGTGTGTGTCGGTTTGCACACCCGCGTATTTCAACTGGAGGAGGAGGAGGGTGTGGTGTTCGGGGGGGAGGGGGTGGGGTGGATGGGGGTTTTTCTTCTTCTCGCTCTCGGAGAAGCTTCGGCAATGATTTTTTTTTGCGGCGAATTCTCTCCTCACTGCAGCACAGGGAGAGGGAAAAATGTGCCAAAAAAAACAAAATGCGCGCCCGGTGTTCAGCACCGCAGTGAACGCCTTTCCTCCCCACCTCCCCTCAGGTCATTTGAAAATTTGTTCAAATCGTTCAAAGTAAATCCGAGAAGCTGTTTTTTCCCGAGATAGTGGGCTAAGTGTGCCAAACGGCTGATCGCTCGCTACGGGGTGATCTCGCCTGGATGTGCACTAGTTTCTGTTTCTGATGAGTGAAATGGCAATCATCTTTTCAGCACACTTCGATGTGGGCGGAAAGTGTCGCCTGCTTGTTCGTGCCCTTGTGCTCCTCACTCACAGCACCATCATCAGCAGGAGTGTGAGTGTGGAAGCGTCAACGCAGAAATAAACCTAAGCAAAAAGTGCCGAACAAATCGCAGATACACTTTCTGAGCGAGCTTTTGCCAAACGAGGGATCGATCGCTACCACTCGAGGTAAGCAAGGAGTGGCACTCGCTCTACATTGCCTCTCTCTCGTTTTGTCCACTCTCCAACGGCTCGCCATCTCGTTGATACGACGCTGATGCTGTGTGATGTGATGCGACACCTGTCCTGTGAAGGTGGAAAGTTCACTTTACTGCACTTTAGATCGAAGCCCCCCCCGTCCCCCCTTTCCTCCCCTCCCGCCAGCCAGATGCCAAGACAATATCAACAATGCCTGTCTCGGCGCAGCCCGGGAAGACCCTCCGCCGTGTTGCCTCGGGAACCACCCGCACACACAACACGCCCTCCCTGGCACGGCACGCGCTCTCCCCACGCCACACCCTTCCGCTCCACCACCCAAGAACCGCCCTCCCCCCCCTCCCTCCCCCACCCTTTGGCACCCTCTCTGGAAGGCAAAGTTTAGGAGAAGGGCCAAGCAAAACACCTACACGCAGATGGGGGGAGGGGAGGAGGGGGTGGTGAAGTTTGGACAGTGCGGAGCTGCTCAGATGCAGCTCAGATGGTGTGCATGGCTGGAGAGTGGGGGAGGCGGTGGTGGTGGGGAGGGGGGGTTGGGGTGAACAGGCAATGCCCCCCCCCCCCCCTCCCCCGTGTTCCGGAGAGGCAGTTCAGAGCTGTCTGAATGCCGTCGTTCGATCCCCACCGTCGGATGCAAGATGTTCGGCACCCCTCCCCCGATGACCCTCCCCCTCCCGATAGCATGGGGATGCATGATGCGCAAAAAGCTGCCTAAATAACGCGGGTGCCGGCATGTCCCCCCCCCATCCCCCCCGCCCACCCCCCACCACCACACCTACCCGCAAGCCTGTTGACTGAACACCCGGATCTTGGTTTGTGTGATCCCACCGCCACACCCGTTGTTAAATGCAGCCTTGCCGTTTCGGAACGGTTTGACGTGGTTTGGCAGAATTCTAACAGAATTTCTTTTGTGCGCTCAACAAAAAGTAGAACCGGAACTGATCTCCCACAGTTGCTGGACAGGGTGTCTAAAATAAAGGCGAACGGGGTACGATTTTGGTTGCTGTGTATTTCCTTACACGCCTGCCACATGTGATGCCTTCTTCTCAACACAACACACACGCAGGGGGTGGCCTCCGACCCGTGCAGGGTTACAGTAATCCACCTAAAAAAGTGATCAACACCACACACACACCACCCCTGTTCAGGAACACACAAGAAGCCCGCACTTCCTTGGGAGTGCCGGTCGATACCACTCTCTTTTTTGTTTTCTTTCTTTTTGCAACTGCCGGGGGCATCTACGACCCGCTGTGTTATCCGTTATATATTGCTGTGGTTTGCGTTGCCTATTTGCGTTTCTGCCGTTGTGTTCTGACACACATACACACACACACACACACACACACCCCGTTTGCCCCCTGCTGCTTCCGGAGCCTTCTCATCACACCGCTCTCTTGGAAGGGGGGAGGTCGATTCCCTTTCATAACCGACCCCCTCCCACCCACACAACTGACATCTCTGAGCATCCCCTGTGTATCGGTCTTTTGAGTTGATTATTTTGTACAGAGGGGTTCTGCCCTTTCGCGGAACACCTCCCACCCCCCCCCCCCCCCCCCACACCCCCTCCCCCCCCCCCCCTATACCCCACCCTCATCCACATGATGTGCTGAACTAACAACACCAAAGTTTCTCCCCCCCCCCCCCACCCCCCCAAATCTCTCACCTCCCCTCGCTCGCTCGCTACAACACACAGTTTTCTTCCACTCATAAAGCTCACCCGGTTGGATAGTCCGTTTCGGTTTTTTTTTATTCCTGTTCTTTTGGCAACTCATTTCGGGAAAAGCCTTCCCAACACCCCCCCCCCCTCCACCCGTTGACTCTTGACTCCATCTGACTCTCTTCATAGCCCCTAGAGCGTAATGGGGTGTGGTGCGAGCAATGCGGCGAGTGGGCCGCATGCACCGACAGAGGCGAAGGGGGGTGGGCGGAGACAGAAGCAGAAGTATGAGGAGGTTCGCGAAAAGGACACCCTCACTACCTCGTCTGCCGCACCAACGTCGAAGCCGGATCGGAATGGGAGTTCGGACAAGCTGATGACCCCGAACAAAGAGAGTGAGGTTGGTCAGGGCCATCGGAGTACACCTATTAAAGGCGACGACAGGAAGGACAAGAAGAAGGGTGATAAGGACGACAAAAAGGACAAGGACAAAGACAAGGACAAGAAGGATAAGGACAAAGAGAAGGACAAGCGGGATTTGAAGGACAAGCGGAAAGACAAGCGGAAGGTTCCGGATGTCGAGCGGGGCGACGGGGAGAAGGCTGGCCGGTTCAAGGGCAGCGAGGGGGAGGGCGGAAAGCCCGGAGGGGAGAAGGAGTACCGAAAAGGGAAGTCGAAGGGGCGCGACAAGCGGATGCAGTATCTCTCCACCATGAACCAGGTGTCCCCCTTTGCGGAGGACCTGGCACCCTACGTCCCTTGGGCAGTTCTCAAGCAGTTCAAAATTGAGCCCACCATGCAACCCGACTTCGCTTCTTTCCCCGGCGTGGTGATGCTCGTCGACATGACGGGGTACACCCGGTTGGGTGAGAGCCTTTCCAGACTGAAGGGCCTTCTTGGTGTCGAGCTTCTCGCCGCATACATCAACGGATACTTCACAAAGCTCATTGAAATCGTCGATGAATACGGCGGGAGTGTCGAGAGATTTGCAGGCGACGCACTCATCGTTGTCTTTGGATCTCCCTTCTCCCACGCGCCCATCGAGGTCCTGAATGCGCAGGCTGCGAACTGCGGGCTTGCCATCCAGAAGCGTCACACCACCTACACCGCTAAGATCTCAAAGGACGCTCCAGGCGAAGCCGACGAGAACCTGACCGTCCACATCGGCATCGGCACATCTCTCATCAAGACCATCACCGTGGGGGGTGTGGGTGACTCGTGGCGCAAAATCCTCTTCGGGTCGGTCTTCAACCAGCTCGGGTCGGCAGTGCCGCTCTCCAAGCCAGGCGAAGTGGTTGTTTCCCAGCAGTGCATGAACTATTTGGAGAACACCAAGGAGGCTGCGCTTTATGAGACGGAGCCCCGTGGGGACGACAACTACCTCCTGCGCCTGAAAAGCGGTGAGAATGTCCCAAGCGGGACACCGCTTCCAAAGATCAGCCTGACGACAGTGATGGAAAAGGGTGTGCGTGGGTTTATCGATCTGTTCGTCCAGTCACGTATCGACGAGGGGCAGCCCGAGATCTCAGAGACGCGCGAGCTCTCGATGCTTTTCATGGGGGTGAACGGGTGGGCCCAGCTGCAGCAGGAGATGAACTCCACATCCTCCGCAGGGTTCACAGCCATCCACCAGCTGATCCGGTCCATACAGAACACCGTCTACACCTACGAGGGGTGTATTGCAAACTGCCTTGTCGACGAGAAGGGTTTTATCATCATCGTTACCTACGGCATGCCGCAGCACTCCGACGACCCGCTCCTCGCCGTGAAATCCGCTATGGAGATCAAGGAGACGGGGGAGAAGCTTGGCATCGGCCTGTCCATCGCTGTGACTACTGGGAACACCTTTGTCGGAACCATCGGGTCGAAGTCGCGGCGAGACTACACAATCATGGGCAGTGCTGTCAACCTGGGTGCACGCCTGATGACGATGTGCGAGATGATCCACTCACAGTCCCTCGAGGCGGGGAAGGAGGGGAATGAGGGCACCCCGTCGCAGCCCAACTCCGCGCGGGCGCACACGGCGAAGGCGGGCAGCGCCACACCCAACCTCAACAGCACGACGAATGGAGGGAGCGCGGCGCTCAGCCCGCACTCCGCTGCCGTGCAGGGGGGTGCCGTGAGCGAGGCTTCTGTAGACGGGGGTGCGTTGTGGTCGCAGATCCTGGTGGACGACAAGACATTCCAGCTCACGAAGAAGACATGCCTCTATCAGATGAACCTGGAGGCGCTGGAGCTCCGCGGCTGCGATGGGAAGGTGCCGATCTACTGCCCGCAGCAGATCTTCAAGGGGAGGCGCGATTTTGCTGCGTATCAAAAGGCGGCAGGGGAGGACCAGGCGGACTGCGACTACGACGAGGATGAGGAGCGCCGCATCGTGAAGGTGAGCAGGGCCGCGGAGCTGAAGACTCTGGAGGCGATCCGGGATGAGGTTGCCAGCGACAACAAGTCCTGCGTGAAGACCCGGGTCGTGTTTGTCTACGGCGAGGGGGGGAGCGGGAAGTCGTTTCTGATCCGCATCTGCGGGCAGCCCATCATGAAGAACGAGCTGCCCGGGATGTGGCTGGAGAGCAGCCAGGTTGACCATACCTCCTCCGACACGGCGTACAACGTGTGGGAGCCAATCTTCTCCCAGCTGCTGATGACGAACATCCCTGCGGGGGTGACAAAGGCGCAGCACGTCCAGAAATGCTTCGAGACGCTGTCGCAGTGTGGGGACTGGATGGAGTTTGGGTACCTCAACCTCGACATCCCCTGCTTCATGGCGATGATGAACCCTGTCCTGAAGACGCAGTTCCGGGAGCCCCAGGGGCTGGCGGATCTGGGGCCAGCCCTCCGTGCGAAGACTACCGTATCGCTTCTGCACATCATCCTGAAGCACTTCTCCCGCATCCAGCCGCTCTACATCCTTTTCGATCAGATGGAGAACTGCCACGACCTGCAGTCGCTCGAGCTGATGCTGGCTCTCGCGGAGTCGAAGGACAAGCGGAATCCGATTATGGTGTTCTGCTCGCTGCGGCCGACGGCCAGTGGGGAGACCGCGGATACGATTGCGAGAGCGGAGGCATCGCGCCTGCTGATGAAGACGCGGGAGTTCACGCAGAGCGTCACGAGTGTGACCCTGAAGCCCCTCACCCAGGAGCTTGCGACGGAGCTCTTCATCCACCTGCTGAACGCAGAGTTGGAGAACAACCATGAGATCCCTGTCATTAAAGTGGTATGTGGTGTGGGGTGTGTCGTGGTGGGTCCCACAGGTTGTGCGCACCACGCTCATTATTGGATAATAGTTGGGGGTGGGGTGGGCGCTGATCCCCGCTGCGTTCTTCCAATTTTTCTTGTTCCCCCGGGTTTGGCGCACAAACAACGCCTTATCTTTTTTTGTGGCGCTGTGTGTTTTGCGCCCTGTTCATTCGTTTCACCACCTCCCTTCCTGGCACAGGTTGACCCCGACCTCGCGTTCTTCGTGTATAAGAACAGCCAAAACGGGAAGACCTTCCTGTTGGTTGCGATTGTCAACTCCTTCCGTGACGAGCTGGTATGTCCCTGACCTCGGCTTGTGGAGGAGAGGGGGGGTCTTGGGTGGGCGAGGCGAACACACCGATCTCCCCGTCTTGATGTGACCTCCGCTGGAGATGCACACTGCTGCTGCCCTCCACTATCTGCCTCCACACACACACACGCCCTCACCCCGCTGGGTGGGCTATGATCCGCGCAGGATCTCCCCACACAAAACGTGGTCACCACACACACATACACCCTCTCGCTGCCACAGGTTGTCAGCCTTTCCAACCCGGATGCGAAGACGTCCCTTGCCGTGACCGGCAGCCGCCTTCACATGGTTGGTGATGATGATGCCGTTGCTTTGCATCTCCCCGAGTCAGTGACACACTTCGCAAGGTATGCTCAGCTGGACTGTCAACAAGACCAGGACACCCATGACGTCTCCTGCACACAACCCACCCACCGCGCAGGTCGACGGTGGACCGCCTGCCACCCACTCAGCAGCTTATCGTAAAATACGCTTCTGTTGTCGGCAAGAGGGTATGTCTTGTGATGTGCCCCCTCGGCGAGCCACTCATGTCGCAGGCCACCGTTTGCCACATGCCTGGCTTTTGTTGCATCCCTGCTGTGTCACGCCACTAACACCCCCACCCACGCTGCAGTTCAACCTCGACTCGGTGACTGAGATCTTCCCAATCCAGAAGAGCCGAACGGCACTGCTGCACGGCGTGCTGAAGCTCGTCGAACAGGTATGCAGGCAGACTGAATTGTATTGACTTTCGTGGGGGGCCCTCGCTACCAGTCAGAGCTCGTCACAGCTCGTCAGTCAGTGAGGTGAAATGGGCTGCTGCTCACTTTTTCTCACTCAGTCACATCTGGTCGCGAGGGCCCCCGCGGTGTCGATGCAACGGACCCAACCGCACCCCCTCCCAACAGCGCATCCTCGTGGAGGTGAAGGGCAGCTCGGGCGACACAGTGTACCGCTTTGCCGACGGCGTGGTGCAGGACGAGGCCTATGGCATGGTCCTGCAGGAGCAGCGCCGGACCATCCACAAACAGCTGGCTGAGCTGACGGAGAAGAAGCTGCTGACTGACATCCGTGAGAAGGAGGATGGGGCCGATGCGGAAGCAGAGCACATCGGGCAGCTGGCGCGGCACTGGAGCTCCTACGTCCGCCTCACGAAGGAGCAGTGCACCTACGAAGAGGTGGACCGTGCAATATTCTGCCTCAAGAAGCACGCCTACTGGCTGATGCAGCGCACGGAATACGCAGGCGCCTACGACATGCTGCGCACGGCACAGCGCTTCATCCCGCTCCTCCACAAGAAGTCCAACGGCGATGAGGACGACATGGGCGAGGTGGAGGTGCAGCTCCTCGGCGACATGACGAGCGCCGTGCAGCGCGCCCGCCTCCGCTTCTCCTGCGCCATCGTGCTCCACCTCCACAAGGACCTCCTCTCCGTCGAGATTGAAAACGTCACCGACGAGCTGTGGGAGGTGCGCTACCGCGCCCTCTGCGGGAAGGCGGTGGAGCTGGCCCGTGTCGACCGCTTCGACGAGGCCCACGATGCCCTCCGCCAGCTCTCCCAGGTGACAAAGGAGGCGGGCGGGGAGATCGAGGGCGTGCTGCAGGCCTGCACCACCATCTCCGTCCTGCTGACCTGCGCGGACAACGTGTCAGATGTCGTCGAGATCGCGAAGGAGGCCCTCGAGGTGCTCCGCAGCATGGAGGACCTCAGCATCTTCGCCTCCAGCACGCTGTCGACCTTCTTCTCAGGGTTGTCCACAGGGCACCCGATGCACGACGTGCTGTGCTCCCTGAAGCTGGCCTACACGATACAGGGATCCTTCCACCTGGCGGAGGGGCTCGAAGAAGCCCTCATCCCGGAGAAGGGCCAGTCCGTCAAAGGCCTGAACGAAGCCCGCGTGCATTGCCTCGCCTGCCCGGGAGAACTGCTCGCGCAGAACAGCGCCAAGGCCCGGCGTTACGCAGAGCATGCCTTGGAGCTTGCGTCGCGCATCGGAGACCACGTGTCTGTCGCCCTTGCCAACTTCTACCTTGCGATCGTGAAGACCATCCCTGAGGAAGCGTACGCATCCCTGAAGGTGCTGGAGAACGCCGTGGGGCTGATGTACCTCGAGCGCTGCCTTCTCCTGGAGTCGGTGGCGGAGGGTGACTCCCCTGTCTCGCAGTACTCCGGGCTGCTGCAGCGCCCCCCGAGCCACAGCTTCCTGTCGGCAGAGCTGATGCGCCTGCAGGGCATCGTGCTGTATAAGCTGTCCCTGGAGGACCCCGCAGGGGTGAAGCCCTTCGTCGCGTCGTGCAACTCAGCCACGGAGGCTGGTGTGCTGGCGGAGGTGGAGGAGAGACTGGTGTCTGCTGTCAACCAGGCGAAGTCGCACGGCCAGCATCTCTTCTACCTTCAGAGCCTTGCGAGTCTGCTTCGCTTCTGGACCCAGACAGGCGTTCTGTCGGACACCCCAGAGGCAGCGCAAGTCACAGGGGAGTTGTGGCGTGTGAAGGATAAGCTGCGCCGGCAGTGCGGCTCGGATGCACACTTCTCGCGTATCGTGATGGAGTCAGACGATGCGCACGATGCCGGCACCACGGGGAACACCCCGCAGATCTCCGATAAAGGTCTCTGCGCAAGGTCCTGCGATGTGTGGGCGAGCTTGGTTTCCAAGACAGGGTGAAAGGCGCTGGTTGTGTTGTCGGGGGGAGGGGGGGCGCATGGTTTTATTTCCGTTATGTTTAGGGGGGTGGGTTAGGGGGGTGGGGGTGCGGAGGTTATAGAAATCAGAAGGCAAATAAAATGAACACGCAGAACGAAGTATATTCCCACACGTCAGGCTGGAGGTCGTCGATACCCAAAAAAACAGCAAAATCAAAACAAGGCAAAAAATATCAGCATGGTGACCCTGAAAACCATCTGCCAACTACGTAAGAACTACGTAAATAGGCCCCTTCAGGGGCACCAATGGGTGCATCTTGAGTATTGTGAAGTAGCAAGTCTCTCACAGTGCTTTATGATTTTTCCCACCAAAAAAAATACAACAGAACAAAACAAAAGGGCTGGGATTGAGGCGCAAAAAGTGCCATCGAACCGACACACGGAGTGCCACGTCAGGATTCAAATCAAATTGCAACGAGAAAGGAGGGGGGGGGGGGGGGGGGTTCAAAAAATACCCACCCACCACCCCGCCCCCGGAATACACGAGTGCTTTGCAAATGAAATCGCGACGAGACAGGGTCTTTCTGGTGACCCACTTCCTCGTGTTCACTCACTCATGCCTGGGGGCGGGGGGGGAGGTTTTATTTTGGACCAAGGAGGATTCTTCATATTCCTGGATTTCCCGAATTTCCTGGATTTCCCCCGGCCCCTTAGGCGATTTCAGGGCGGACAGGGCGGACATGCCCGGACCCGGAAATCCGGGTGTCCGGATGTCCGGGTCCAATTTTGACCCCCCCCCCCCCCCCCCCCGGACATTTCCCGAATTTCCCGCCCGGACATGTCCGCCCGGACATCCGGACATCCAGAAATGTCCGCCCCGGACAGGGCGGACATGTCCGGGTGGACATTTTCTGGTGTCCGGATGTCCGGGCGGACATGTCCGGACCCGGAAATTCGGGAAATCCAATTTTGACCCCCCCCCGGACATGTCCGGCCAGGACCTCAATAGTTTGATTTTTGGTCCAGAAAATAGTTTGAAAATTTTTGAAATCTGGGTGCCCAAATTTTTTGCTCCTAAGACCGGCGATTTGTAGGGGGACCCTTTCGAATTTTTTTTTGGAGAAGGGTAAATTGAACGTTTTTGGCCAAATGAAGCCACTGCGACCATTCCCGGGCCTCGGAAATCAGATTTTGGCCCCTCAAATGCGGTGCCGGTCCGGACAAAAAACCGAAAAAACCGTGAAAAATGGCCCATTTTCCCCAGCCAAAAATGGGCCAAAAATGCCCCCGGACACCCCCAGAGACATGTCCTAATCCGGGGTGCCAGTAGGGGGGACCTTTCGAATTTTTTTTCGAGGAGAGGTCAATTGAACGTTTTTGGACATCTGAGGCCACTGCGACCATTCCCAGGCCTCGGAAATGAGATTTTTGGCCCTCAAATGGGGTACCGGTCCCCACGAAATTCCGAAAAATTCATGAAAATCGAAAGGTCCCACGCACCAAATTCTGCCCAAAAATCGTCAAAAATGGACATGTCATACGCAGCAATGGGGCACCAATCACTCCCCAAATTTTGCTCAATGATTCCACGGCAAGCCAGATTTTCTGATCAATTAGTTTGTTTGAGCATGTTCCTGGCCCTTGTTTGGAAAGTAGATGACCCCTGGCTGGAGAGGACGGTTGTGCTCGACCGGACGGAGAGAGAACCTTCTCCATAACCACCTCCACTCCACAATGCCACAAGTGGCAGGAAGGCCGGGTGTTACAGGCCTCAACCAGGGTTCCAAGGCTCTCCACGTCCTGGCTGCGTCAGGGATCACCGGGTACAGCGAGCAGGATTCCCTGTCCTGACACCCCAGCATGTGCCACCGGAAGAACCCGAAACAGCAGCCCCCCGGGTTGCAAGAGGCACGGAAATCGTTCAAATCGGACCAAGTCCGAAAATTCGGCACTTTCTTGGGTACAAATTGCGGTCCGAAATTTTCCGATTTTTTGAAAAAAGGCTAATTCTGTAAGGGGGACCTTTTCGAATTTTTTTTCGGGCACCTTTTCCACAAGGAAATGTCCGCCCTGTCCGCTACTGTCCGCTACTGTCCACTACCGATTTCAAGGATCCTCCCAAATTGGTCAGTGAATTGCCCCACCTTCGCTTGCCGGCCCTGCTTCCCCCGCCAGTCCTCCCCACCACCGCCGCCCCCGTTGTTCGTTTATATATCTGTGCTCTATACTCGTGATGAAAGAACTCAACGAACTGAGGAGGTGTGGGGTGTCGGGTGGGAAGTACCTGCTGTTTTCAGTGGAGGCGGTGCCTCAGAGAAGCGAGCCTTGCCCGAACAGAATGCAATGTGTCGCCCGCCCCCCCCCCCCCCCCCCCCTCCACAGTCAAACAGGGATCGTGTCACATTCCCTCAGATTTGACACACGGGCCTTTGCGCGGAAACGGGTCATTTCTTCAGGTTCGCCGTGCCCTACACATCAAAACCTTCTTCATCTGACGGGGGCCCTCGCTACCAGTCACAGCTCGTCACAGCTCGTCAGTCAGTGAGGGGAAGTGGGCCGTGGCTCACTTGTTCTCACGTCACACCTGGTAGCGAAGGCCCCCGACGAGACGAGGTCTTCATTGTAGAAATGTGTAGAAACGCCAGCGCCCCAAAAAATGGGCGTAAACTACGCGGAAGAGAATGGGAATGTCTGCAGGACGGGAAAGAACAGCAGACGTGGCATCCCTATTTCTCCCGTTTGTTCCCCCCCACACCCCATCTCCCCCGTCTGGTTTGTCTCTGAGACAAAGGCGGAAAGAAAGAGCGAGCGCCTAACAATCAGGGGGTTTATGACTTTGTATTCTGCATATTTGGCCAGGCACCTTCCATTTCACTCTCTTCTTCTAGTTCACAGCCGGCTGCACTGGGGTTCGGGGGGGGGGGTCAGGGGGAGGATTGTGTTGATTGTTCTTTTCTGTGTAAACCCCACAAACAAAAAAAACGCCGGAACAGGCGCGCAACCCAACCAACATTTCCCATATCCTGCCAGCCTGGAGAAGGTTGGTTGAGTTCTGGCGGTTGTGTCAGGTCCACCAAAAAAAAAATAGTCCAAAAATCGTTCAATATACAGGGGCGCCATCTGAACCCCCTCAAGGCCAGCGACACCGAGTGAGAGAAGTTGCCGGTGTGGGCAGCCTCGACTGACAAATGATGCCTGTTCTTTATTATGTCCAAAGGGCTCATCTGGAGGTCGGGTGGGAAACTGCAGCGGCAGGTGGGAAGTTGTAGCACATCCCCTGCTTTGCTGTGCCCTGCCGAATCTAAACACCCACACTTCCGCAAACAAACAAAAAACACAAACAAAAGACCATTCGCAGTTGTTATTCAGAGTTCCGGCCGGACTGTTCAACGTAGGAAACTATACACCGTGCGGGTCCTGGCGATCGCTCCACACGCCAGACAGGCTGTGGCGCGTTCGGCGCCAACTTTCTTTGTTCCCTTTCTCTCCTGAGATCCCCTCGGTTTCATTAGCTTATTTATTTTTTAAGCACACTCGTGTGAGCGGAAAGCGCCCCACCACAGCTGCAACCAAACGTGCTCTATACACTAACCCCACCCTTCATCAGGCTCAGGGTGTGATCAGTTCAGGGTTTTGTGTGTAGAAGCGTCAACGCAACAAACAAAAGGAAATTCATC
Source organism: Rhynchopus euleeides (assembly GCA_963210315.1). Classification (NCBI taxonomy): domain Eukaryota; phylum Euglenozoa; class Diplonemea; order Diplonemida; family Diplonemidae; genus Rhynchopus; species Rhynchopus euleeides. The sequence continues at coordinate 1,633,479 of OY723269.1, forward strand.
AGAGCGGTTGTAGCTGTGAAGTGATAGGGCGCTTTCGGGAGGGGGGTGGGGGGGGGTGGGGGGGAAGGGCATTATTCCACGAGGGGGCGGGGGCGGGTGTGTGTCCTTTTCTTTGCTATCGACGATGACCATCCCCCTCTCCCCCCCCCCCCCCCCCTCTCTCTCTCTCTCTCTCTCTCTCTCTCTCTCCCCCCACCCCACCTCCACCCCACACACCCTGCACGAAGCCTCATTCAGTTTTATTTACAGCTTTATTGACTGCCTCCTCCCCCATCCCCTCCCCCGTTTCCCACTTCCACTCCCGCTTCCGAAACCGGCCCCCCCCTCCCCCCCTGCCACCTCCCCCACAGGGGTGCCCTTTCTTGACCCCTGGTTTCGGGTCCAAAGCATGTCCACTATCGTGGACCGCAGCCCCTATGTTCAGTTGATGCAGTTCTGTATATTCTGAGGGGCCCGGGGAGGGGAGGGGGAGGGGTGGAATGGGTACGTACAGTTTGTTGGCAGCACACACCCCGCCCCTTGCAAAAAAATGCTTCTTTCTCGCCACGACCACAGCAGGCGTGAAGAAGGGGGGGGGGGGGTTTAAAGCGATTTGAAGGCCACTCCTTTCGGCACCGTGTGGTGCGGAAGGAGGACTGTTGCACACGGCCCGAATCAATGCTATTTTGTACCCTCATCTCAGGCGGGCAGTTTAGAACCCGGCTAGAAAGTCGCTCCGACGCCAGTCACGCTGCTAACAAGACGGAACGAGTGTCCCTATTGGCAAGTGTGTTCTGCTACCACGGAATTCCGAAAATGACCCCCTGAAAAGTTCTGAAAGGGGGGAACGCAGGTGTTGTTTTGAGAGAGCCACACAAAACCACTTGCACAGCAACGCCCCGCCCCACAGGGGCCACGCCACACTGCCGTTTGAACGCACAAAACCAAACCCGGACTCCTCCGTTACTTCTGGTGCATTTTCTCCGATGCGTTCTTCAGCACCCCCTGTGTTTTGGACGGAGCCTTACTGCTCTGGGGATATCGGAATGCCCTTGCCACACACCCAGCACGCACCCACTGTAGTCTCTATTCATCTGCTGAGAAGATTTCTTACCTACGATAACACTTTGTAAGAGGGCAAGAGGGGGTGGCACTTTGGAAGTGCTCCACAGTGAATGTGCGCAGTGTCGGTAGCATCAGAGCTTTGCTCGGTGCAACCTACGCCCAACAAGATGGCTTAACGGCACACGTTAATCATGTCGTCGCGCATGCTGCTCCGCAGTGTGTGTGCACAACTATGAGGCCGCCCTCCCCAAGAAAAGTAGGTGGAAGCTTGGCACAGCTTAAGCTTAGGCACACACAGGGGAGGTGTCCTCGTCCCAGCCCCCTCACATGTGCGATTGCTTCTTTCTGTTGCCGTTTTTTGGCGTCTATGTGCGAGTATTGTGAGGCATACTGGGCTGTGGGGGAGGAGGGGTGGGGGTGGAGGGTATTCTCGCATAAAAAGTTACATCGCGGAAAGTTTGGCATGGGGTAGGGCCATGCTCGGTCACGTGGTGTGGAGGGGGAGAAACGTCCATGCAACCTTGGACAACCGGGTGCGTTGTGCTCTCCATGTGTCGAGCTGTGCGAGTCGTGACGGCCGACTTTGTCGGCAGGGATCACTATGCTGCAAAACCGGTGACGATTGATGTTTTTCCAAATCAGGTAGTGCGTGTCTGTGTGTTGAACAACCACTACTGCGTGTGTGCATTCCCGCGTCTTCATATCCTATTTCACTAACACTGTGAATATCCCCGCGAATGACTGTTCGCGCCTTTTTTTCTCACCTTCTGGGCCTTTATTGACGAGGCGCACCCAGAGCCCAGAGTCCGTTAGGCCGTGCATCCTGCTTTTGCAAAAAATATCAGAATTTTTGCAGGACGGAATGTCAACCGGGGTGGATGGTCAGGCTCGCTCGGATGACTGTCGATATCAGAAAAAACCGTCGCGTGTCCAGTGTGGCACAACTGTTCGCGAAGAGGCCATGTTTTTTATTGCTGCATATGCACACCTACATGATCTGCGTTGATGTGTGATTTTTTCAACAAGAGATAATGCGAAAAAAGCAAGGCCTGAATGCGTCGAAGAATTTGAATACCGGCCCCCGAGCTCTGTGGGTACACCGGTAGGGCCGCCAGGAGCCCCGACCAAAATACATCGTTCGGGTCGTTCAAAGCAAGATAAGGCGCCGTCAGTGCGCCAAGCCATCCCTTCCCGTGAGCACATCACTAGACCTCGGACACGACCTGCATAAAGAGGGGAAGAACTTCCTTCCGCCCTGTCTTGTTTCTCCACTTTCCCCACCCTGTGTCCCCATGCCTATTGCCCCCCCCCCCCCCCCCCCTAGGCATACAGTGCAAACGATAATTATTATCGCATACGATCAGGGTGTTCGCTATCTCCCACCTTCCTCAGAGACTGTGGGAGAAAGGGGTAAAATTGCCGCCTCAAATTTTTTTTCGCGCGCGCTTCGCGCGCGCGAAATCATGCAACATCGGCCCCTCAGACAAATTGCCTCAAGGGTCCAGACCAGGGTACTATATATGTTTGGCGCAAGGGGCCCATTTCGCGGTTCGCGGCTGCAAAATGGAGGTTTTGCGGCAATCAGTGAGTACTTCGGGAGTTGGTGACGAACCCAAAACAGGATCACGGACCGTCGCCGATACCCGTTCTCGAGAAGGAAGGGCACGGTCACATGCGTCCGTTAGTTCCTGTTGGACAGACTTCACAGGTCACAGGGGGGTCTGGGGGGCGGAGCCCCCCAGCCGCCGGAGGCCACGGTAGTGAACATTTGTCAGCCTCGTCCCCGAGTCCGCTTCATAGTCGAACACCACATACAGACAACGTGCACCTTGAGACAGCATGCTCAAGAGGTACATCGGCCTGGTGCCTGTGGCAGGCCACTATGCTCTTGGCTTCGGCCTCCTCTGGCTTTGACCATGCTGATGCCGGCAATAGCTCCGACGGTCCCCATCAGGTTCAGATCTCGCTTCTTTGGGTTATTTCCGCTCCGTGCGAAGTTGGCTCGTGTGATGCTCACCGTGGAGGTTCGCCACTGCTGCGAACCGACTGGGGATGTCCCCGTCGGGAAGCTCGAAGGTGGTGGTATCAATTTGTACGAGAGGGTGCTGCCCTTCTCCTTCAGAACCCCTTCCCACCTGAGGCAAAAACTTCCGAGAAACTTTTTTTATTTAATTTCTCCCCCTTGGGAGAAATGCCCGGGAGAGAGGTGGGAGAAGGGTTTTCCCAGAATCATTTTTTTACAGGGGGGGGTCAAATAAACGTACTTAGTACTACTATTCGGCGAACGCGCGGGCCTAAATCGACCTCGCCAGAAAATTAATAAATAGTTTGCGAGCGAATAGACGTACTAAGTACGTCTATTCAACTTTTCCTAAAAACGCTGTTTGCAGGGGCTCTGCGGGGCTGTTTGGTCCACCAGGGGCGCGCTGGTCACTGCTGTCGTCCGTCTCTCACTTCTTCTGCCTTCCGGTCGAGTATCCGCTCTGTTCTCGTCCTACCACTCGCCCCTCATTTGGTTTCGTACCGTTTTGATTTGTATTGCCCCCCCCCCCCCCCCCTGGTTGACATTCTTGTTGAGTTAGTGAAAGCATACACAGTTCATCAGAGCTGTCAGCTTCACTGTCGGTGGTTGGTTGGTGCGTTGATGCTTAAAAAAAAGATGTGAAAAAGACAAGCCACAACCAGCACGCCCCAACTTACTTCTTCTTCAAGTTCTTGGGCTTGCTGGGGCAAGTCTGCATGTTGTGCCCAGGCTTCCTACACCCTTTGCAGAGCCTGCGGTGTTTGTTGGGAGTCTGGGTGGTCGGGGACGCTGCGCGCTTCTTTTCGGAGGACTGGGAGGACTGGGAAGGCTGTGTCTGTGTGAGAGAGTTCACACGAACCGGCTTCGCCCATGCCAAGATGCTTGACTGTTGGGTTGGCTGAGACACAACTTTCTTTTGGGTGGACTGCTTCTCTGTGCTCTCTTTTGCCTTCCCGTCCAACCCAGGTTCAAGGTCCGCACCACCAGCCTCAGGGTATGTTTCTGTGCTTGGTGCGAAGGTGAGGTCCGGACAAAGGGAGCTCTTCACGAACCCGTCCTCCTCACCCGACACCTTCAGCACGTACCCCATATCCCGCAAGCGCTCGGCTACCAGCGTGCCCTGGCCCGGGCCAGTTGGTTGAAGGAAGGCCGGGGAGCGCATGGCGGTGGCCCATCCTCGAATATCTTGAACAGGAGGCATTCCATCAGCAGGAGGCACATGAAAGCATCGGACGTCATCATTATGTCGGACACCAGCCGAAGCTATTGGCTCTGTTGGTGGATGGTGAAATCTGGGCAGTTGGATTGCGGGTTTGCGGGCGTGTGTTGATCAGTGCTGCACAACAGGAGAGAATGTCAAACAACGTCAGGGAAGGGGGCTGCGGGGGGTGGGGGGTGGGCTCAGCTGGTCCTCGAAGGCTACATCTATGGTGAGGTGTGTCTGGGGCCATCCGTCCACATCTTCTCGTTGGTGGTAGGGACTGCGGACGCCGTAGATGAGGAGTCGTTTAATGCGCGCCGCTCTTCAGCAGTGATTTTGACGCCTCTGGACCCCAGGAGTTTGCGGGTTTCCGGGTTTGCGGTCTTCAGCAGTGGTTCTGATGCCTCTGGACCGCAGGAGTTTGCGGGTTCGCTGGTTTCCCGTCCGTATGTGTCTGAGGGGGGATGCCCCGATTCCCTTCGTCACGACATATCTTTGAGCGTAGGTCACTTCCCCCCTCTACGGACCCCGTGCACCCTGGTTCCCCTAAGTGGCACCAATAGACCCCGTTGTCCCCATTCCTTGCCCCAAAGTTTGCAGATTTGTGTGTCTCCAAAAAGAAAATCTCAAAAAAAACGAAAAATTTCCCCAAAAAAAAGGGTGAAAAGTAAGTACTACTATTCAACGGCCCAACGTGCCCCAGAGCCCCAAAAAAATAAGTACTACTATTCGGCTAAGTACTACTATTCAACTAAGTACGTTTATTTGACCCCCCCCTGTAACGAAATAGGCCCCTATTTCTCCCCGAGCGAACGCCCTGCATACGATAATTATTATCGTATTCCCATTATCGTATATTATCGTATACGATAATATACGATAATGGTGCGATAATTTTTTGAGATTTTCGGAAAACCAGAAATCAGCCCAGAGCACATTGAAAAAGTGGTAAAAGTGGAGCCGGAAGCTGCCATTTTTGCTTTTTTGAATTATTGGTGACGGGGGGCTTCACTCAGAAGTGTAGAATGTCCCTCACAAATGGGTAGCAGAGACACAACACACATAGTGCCATGACATGCACATCACTATGTCTGTCTGAAGAAGTTTCAGGCACAGTGGGGCGGAGAGGACTCTGGGGATTGGGCAGTGGCCGTTCCACATGCCCTTCCCCTCGTGACTTACACCCTGTCGCCACCCCACTTCATGGAAAACATGACTACGCAGCAACAGGGTCATACTTGCGGCGGTATGCAACCACCAGTACAGCCTGTTGCGGGTTCGCAAAGCCGACTGGTACGCTGCCTTGCCGTCGGGACCCAGATACTGAGGACACCCCTGTGAGAACACTGAGGGAAGACGTTGGGCTAGCCTAGTTGAAGCAGGTGTCGGGGTGACCGAGACAGAGCACCCTGCCCAGAACATGAACAAGAAAGACTGTTCGACTGATGGGGAAGAACCTGATAGGCAGGTGTGGTCTTCGGTGCAATGTTTGGAGAGATCAGGAGATTTCTCTTCAAGGCTACCACTTATGTTGGACTTGGCCTTCGCTCCCGTGAGCAGTGAAAAAGTGAGGAACACCGTTCTTCCCCTCTGACTGACGACCAGTGATGACATAGCGAAGGACCTTGAATGGGGTTTGAACCCGAGAGAGGCAATACTCAACCAAAGGTATTCTTCAGGACCTGGCACGGAACGGGCGATACGAACGCTCCCACCGTGCGCACGGACCTGTCTGCAACTCTACAAGGAACCACGGGGTGGCGCGCGCACATCACCTCGGAGGCCTCAAGGAGCCTGCCTGACCTGCACGACTCCGCTGCGCTACAAGGCGGAGCTCGGGCGCCATCCTCACCGACAGCAAGGCAAGGGGTGATGATCATCTGGAGACACCTGAGCCCATGCAGGATTGGAGAGACGCGATCCACCTGAGGGAGACCACCATCCACCTCCTTCGGACAGACCACACAGCCTTGTCGATGACCACAGCAGCCCGGACACAGACCAGTACGCGTACCCTGCCTGCAGCACCGGACCCCACAGGCTCATCTTACCCTTCCTGGGGCTGGGAGAATGGTAGTGATCTCTATTTTGTGGCTGATTGTGGCCCTTGGCGGGGTTTGGTGGCGTTTGGCGGTGGTAAACTGGAGATTTCGGTGATTGGTTTCGGGCAAAATCAGGTGGGTATCGCATACGATAATGGGATTATCGTATGTTATCGCATACGATAATACTTATCGTATCCGGTCGTATACGATAATGGGATTATCGCATCATACGATCATGGATTATCGTATGCGATAATAAATTATCGTATGCGATAATTTTCCGAAAATTATCGTATCTGGTATATGTGCGATAATAATTATCGTTTGCACTGTATGCCTAGGGGGGCCCAAAACCCCCCTTTTTCGTGTAATCGGTGAAAAAATGCCCCAAAAAGTGACCCCAGACCCCCAAAACCACCCCACACCGGTCCAAAAATGGTCTGTGGGGGTCTGGTAACCAGTTTTGAGGGTCTACACACCCTCAGGGTCTACACACCCCCATGAAAAAACAGTAAAAAACCACCATCTGGGGTGCCTGGGGGGCTGAAAAGGTGTCGTGTGGTGCCTGGATGGGCCCCCTGGACACCCCGTGGGCACTGGTACCCACCACATGGCCATTCTACGGTGTTTTTTGCCCATTTTTTTGCGTTTTTTTGCAAAACACCCCATTTCCCCCATTTGGCCAAAAGGCCCAAAAACACCCATTTTTTCGCATTTTTACACCATCTGGGGGTGTGTAGACCCTCAAAACTGGTTACCAGACCCCCACAGACCATTTTTGGACCGGTGTGGGGTGGTTTTGGGGGTCTGGGGTCACTTTTTGGGGTAGCTTTTTGAAATATTACACGAAAAAGGGGGTTTTGGGCCCCCCTACCCCCCCCCCCCCCCCCTCGCTCCCAATTCCCCCCTGGCGTTATATGGTGCCCGTTTTCATTGCGGAAAAAGAAAAAAAAACGAAAGCTGCGAGATTTCTTCACACGCTTGTTCAGCAGATCGCCTTTCCACAGCGCGCCACCACCACCACCACACCTTCGCTGCAAATACCCTGTTTTATATTTTTCAAAAGTCTTGCGTGCCCACGTGGTGATATTATTGGTTGTGATGCAATATGCTTGGGGGGGGGGGGGTAGGGGGGGTCATAAGCCCGTACAAAACCACATTTTTCAACATACCATCAGAACCGCCCTAATACCTGATCTGACCCGAAAATCCGACCCATACCCCCCCGGAAACCGTCTGGAGCCCACTTGTGACACCTGATGCGCACTTTTGTGATGATTTTTTGGGGTCCTAAAAAATGTACCTCAGTTTCGTACCTTGCCTTTGTACCTGAACCACTCCCGACCGCAGTATTTCGTTCTTTGCAAGGAAAGGGTATCACTACGCTCACCCAGCACGCCGAGCAACACATGCCGTGTGCCTAGGGCCTCGCAGAGGTGTCAGATGCTGCTGCAGAGGGGTACCTTGCTCGAAAGACGCTCGCCAAACGGGAGATGTGCGGGGTCCCGGCAGAGAGCGTTGTGGCAGACCTGCGTCAGAAGAAAACGGCACACGACATCCGTGAGGCGACATTATTTCGGGCGCTCCGTCGGGCTGGGTACATAGGAGAGCGAGTGGGACGTGGTGACGACAGATATATGCAGTGGTGCATCAACTGCACGCACGTGCGAAAAGCGGCGTTCCTTGCTGGCCAAGAAAGATGTCACCTGCACTCCTACTCCTCCCACTCCTCCTGCTCCTACCCCTACACCAACTGATGTGGGCAGTGAGTGATGGCAGCTCCAGAGCAGCAGATGATCTAGGAAGCGATGAGCGGGTCAGCCGGGCAGACTACCCCAGTCCGTACCGGAAGTACGAAGCGTTGCGGGCCCGCCACCACCGCCTCCAGGAGAGGACCCGAGGATTAAGAGTAGGGTTGTACAACGCCAGGGGAGAGTATTCCCCTGGCGTTGAGACATCCCTGACGATCTTGCGGTCGCACTGTGGGGGTTGAGTCGGCAGGCAGATGCCTATTCAATGACTTCGTTGAGTCCTCACATGGTACACTCTCATACGTGCTGTTGAGACTGCGTGGTGTGCATATCCTGCGGGGGGCGCAAATTACACAGCACAAACATAATCATTTCGACTCTCAGGTCGTCCAATATCCCAATCGTGCCTTCACAGACTGAGATCGACGAAGCAAAGACACATCTGCAACGCTGCCTAATGCCGATGCAGCCTCGCAGGCGTACGAAGTACTCACAATGACCCATCTGCGATCGAAGTACTACACCCAGAAGGTGGCTGAACTCATTCAGCTGGCGCAACAACACAACATTCCCACTAATCAGGTACAAGAAAGACCTTGCCGAGGCACTGGGGAGGCAACATCGTGCCACCTGAGCCGGAACCACCGCAGAAAAGGCAAAGAACGAAATATTGCGGTCGGGAGTGGTTCAGGTACAAAGGCAAGGTACGAAACTGAGGTACATTTTTTAGGACCCCAAAAAATCATCACAAAAGTGCGCATCAGGTGTCACAAGTGGGCTCCAGACGGTTTCCGGGGGGGTATGGGTCGGATTTTCGGGTCAGATCAGGTATTAGGGCGGTTCTGATGGTATGTTGAAATTTTTGGTATTTGTACGTTTTTAGGGGGGCTTATGACCCCCCCTAGGGCAGTGAAGATACTATTCGCGAATAATTCGTGATCTCCGATTTTCAGAGTTACATATTCGAATAATATTCGTATTCGAATACGAATAATGGCATTATTCGCGAATAAATGGCCATGTGTTATTCGGTCATTATTCGTGAAGTTTCTGTGGGTTTGTGTAGGGGCAGAGGCGTCAGACCACGTGTATTCCAGTGCAAACCGAGGGAAAGCGCCGCAGAGCGCCTCAGGCTTTGCTTTCCTCATGAATCATCACACGTATGTCTGACCGTACGGCACACAGGTGTGGTGATCCCTTTGCATCGGCAGCACCTCACTCACGCGTGGAGGTCTCCACCACAGGGATCTTGAAGGAGGCAGTTGCTATCCTGCCAGTCACCAACTGCACAACAGGAACAGCATAAAGCACGCACAATGTATCCCAGGTTCGGGCACCGGGGTAGTGCTTCCACCTTTGAGTGACCCAGGTCATGGTTGCATAACGGCCGTTTTAAAAAATCCCTTGTATTTTGTGGACTTGCAAAAACGGCCGCTGATTTTCAGCATTTTAAAAAACGGCCGTTTTTTTACCTGGGAATTTTGTATGGGGCGTGGGTCAGCAGGCGAGATCCCACCACCAGGAGTGCCTCCCCACTGCAAGGGATACCCTGCAGCAAGCATTGTGAGCGCGCCTTCAAGTATGATGCGAAGAGTTCAGACTTCGTGGACCACTTTGACGGACCGCGCCATATCAAGAAGAAGAAGAACGCAGCGTTGAAAGTGCAGAGCCAGGGAAACAGCTGGCGCTGTCGGAGTGCGATACCCTCAGTGGCAGGCTTGGAACTTCGGATCGCCCGGGGTGCGTTGTTCACCGGATCACCGGCTGGCCTGGTGCATGATGCTGTCAAGAAGTGTGCCCCGAGGAGGGGCTGAACATGGTTGCGGCCAATCTAGGCACGTGTGTCGTGGATGACCGTGCAGGCAGCGGTGGGTGTCGCTCACTGGCATCAGGGCTCTTCCGACAGAGCTTTCCCTTGATCTCGGCGACAGCACCCCGGATGAGAAGGACACCGCCTTCGCTGATTTCTTCCCGAAGGCACGGGCGATCATCCCGGGCAATATGCAGCACCAGCTGGATGGGTTCACGACCGCACTGGCGCTGAAGGATGTGCTGTGCCACATCTCTGACGCAGCTGAGAGGGAGAAGCAGGCGAGCAAGACGGCACCACCGGCCGTGCGATCCCGCTTCTCTCCGACACACACTACCTGCACCGCTTGAGTGGATCTGCACCTTGCACCACGTCCCCGGGCATTTATACAATCTTCCGGGCCCGCTGCAGGACAGCGGCCCTGCTACGTGTGCGTCGCTTCTGCGGTTGGCAGAGATGCCCACGAAATCGCTGGGCTCGAGTCCCACCTGCAGGCCGCCGTCCGCCTGACGGCACCCCTCGCATCGCTGCTCCAGAAGTACTGCGATGCGCAGCTGGGTGTGCCAACGGCGTGCCCCTGTTGACGCAGTGCACACCGACATTGTGAATGTCATCGAGAAAGTGTCTGAGGTGGGGAAGTACGACCCCCCAGTGCCCCTGGCAGGGGAGCTGGCCTGGGCTGGCGACCGCATGCGCAGAAGGTGGGACGGCACGGAATTAGGGAAGTCCTTCTGGTTTGCGGTCCGCCGTCTGTGCCCGAGCGCGTACGGCCGCATGAGTCGTAGGGGTGTCAGAACTCCGGTGCCACCTCCCCTCTGTTTCGGGGAGGTCACGAGCAGGGCCTGGGTGATCTACGACTAGGCCACCACGTTCCGAGGGTGTGCTGGATTTCTGGGACAACCCGGGGGCGAACCGGGCTGCTACACTCCTCTCTGCTCTCGGGTGTCTGCTGCTTGTCGAGCGACAGGCAGGGCGGAAGCCATTTTTCTTTGTACAGTCGACAGAGAATCGCAGTGCCCAATGTCATGTGTCGGCAACAGGGAGTTGTCAAGTGTGTTTCCTCAGCTCGGTACGGTAAGCAGGAGGCGAATCTCCAAAGGAAAATAGGAGGGGGGAAAAAACGGCCGTTTTTTCGTCAACAAAACATGGAAACGGCCGTTTTTATATTTCGGTAGCGGGAACTGAGGTAGTGAATTCTCAGAAAATCCACTCCCTCCATGACGGCCGTTATGACACTATGCCAGGTGGCTCCGCTCCCTCCACGCAAGTTCGGTAGGGATCGCGGATGACGATTTCCCCATCAGGTACAGCCCCGTAGTGCAACAGCGGCCGCCTGGCACCATAATGGTCCCACCAGCGCGACGGTGCCCACTCCCCTTAGCGCTTGTTGTCTTCAATGCACGGTGCAGCGTACTCCTCCAGGCACTGCAGATGATGATTCTCGGCGTCGCATCATCACAATGTAGTGATTGCACGTCCCCTCAGGGCACACTGGGGTCGTGGGCTGCGCCCACGACCCGAGTGTGGGCAGTAGGTCCCTATTCCTAGTAGAGAAACCCCAGTAAAACCCCACGAATAATTCGCGAATTATTCGTGGCGAAAATTTTTCGAGAAATTATTCGAATAATATTCGTATTCGAATAACACGAATTTTTAAGAGGAAACTTCATATTTGCCAGAAATTTCTTGGAAAATTCATATGTTGACAGGAACTTTTGGGTTTAACCATATGTTGACAAAAACTTTTGATTTTAACCATATTTTGACAAAAAGTTTTGGATCTAACCATATGTTGACAAGAAGTTATGAATTTAACCATATTTTGACAGGAACTTCTGATTTTAACCATATGTTGACAAAAAGTTCTGGGCTTAATCATATGTTGACAAAAACTTCTCGTTTTAACCATATGTTCACAAAATCGGTTTTTCGGCTGGAGCCGCTTGACTGACATTCCGGGGTATCCAGATCGCTTTCCAGATCGGCACTTAGCTTCTCACAGAGTGTGCACTTCATCGCAGTTCCATGGGGCCTCATTCCCTTGGATTAAGATACCACAAGGCCAGAGAACCGCACACCGTTAACACCGGCTAACCACTGATCATGGGCCTGTACGTGATAAATGCATGATGAAAGCCCCATAGCAAAGATGGTTACCAACATCAAGCACTTCCGGCCCAGAAACTGAGCCAAAAGACCACTCCACCGAAGTGGTCACAGGTTTACCACGTGTACACGCAGCTACCGGGGTGCATCGGGCATGTGGCTTCTTCGAGGTGGATCGTTCTCTCCAGGTGGGTTCCGAACTCCACGGTTCTTTGAATCACAGGCACAGCAGCGTGAGTACTAATCGGCCGGACCCAGGTCCACAACAACACCCACAGCAATGCCATCAAGTGATTCCAGCTTCAGCCGACAGGTTCACGTCAAAATGTGGATGAGAGGTTGGGGCTGGGAGGGGGGCTGGGGGTCCCGGCCTTTGCGAAGCGCCCTCCTCTTCATCAGCCACAGGTGTGGGTGCCCTGGGGTCGGGAATCCACCAAAAAGGGTGTTCCAGCTGGAAACCCAATTTTGTTAACATATTGGTGCCCCTGATTTACCCCTTTTTCACTACGCACAAACTACGCAATCTGGGGGGGGGGTCTCGCTTTTTGGTCCCCCCCCAGTTTTTTTTGGTCCCCCTTTCTGTGTGGCTACTGAGACAGGACTGGAGGCACTGCGCTGACCGAGCAAAAAATTATTGCCAGAACTCACTATACACCGTACGAAAGAACGCACGACATGTGGGGCGGGACTCCAGAAACACCTGGGCAAGGTTGCCCCATGCCCAGAAACACCTGAGAAGGAAGTGAGTTCCAGGAGCCGCGTAGAACACCCTCGAGATTGTGAATGATGATACGATCACAGCCTTCAGGGCGCTGCGAGGTGCCACCCTGAAGGTGGCCCTTGACATCAAGGAGAGCGTCGGCCGAGGGGTCGACGAAAAGCTGAAGAAGGCGCTACTGGCACTGGATCCCGCGGGGTATACGGAGGTCACCGCCACACAGGCAACCTCCGCTGACAACGTCCAGGAGACGTTATCCGAGGGGATCACAACGGCACTAGAGATCTGTGTCACGGGATCCAGGCGCCCACTCTCCCTCAACGGTCTGGGGATTGTTGTTGGGTATGGTGTCGTTTCCTGCAGCTGCAAAAAAGCGTAGCAACTGTGCTTCCTTCTTCCTTAATGATGCGTTGACGCTTCCACCCGGAGGAGCTGAAGCAGGCACCGCTTAATGATGCGTTGATGCTTCCACCCGACGAGCTGAAGCAGGCACCGCGCCAAAGGGCACCCCCAAAGAGACCTGCAAAGACTGCGTCGAAACCCGCACCGAAGGCTGCCAGCGCTGCAGCACCTGAAGAACCTGCAGCACCTGAAGCGCCTGCACCCTCACTGACCCCGGAACAGCAAGAACTCCTTGAGTTTGGGGTCCCGGCATAGAGACAGAGAATGGCTGAGTAAATCAAAAAATGAGACCCCCCCCCCCCCTTTTCACTACGCACAAACTACGCAATATGGGGTCGTCAGGGGCACCACATATGGTGAAAACGAGAAGTTTTTGTCAACATATGGTTAATCCATAACTTCTTGTCAACATATGGTTAAATGCAGAAGTTTTTGTCAACATATGGTTAAGTCCATAAGTTCGTGTCAACATATGAATTTTCAGGAAACTTTTTGTCAACATATGATTGAAACAAAAAGTTTTTGTCAACATATGGTTAAACCCAAAACTTCCTGTCAACATATGAATTTTCCAATAAATTTCTGGCAAATATGAAGTTTCCTCAATTTTTAATCACTGCCCTAGGGGGGGGGGGGGGTAGGGGGGGTCAAATGCCACCCTTTTACGTGGACAAACACGATTTTTCAAAAAACCGGCGCAGAGGCCCCAAAGCCCCCGTAAACCCTCCAAACCCCCCCAGATCGGTCCGGAAACCCATCGAACCCCACTTTTCCACCATTCCGGGCACCTCAGGTGCCCGAATTGGGGTACCTAAATTTTGTGCCACCGTTTGGTACCGTACAGTGCCACTGTGTGGGAGGTTGGAAAAGAAAATGCCCCAACACACCACATCTGAGGGTTGCAATGCATGTTGCTTGCCAACCACGTCATCCGGTGGGTGTCAGGCGCTATGTAGGTGGCATTAGCCAGGTCTTCGATGTGTTCTGGCTTGTATATATACCTCCCTGCCTGCGGCACAGGCACTGCCTTTGTCCCCCACACCAGCCACAGAGAGCGTATTGTACTCGGTCCACGGTTGCTGATTCATTGTGATGCGTTGTATCCTCGAGTGAACGTCACACACTAGTGGCACCACCACCCGCCATCCGAGAGCTGTATTGACTTTGCGCGCTTCCGTTGTATTCACCTCGCCACGCATATTGCACCGTTCAGTACCAGTGCTCTTGGGCCAGGCAAAGTAGACCGCAGCAACTACCAATTCTGGCACAATGGGTACCACGACAGCGCACTTCATGTGTTCCCGGAATGTACAGCTCGTGTTGCAACAGTCGTTGTCAACACATCCCGGTTGTGGAGCACTGCTGCACAGGAATCACACGACCATCTGGACTGTTCCGTACCTACAGGCAGCCTCCCGGTGCATGGTGGCAGGGAGGTATATATACAAGCCAGAACACATCGAAGACCTGGCTAATGCCACCTACATAGCGCCTGACACCCACCGGATGACGTGGTTGGCAAGCAACATGCATTGCAACCCTCAGATGTGGTGTGTTGGGGCATTTTCTTTTCCAACCTCCCACACAGTGGCACTGTACGGTACCAAACGGTGGCACAAAATTTAGGTACCCCAATTCGGGCACCTGAGGTGCCCGGAATGGTGGAAAAGTGGGGTTCGATGGGTTTCCGGACCGATCTGGGGGGGTTTGGAGGGTTTACGGGGGCTTTGGGGCCTCTGCGCCGGGTTTTTGAAAAATCGTGTTTGTCACCCCCATTTGACCCCCCCTAGGGGGGGGGGGGGGGGGGTGCGGTGTAGGGAATTGGCTTCGCTGCGGTACGCATATTGCTGGCGCATTTTTCTCCGACTGCTGTGAGAAACATGTCGAAGTTTTGTTGCCCGAAAAAAGAAGCAAAGCTTTTTGCCGAATTGGCAAAAAGGGGCTTCAGCGTTGCCAGGTTTTTTTTTTGAGAAACCCCTGTGCATGGGGGAGGGGGAAAGGGGCTTCAATTCGCTCAAAAAAATGTAGAAAAATAGCTCGCTGGGGCGCCTGAAACAGCGCTGGTAAACTTCTGATAAGCTTCTGATAGAAGGAGTCTCAGGCGCTCCAATAGCGTATCAGTTCTCGTGCAGCGCGGTCTTTCGTGGACTTCTGTGCGATGCGGGTCTGCGACCCTAACATAGCCGACGTAGAAAAATGAGGAGCGGTTATCCACCTCGCAAAACAGGCCGCAAATCATGTTTCTACATATCTCCCGTCTTCTCACTCCTCCGGGCTCCTACCCGCTCCCCGCCCCCTCTCCCTCCCCTACTCCCCCTTTCTTTTGAGCCGTTCGGACAAGCAAAGAACAGGGGTGGAGCTTGGGGGTTTTTTCGGGTCAGCTGACCTGATTTTCTGCAGGCCCTCACAAAAAATCAGGTCAGGGGTAAAAAGAAAAAAAAATATAGATTTTCGGGGAACCGGAAAAGTTGGCTCCTCGCCTTGGGGTCTCAAGGTGACCAGGAGGCGTTTCGTGAGCAAAGTGACCCCAGCGACATGAGCACAGGCCTCAAACAGTCACAATAGAGGACAAATGAAGCTGCCCAACCCGTACCGTGCAACAGACGTTTACTACCGTGGCCTCCGGCGGCTGGGGGGCTCCGCCCCCCAGACCCCCCTGTGGCATGTGCCTGTCTTGTACCCAAGCCCTTTACATCAGGGAATGGAGTACAGACCGCCCTCAGTACCCTCAGGAGGACGCAGCCAACTCACACAGAATCCGTACGCCCGCAAGTCACAGATGTTCACTACCGTGGCCTCCGGCGGCTGGGGGCTCCGCCCCCCAGACCCCCCCTATGGCATGTGTTTGTCTTGTAACCAAGTCCTTGCGCGTCCGGGGCTGCATATCAGTTCTGGTACCCTCGCGGGAGGCTGGGCCCGAGCACTGATCTCTGAGACGAACCGGGGGGGAACCCATTCAGTGAGAAAAAATTGGCTGACCCGATCTGACCCGATCCAGCCCGCAACCCCAAATTTCAAGCTCCACCCCTGGCAAAGAACGCAAAAAAAACCAAAAAAAATGGGTTCAAACATCCAGAAGGTGGAAAAGAACATGGTAAAAAAAAGCTTGCTCGCTGTGGGGATGATGGATGCGATGACGATAAAATCCAGAAGAACAAACAGAAGAACGGGGTGTGGTAGTCGGGGCGGGGGGGGGAGGTGAAGACGAAGGCGAAGGCGAAGGTGGACGAGAAGAGTAAAACCCCCGTGAATAGGTTTGCAAACCTCGTCATTCAGGAAAACCCCCCCGCCCCACAGGAGATTCGCCCTTTCAGTGATGACTCTTGTTGCTATATGCATCACGCGCATGCGGGAGCAGAGAATTTCTCCAGAGCTGCACATAGAACATGCAGAAATTATAGCTAACAGGGTGGAGGGACACAATGCACAAGCTGAACCACCACAACGAAAACATCACCGTGACTTTGGTTCAAAGATAATATGGCGAAAATGGGGGGGGGGGGGGGGGATATATAGACAGGCGCAGTCCATCCCGGCAAAGCAGAGCGGTGGGGGGGGATGAGGTGTTTGTTGGTCAGAATTTTTTCTGGGGGGGGGGGTGTTCTGGTTTGCCAAAACCACCAGGCTTCGTTGCCGCAAGGCTGAAGATTTTTGTGCGCAGTTCCCACCCCATCCCCATCCCCGCTACATTCTGGATTGCATTGACGCCCCCCCCCCCCCCAACGTGTTGTGTATAAGTCTACCCGTGCAGCACATCCAGTGGAGTGGCTGACAACAAAATGGAACACTATCGACTGAACACGGGGGAATGGGGAGGGGAGAGGTTGTGGTGAAACGCACACACCTCGACCTGTGATGAGGTGAGATGTGGCTCTGCAATTACGGCACTACGCGTGCCGTAAACTCAAATCGGACCTGCTTTCTCCGTGTTCCATATCCTCCTTCATTGCATGAGGCTACAAAAAAAATTAGTCAGAACTGTACTCCCACACTGGGCGGGGTGTATAGGATAAAGCGAAAGGAGCACCATTTCACTCCCAACAACCATACCCCTAGCCTCCCCAACACACATCACCCACTTCAGGAGCTCGAGCTCGCCCACACACGTCAAGTCGCGAAGGTCAGCTTCAGGCCTTCCACTAGGCACAATGCACGCACTTTACGAGCTGCCGACAGGGTTCGCCCTTCTGAAGGTGCTGGACGGGGACAACTCGTTCAAGCTGGTCAGCTTCAAAGCGTTTAAGGTATGGCATCAGGGCACGGCGAGCTACCCTTCGCCTGCGGGGAGAAACAAGGGAGGGGCATGCTCAAACTGTGTGTTTTCGTGCATAGGCCGCACATTGGGAGGCTCCGCTCAGAGTATGGTCACCACCCCCACACACACTACGCAAACAGGACACGAAGGATGCGCTTGAGGCCATCACCGCGGTGCTGGAGGGGACGCTGTCCTCCGGCCTGAAGAAGTTCCTGTCGAAGAACTTCGTGGACAAGTCGGTGAAGGGGAAGCTGGCTGTTCTGGACGTGAAGCTCGGGCGGGCCATCAAGGAGACCCTCGGGATCTCCTGCGTGCACGGCGACGAGGTGCTGTCCACCATCCGCAACATCGGCGAGCAGATCCAGCAGCTGGTGGAGGAGGTGAGCTCCCAGGCGAACAACCAGGCCGCCCTGGCGCTGGCGCACAACCTCGCGAGGTACAAGCTGAAGTTCTCCCCCGACAAGATCGATCTGATGATCATCCAGGCGATCGCCCTGATGGACGACCTGGACAAGGAGCTGAACACCTACGTCATGCGTGTCAAGGAGTGGTACGGCTGGCACTTCCCCGAGATGCAGAAGATCGTGAAGGACAACATCGCCTACGCAAAGATTGTGCGGGACTGCGCGACGCGTAAGGGCATCGTCGCGGCCGACCTGTCCTCTGTCATCGACGAGGACACGGAGAAGAACCTGAAGGAGGTTGCCGCTGTGTCCATGGGGAGCGACATCGCGCAGGAGGACGTCGACAACGTCACCCGCCTGGCCACCGAGGCCGTTGAGCTGCAGGACTACCGTGAGAAGCTGGGTGAGTACCTCCGCCACCGCATGCACGCCATCGCCCCCAACCTCACGGCGATGGTGGGTGAGCTGGTCGGGGCGCGCCTGATCTCGAAGGCCGGGTCGCTGATCCAGCTCGCGAAGCACCCCGCGTCGACGGTGCAGCTGCTGGGTGCCGAGAAGGCGCTGTTCAAGACCCTGAAGGCGAAGGAGAACACCCCGAAGTACGGTATCATCTTCCAGACCTCGCTCATCGGCCAGGCGCAGAAGGAGCACAAGGGGAAGATGGCGCGTGTGCTGGCCGCCAAGACCTCCCTCGCCGCGAGGATCGACTCCTTCACGGAGGACGCCGAGCCGACTGCGGACGCGGGCAACCTCTTCCGTGAGACGGTGGAGTCGCGCCTCGGCGTGCTGGACGGATCGGTGAGCTTCGGGATGCGCAAGCAGACGAAGTCGGCCAAGGGGAGCGAGGCCTACAGCCGGACTGGCGAGCAGGCCAAGGCGACTGGCAGCGCATCCGCGGAGGCTCTTGTGTTCGTTGACGAGGAGAAGGTATGCCCCACATGTGTGAGAGGGGGGGGGGGTGCCCTTGTTGTGTTTGCCTCTCTGTCGACACACCACTACTCTGCACGAAACAGAAGAGCAAGAAGGACAAGAAGGAGAAGAAGAAGCGTGACCGTGACGAGGATGACGAGGCCGAGGAGGCACCGCCGGCAAAGAAGGACAAGAAGGAGAAGAAGGACAAGAAGGAGAAGAAGTCGAAGAAGTGATGCCTCCGGCCCCGTTCGGGAGTTGCGTAGCAGAAAAAAACATACATATAAAGACATGGAATGACTTTCGCGGGTCGTCGGGTACGCAAAAGCGCATACAAAAAAAACCACTATGAACAAAACAAAAAAGGCGAGAAGAACGCAACTGCAAGAGAAAAAAAACACATCGAGGGCCGATCATGCATTTATGTACCCCCCCTTTCCCACCCACCACCCAACCCCCTCCTCAACACGACGAGTGACGATGCGTGGGCTTCAACCACGGGCGTCCCGGCAGGCTCCGGACAGGCAAACTATGGCCACGGATGATTGTTTCCATCAGTGGAGACGGAACATCACTGGCTTCGTGTTTGTGTGCCAGCATGTGTAATTTTTTTCGCCGTCGATGTATCTCAAGCACACAGCGCATCCTTCTGGCAGCAATGTGTCAAAACAACAGCAACATAAACTACGCAGACCGCCCACCTGGTTGTCCTGGACATTTCACGGTTGGTTTTGTCGATTGAAAAAAAATACATCAGCTTGCACACTGCGTCTGTCTAGCATGTCTTGTGTGGTGTGTCTTTCCGTGCCTCTGGACAGGCAAAATGGCCACATCAGGTAAGCGTTTCCTCAGTGCACGCAGGAAAGCTTCGTGTCTGTGAGTGTCGGGAGAGGGGCGGTGGTGACGGTGATGGTGTTGTCATACTGGAAGACGGTGGGGGTGTGCAGGGGGGGGGGGGTGTGGGGAGCTAAAGAGAAGATCAAAAAATCGTGTTTTTACGTCCGTTTTGTCCTACTTTCCCCCCCCCCCCCCCCCTTCCCTCAGTGCTTGTTGAGATTTGCTTCTCGAGGGTACAGACGGCTCACACCCCACACACCCCCCCCCCCTCTCTCCCTCTCTCTCCCCCCATTTCCATCCACCTTCCCAGACCCATTTTGTTCCAGGTAAAATTCATCAGTCACCAGGATTTGCAGGAAGAAAAAAAAGCGACTTCTGCCAACAAAAAAAACATCCGTTACGAAGGGCGTGTTCGACCCCCACCCTGTTTGGACGATCAAAAAAAAACGAATCAAGCTCTGCGTGGGGAGTGGTGGAGTTGGGTCGGGGAGGGGTGGGGGGGGATGTTGTCATTTTCATTTGGGAAATATACCAGTGTCCACCTGCAGATAGGCCCCTTCCCTTCCCTACCCACCCCGCCCCCCATCCTCCATCCCCCCCTACACAAGCCCTGGCGATAGGTTGATATCGGATAAACATCAAAGGGGGTCTTTGCTGGTCGACAGACTTCGACAAACTTCGTCAGTTTTCAGCCAATTCAACAGGAAATGCACCAAAATGCACTGACGACCACCCCGGAGCGAAGACCCCCAAAAGGGGGAGGGGGTGGTGATTATTAGCCAAAGCATGCCCCGTTTGATTTCGAATCAACAACACGATGTCCCTCCCGGGGGGGGGGGGGGTTGGAACCGGCTAGCGGGGGTACATCAGAATGGGGCCTGTGTGCTAGGTAGCCCAGCTCATTCAACACAGCCACCTCCCCTCGAACACGTCCCCCCCTCCCCCCCCCCCCCCCCCTTACCCATTTCGACCTACATCTCCCCCCACCCTCACACCCTCTCCCACACACGGACACGTGCTGTGTGAGTGTACGAAAATACGCCCAAATATAGTGCCCAAATTTAAACAAAAAAATCAACAGACACCATCATCGTTTCGAGAGCATTATCAAAGATGATAGCCGGGACAAGATTTGGCAGAGGACAGCGCCCCACCCCATCATTTCCTCTTCCGCCGGGAGCGAGGGCGGGGGGCGGGGCGCAGAAATGAGGCACCATCGTGCACATCGCCTGGACCTCTGTGCTTTACGTCAGGTATTGTTGGTCATTCACCTCATCGGCACTGAAGAAAACCAGGAGGCGTGGCGCGGGGGGGGGGGGGGGTGGGAGGGGCTCGGGCAAAACGCGCTGGGGTCCCCAACACAAGAAAAAGAAAACACGCCGCCGATATATTTTTTTTAATCAGAGAGAGGGGGCGGGGGGGGGGGGGTGGGGAGGGAAGGAGTCCTCTTATGGCCTCAGGTCGAGGCGGGGGACACAGAAGAGTCTGGCAAGATGTGACAGCACCCCCACTCACCCCCACTCACATCCCACCCAGGTTATACCACGACATACTGCTCGCTCGTGCGGACAAAAACCGGACTCTTTTGGCGGCGGAGAGAACGAGAGAGGGAGAGGGAGAACTTGTTTTGTAATGTGTTTGTTGCGTGAGGTCAGTCTCCGCGTGTAGCTCCCTGGCACCTCCTGCCGCCGCAGTGGGTGATGTATGTGACGCACAAAACAAGTTCTCTTCGCAACGCTACGCTATTGCGTTTAATAGAGAGAGAGAGGGAGGAAGGATCACTTCATCCCACCAACACCATCTCCGGCAGGTATTTTGCCCCTGTGGTGTCGAGTTGTCGCTTTATAATTTAGACAGAGTTCCACCCACCCACCCCACACCCCCACACCACCTGCAGGAGGGGGCGAGGATCTCGTGGACAAAGAGAGTTTGGTGCATTTGGGGTTGCCCCCTCCCACCCTCACAACGCGCCGATCCGAACAGCGCCTGAATTTGGACCCCGCAGGTGTGGGGGAGGGCCCGCTTAACCCTCTCGGTGATCTGCGGCGCGTGGAAGGGGCGCTGAAGGCCGCCAGGCGAAGGGTGCCCGTTTCCCAGCCGCCATGTCGTCCTTCCAATCGCTGTGGCACTATGTCATCATGTTCCTCCTGATGGCACGTGCCCTGCAATACACCTGGAATCTGGTGCACAACTCGCTGATGCCGCTGGCGGCGCTTTCCGTGCCTTCCGCCTATATAGTGTGCAAGCTGACGCTGTGGGGGACGCCACAGGCTACCCACGTGCTGCTTGTGGCAATCGGGCTCGTCTTCCTCAAGGGGTGCTCGAGCGTCATCGCTTCTGCGCACCGCATGACTGCCCTCTGGGAAAACCGCATGATCCTCGAGGAGAGCAACCCGCAAGCCGCCGTGCAGGTCTACTTCCCGTCCCCCAACTCTGGGGCGCAGCAGCAGCAGCAGCAGCAGCATCAGCAGCGGGCGGCTGCCGCGATGACGCAACGAGGAGCGGCGAGTTCCCCGCAGCCTGCCCCGAAGCGTGGAGCCCGGACGCTCCCGCGGAGATGAATATTTGCCGGATACTTTTCTTATCTTCGGGGGTGGGCTGGGGGGGTCTTGGGCAGCGGCGCGTTTTGAGGCATTTGTGGGAAAGCGTCAATGCATCAAAAGAAGGAAGGAGTAAAGCAGCCGCGGTTGCCACGCTTTTTTTTCCCCCACGAAACGTTGCAGGGCATGAGCCTTTCGCTGCGGGGGGGAGGGGGGGTGGTCGCCGGTCGTCACAGCTCTCGTCCTCCCCCATAGCCTTGTTATAGGTGAAGACCGCCTGGGGTGGGGTGCACATGCTTAAGAACACAGGGGGGGGGGGGGTAGGGGGGGTCAAATGCCCCCCTTTTAGTAATTTACGTGGATAAACACGATTTTTCAAAAAACCGGCGCAGAGGCCCCAAAGCCCCCGTAAACCCTCCAAACCCCCCCAGATCGGTCCGGAAACCCATCGAACCCCACTTTTCCACCATTCCGGGCACCTCAGGTGCCCGAATTGGGGTACCTAAATTTTGTGCCACCGTTTGGTACCGTACAGTGCCACTGTGTGGGAGGTTGGAAAAGAAAATGCCCCAACACACCACATCTGAGGGTTGCAATGCATGTTGCTTGCCAACCACGTCATCCGGTGGGTGTCAGGCGCTATGTAGGTGGCATTAGCCAGGTCTTCGATGAGTTCTGGCTTGTATATGTACCTCCCTGCCTGCGGCACAGGCACTGCCTTTGTCCCCCACACCAGCCACAGAGAGCGTATTGTACTCGGTCCACGGTTGCTGATTCATTGTGATGCATTGTATCCTCGAGTGAACGTCACACACTAGTGGCACCACCACCCGCCATCCGAGAGCTGTATTGGCTTTGCGCGCTTCCGTTGCATTCACCTCGCCACGCATATTGCACTGTTCAGTACCAGTGCTCCTGGGCCAGGCAAAGTAGACCGCAGCAACTACCAATTCTGGCACAATGGGTACCACGACACCGCACTTCATGTGTTCCCGGAATGTACAGCTCGTGTTGCAACAGTCGTTGTCAACACATCCCGGTTGTGGAGCACTGCTGCACAGGAATCACACGACCATCTGGACTTGTTCCGTACCTACAGGCAGCTCCCGGTGCATGGTGGCAGGGAGGTATGTATACAAGCCAGAACACATCGAAGACCTGGCTAATGCCACCTACATAGCGCCTGACACCCACCGGATGACGTGGTTGGCAAGCAACATGCATTGCAACCCTCAGATGTGGTGTGTTGGGGCATTTTCTTTTCCAACCTCCCACACAGTCAGGGTATAAGATAGACTTTTTTTCTGGCGCCGTTTTCCGGTTTTTCTGGTTTTGAAAATTTTTCGCGCGCGCCTTCGGCGCGCGCGACCCGCGCAAACCCTCCCAGAATCTGAGAGGGCCCGGTGCCTGCGCGCGTCCTGTCGTACTGAGGCTGCTTGGTGGGGCAGGCGCAGCAGCTGCTTTGAAAGTTTGGACTCTCGGCCAAAAAAGGTCTGGTGCAATGTTTTTACGCAGGGGGGGTCTGGGGGGCGGAGCCCCCCAGCCGCCGGAGGCCACGGTAGTGAACATCTGTTCCCTACAGTCTGGATTCGCTTGTAAGTAGGAAGGCTTCGCTGTATCGCAGCCCGGCCAGCAGGAGATCACTGGTCCTTGAGGGTTCAACCTTCAGGGTGGAGGAGGACGGGGGAGCGACCACTCGTGATAGGTGTGCGTTGTGGGTGGAGTGGGTGCACGACAGAATGGCCAAAGGGTCCACGAGATCTCTGCACACATTCCGTTGTCGAGGAGATGGGCACCTAGCTGTGACGACAGGCAACAAACAAATCTCATCTGTTAGTTGCCCCCAATAGGCTTGGCGACCTTCAAGACTGCTTGAAAGTCGTTCGTGTTCTCGTCTCAGCCCTCCAGACAAGCAGATCTGTCTCGAGTTGGTGGGCTGTCGCCATGTATTCGATGGCACCGAGTGACGCTGCACAGAGGCAGACGACACGGTGAACTCCAGCGGAGGTTACCCTACCTCCGCTGGAGTACACCGTGTGTCTCCCATGAGTCTCAACTAGCGGGAGTCTTAGCGTAAATTAGCTGGAAAATAGACTCCCGTCTCCAGTACAGACTGCAGTCTTAGACTCCCTCTTAGACATGGTGGCTGGAGTCCACCATGTGTGCACCTTCAAAACAGAAGAGACCTGCATGACGAGGGCATCACCACCCACCGGGCCACCCGCTAGGTCCATTTTTTCTTCTCCGCTTCTCTGCCTTCTTTGGACTATTTGAGCTCTGTGCGGATCACGATGGGGTCACTTTCTATTTTTTTATGGCGTTTTTTCTGACTGTTTTACTGTCCCAAAGTCACAAAAAAAACGCCGAAAATGAGATCGACCTTTTTTTTTTCTCAGAAAACCGGGAACCGGGAAACCCTGGTTTTGAAAACCGGAAAACCAGACCTATCTTATCCCCTGCACACAGTGGCACTGTACGGTACCAAACGGTGGCACAAAATTTAGGTACCCCAATTCGGGCACCTGAGGTGCCCGGAATGGTGGAAAAGTGGGGTTCGATGGGTTTCCGGACCGATCTGGGGGGGTTTGGAGGGTTTACGGGGGCTTTGGGGCCTCTGCGCCGATTTTTTGAAAAATCGTGTTTGTCACCCCCATTTGACCCCCCCTACTGGGGGGGGCTAAATAGAAGGGGGGGGTCAAATACAAGGGGGGGGTCTGAAAATTCGAAATCCATAAAATTTTTCGCCGAATACAAGGGGGGGGGGCTTGTATTCGGCGGAAGCCGAATTTCAGCCAAATTTCAAATTTTCAGCCTGTTTTTCCAGTCATAACAGGCACCCCATGGTCAAAATGACCCCACTGCGGTCCGCACGGAATCCAAACATTCAAAGGAACGGGGTTTTGGACACCAGTGTGGGGGTCCTCGCAGGTTGCTGACTCCCGGGAATATCCTCCCATTATCAGGACCCAAACCAGACCCACATTTCATGTGTGATACTTGGCACCTCCACCCACAAAATGACCCCACCACGATCCGCACGGATTCCGAATAGTGCAATGGAAGGCGAAAATCGCGATTCCACGAGGTCACCTGGGGCAAAATTCACCAAAATTTGGAAAATTCGGCTTCCGCCGAATACAAGCCCCCCCCCCCCCCCCCTTGTATTTGACCCCCCCCCTTCTATTTGGCCACCCACTGCAAAAATTGCCTAAAATTTTGGGCCCCCAAAAACCCCCAAAAAAACTCGATCCTACGCCGAATACAAGGGGGGGGGGCGGGGTGGATGGGGTGGGGGAGGGGGGCAGAATCTCTGCAGGAAAAAAAAGAAGAACTGCGTGGGTCATGAAGCAGGGGCAGGGGCACTGTTCATGTCAGATGAGGGGGTCGGGGAGGGTGGGTGGGGTTGTTTGGACGAGGTGCATTAGATCTCTCTCTGCGATGTGGCAGTGGCATACACAAACGCAGATCAGAGGGTGGTGTGCGAGTGCGCATGTGGAGACCATGTTGCACGGCCCACTCGCGCCTGGGCGACGGGCTGTGTTGTTGCTGTTGTTGTTGAGAATCTGTTCGTTGCTAGGGGCGTGTGCCTTCAGCTTCTGGTGGGACGAGCAGCACACCATTGCCTGATGCTGTTTTTGCTTCGGCGCCGAGTCCTCCTCCGCATCGAGGCTGCTCAACGGGATAAATGCAACAGCAGCTGCCGCAAAGAAAACCCCCCTAGTGTCTCCCCGCAGCACGTCTCCACAACTCGCCCGAACGCATCGCACCTCGCCCTGGCAGAGGCGACATACCCACTACCACGTTGGGGGGGGTTCTAAGACGTGTCTTTTCTCTTCAACAGCACTGTTGTGCCAGGCCAGATCCCGCCACCTCGCAGCGCCGTCTGGGTGTACGATGCGGCAGAAGAAAAATCCCACCCCACCCCCCGCCTCCTCCTCCCCCCCGCCCCTGCGTGTGTGTGGCATGCAGACAAAGTGTGCGCCCTTTTACTTCTCGATTTCAATACCCCTCTGCCAAGTCTGCAGTGAAAAGCCTGCCTTGTCAATTCTGGAGGCACCACACAATGGAGGTGTTCGCTTGCCTTGCCGGCACAGATGTGCGTGTGCCTGTGGAGGCAGACCGCGATGAGACGGTGTGCAGCCTGCGTGACAAGGCTGTGCGTTGTCTGTGTCAAGAGGGGCAGGTGTCGGGCGATGTGCTGCTGCGCTTGGCAGGCAGCGGTGAGGGGCTGGGTGGTGACGACACGCCCCTGCGGCACACGCAGCTGGAGGCAGGCGCGACGGTTGAGGTGGTGCTGATCCCGCGAGAGTCCTTCGGCCCTGACGAGGAGGGGGTCGTGTTTGATGATGGAGCTGACGCAGTGTCCTGGGGACGTGTCGTCGGCATCGACATCGCAGCCTGCAGAACGACAACCTCAGATTTGGCGGACATGGGACTGGCCCTCACGTACGCCAACGGGGTGCGCGTCACACATGGGGTAGGGATCTTCACGGCAAGCGTGGAGCGCATCGTCCTTGACGAGGATGAATATGTGACGGGTGTGAGGGGTTGGTGTGTGGCCCTCTCTTGGCAGAGCATCACCTTCGTCACCAACAAGCGCAACCTGGGACCGTTCGGAGGCGACACTGACGAAGGGACTCGCGCTGTCTTCTCGACCGACTTCGGTGTAGGCAACGAGCTGACGTACGTCTATGGGCGGGTGACCAATGGCTCAATGACTCAGATTGGTTTTGGGTCCGGATGCCCCGTCGATCTGCCGCGTGTACGTCGCACTGCACTACACAGCTACGACCGGAGTTCCAATGGCATGACTCTCAGTGACGACAGTGCGGATCTTGTGCATCTCCGTGCCCGTATCTGCGGTGTGTGTGTCTACATATCTCGTCTCGATTTCCTGCAGGCCTTTGTTTCTGGTCTCGGTGTTGCGTACACTGACGGGACGTACCTCCGACACACACAGACTTTCTCTCTGAATCGCATGCATGAGAAATACGTCCGTTTCGAAACTATTGCTTTGGGCGTCGACGAGTTCATCACCGGTGTGAGCACTGTGATGGTCAAGGATAGCTTGGGCAGTTCTGTCTTGGAACTCGCATTCATGACCAACAAACGCAAAATCGGTCCTTTTGGCGGACCGTTTGGCGCTGTGCCAGACGGGCCCCGTCTCCGATTCACCGAGACATTTGCTGATGAGTTGTTGTTTGTCTTCAGCGAGGCAGACTGGCTGTGCCCTCTGGGATTCGGGTCTGGCCCGCCTGCCACCGGTGTCAGCAGGACAATGACAGAGCGACAGGTGATGCGGGGCATGCGGCAGGTGGAGGAGGAGGTACACGGCCGCCCTCGGCACCTCTGGGCTGCACCCAGGAAAGTCTCTCTTCTGGAACAGCTGCGCGACACGAGAACAGGCAGACAGCAGTCCGCTCGTGCGACAGATCCGGAAGACTGCGGATGCAGGGTATGCTGAGTCTATTCTGACCAGGCACCACACACCTCACTTCACGGTGCGCCGGCTTCCCTGGCTGTGATCATGCCCTGACTCAAAGTAAACAGGAGTACAGGTGCGTAAAGCATACCGGGAAGTCTTCTGCGAATAACCACAAGATATTTCTGTGCCTTTCTTGCGCCAGCGTATCTATCACCTTCTTTGAATCTTTCTTTTCGAGTTGTGCTGACGACGTGTTCTCGCGATCGACGAACCCCTGCTGGTTCTTCTCTCCCCCTCACTTACCGATATGCCGATATGTGTGAACTTGATGATTGTGAAGCGAAGCCTCCTCCGGCTGCAATCGTGTATTTGAAGTGCTTCCCCGATAAGAAGCCTCGCCTCTTTTCTCCCATACCCGAGCCGCGAGACTTCTGGCCACCACGCCTGCAGAACACACGACACACCGAGCCTCCGCCCACAACCCCCCCGCGATCCCTCCCCCACCACCCCCGTTTCACCATCTCCCCGTTCGGCGTGCATTCGACACCCCTCGAATAATATGCGTTCTCCTTTGGACCACACCGCCCTCCTCCAGGAAAGCAGCGTCTCTTGGGGCAAGGAGACCCTTTGAGTGTGGGTGGGGGGAGTGCGGGGGCTCGGGGCACCTCACACCCGCATCCACACCCCGGAAGGAGAGGGTGGTCCGATAAATCATGGCGGTGCTGGACAGCCGCTCGTTGCTGTCATGGCTTGTCCTCGCGTGCCTGTTTGATGCTGTGGCGGGCGAGCGTTCGAACCGCTTTGAGGACATATGGCAGTACATCCTGACGCCCTTCATCACGATGGGCATTGGGTACGGCACCAACATGGTGGCGGTGAAGATGCTCTTCCACCCTCAAGAGGAGAAGCGGTTCCTCTGCGTGAAGATCCAAGGGATCTTCCCCAAGAGGCAGAACGTGCTGGCTGCCAAGGTTGGGGAGACGGTCAATGCGAAACTGCTGCGCCACTGCGACATCCGCGAGCACATGCTGAAGGACCAGTTCCAGGTGTGTAAAACCTGACCCCCCCGTGCCACCTCCCCGCCCAATGAAAGCTATGATTAGTCGGACACAAAAAGGAGCAACGTGTGGTGATCCTACAACGTGACTTCTGTGTTTTTACGCACACGATTTTCGCGCGGAAAGTGTCATTCATCTCTGCCAAACGTGCTCTACACCACCCCCTTCATCAGGCAAGTGGGTTTGTAAGTGTGTGTGGAAGCTTCAACGCAATAATAAGCAGACAGAAAACCGCCAGCGCGCGTGAAGTAACAAGCGGAGCGTGTGAAAGCGTCAACGCATCAAACAAAGTATCAACAGTAGAGAAAGAGCGGCAGAGTTGAAGTGACACTTTTGGTTTGACAATTATCGCCCCCTTCGTTTCTCGAACCACCCCCCCCCTCTCACATTCTACATACTCTTTACCCCCCCCTCTCACTCTCTCCCCTACAACAGAAATCGCTAGTCCCTGTCGTCGAAAAGGTTGTCGACACGCTGCTGACCACTGGGCTGAACGAGGTGCATCCTCAGTTTGAGATCATGCTGGCCACGGCGAAGACGCTGAAGGCAAACATGCATCAAGACTTTGTGTCCGAGGTTGTTGAAGCACTGCCACGCCTGACCGAGAAGATCTCCGAACAGATGGAGCGGACGACGAAGATCGACGAGATGGTGACGGAGAAGATCCAGCAGATGTCGCTGGACGAGATGGAGAAGATGTTCCTCGACTTCATGGAGGAGGAGTTCAAGTTCATCGAATTTCTCGGCGGCTTCCTCGGCTTCTTCGTCGGACTCATACAGGCACTCGTCTTCTATTTTTCATCCTGAGTTGCCCCTTCCGTGTGTCCCTCTCTCCCTTCTTCTCCCTCTCCCCCCTCTCTTGGGGAGTGGGGGTGTGGGGTGGCATTCCCACTGGGGGCATAAAAAGCTAGATTTTTTCCGCACTCAAGACCCATGATGTGACGATACCCTGCACATATGACACAATGCACCGTTTTGTGTACTGTACAGGCAAAGAAATGCACATCGGAGTCGTTACTTTTGCACCAAATACACAGTGGGATAGGGTGGTCCGTCAAGAGAGCGCGACGCAAATACTACTACGGGGGGTCTTCGGTGGTCGTTATGCTTCGTTATTCTTCGTCAGTTTTCACCTAGGGTTTCCTTAGGAAATGCACCGCAATGCACTGACGAAGACCCCCGACGACACACTTCAGGAACCTGTCACCTTGCTTGCATTGCACGCATCCACACAGGTGTGTCTGGCACAAACACAAATGCTGGAGAGGAAGGGTGGGGGGAAGGGGAAAGGGGAAAGGTACAAAAGGGGGGGTCACGGGGGGCAAGGTGGCCCTTCGCTCAGAAGTGCAGCAAGGGGGGCGTGACCCAGGCATTGGCCCCCGTCACCTCCCCCCCCCTGCGCGCTGATTTTTAGCCAAGCAAACACAAGGGAGTGGGGTCTTTGCTCTCGCGGCAGTTCTGGGCAACTCTTCTGGGCAACAAGGAGTCCCCCCCTACCAAAGAAGAACAAATTCTCTGCGGAGTTCACCTCGCGCGCACTCCGCTCCCGGGATATAGCCTGGTGGCTATCCGACTCGTCCCCC
This sequence comes from Rhynchopus euleeides, assembly GCA_963210315.1. Lineage (NCBI taxonomy): Eukaryota > Euglenozoa > Diplonemea > Diplonemida > Diplonemidae > Rhynchopus > Rhynchopus euleeides. The sequence goes on from OY723269.1 coordinate 1,663,590, forward strand.
CCCGCACTCCCGCATCGTGAATGCATCCACCAACATCCCCTCTCACGAGCATGAGCTCCGTCTGTCCCAATTCTACTGAATTCACCTTTCGGCATGAGGGCAAGCGATAAACATTCTAGCTCTGTCTCTTGTTCTCTAGGGTAGTGGTGGAAGGGGGGGGGGGGCGATGGAAAAGATAATTGGCAGATCTTTGATGTGCGTCAGATCGAAGAAACCCTTCCCTCCCCCGCCCTCCGCAGTTTGGCACACAAGCTGAAGGAAGGGCGGGTGGGGACGGGGTTGGGTTGCTGCAACTGCCCTGCCCCTGCCCCCCCCACCCCCTCCCTCCCCGCGCGCGTGCAGGGTCAAAAAAGAGTTGAAAGAGAATTGAAACGGCGCGAGGGGGGGCTGTTCGAGCCTTCTCTTGCGCACTGTGTTAATACAAAAGTACAGTTCGCCTTTTGCATACACCTGTCCCACCCCATCCCACTCCGCCCCAACCTCACTGCATTTCGTTGTTGCGACATGATTATGTACATCTATACACTCCCACACATCGGTGGCGCTGCTCTTTTTTGAACGATTTTTGGCTGTGTTCGTAGCGTCCCCCGGTGAGGGGGGGACTCTGTTTCGTGGTCTCCTCTTGTCCCCCCCCCTCCTTTTTTGTGTCAAACGCACCGTGCTCACGGAAGGCGTTCAGAACGCAAAAAGGTTGCAGTGGGAGCAATGTTTGGTTCACCTACACTCCACGCCCCAACGTGCAGGTTGCACAAACGAAACAAAAGAAACCCGGCAACCCTTTTTTTCCCAGCAAGCTTGCTTTTCACAGCGAAATGAAGGAGTCAGCCGGGACGTCCGGCGTCCTCGGTGTATTTTGATCCAGTAACGCAACAGCAACATCTATTCACGCCAACACCCCTTTCTCTCCGCAGGGGCCACATCACACCGCTCGTGCGGCTGATGGCTGATGGCGCACGCATCATCTCGTGGAATGTCGCGGGGTGGGATCCATGCGTCGTGAAGATCCGCAAACACCACGGGTCTGTTGCGGCGTGGCTTGCGAAGCACCGCATCGATATCCTCTGCCTGCAGGAGACGAAGGTGCCTGCGGCCACGCTGGAGTCAACCCCTGCGCGGTATGCGGCAGCAGAGTCGGGGTTCGAGTCCGTGTGGGCCTTCAACCGCAACACATCGAAGGGCTCGCAGAGGCGGGGCCTCAACGGCGTCGCAACATACTGCCGCACAGGCATGCTGAAGTCAGCCAACGCGTCACCCCTGTGTGAAGAGGAGCTCGACAAAGACGGGCGCTGCCTGATGACAGACCACGGCACCTTCGTGCTGTTCAACGTGTATGCGCCCAACATGGGCAGCTACGAAGCCCTGCCCTACAAGATGCGGTTCATGCATGCCCTCGGCGACGCCATGCAGAGGGCGCGCCAATCCCTGGGCAAGCCTGTGGTGCTCGCGGGGGACCTGAACCTGTCGCCGCTGCAGGGCGACAGGCACTGGCGCCTACGCCATGTCGGGGCAGCGGCGATCCTGCGGCTGCTGTTCCCCGAGCAGCAGCAGCAGCAGCAGCAGCAGGCGGCTGCCGCTGGGGCACAGCCCGACGCGGCACCGCCGCAGGACCCCCCTGCGGAGCGCTTCGAGGACAGCAGCAGCAGCACCAGCGAGGTGTTCCCCCGCCTGCCCTCGGAGCTCCAGGCCGCGCTGCGTGAGAACGGCGTGACGCTCGACGCGGTCTACGCCACACCGGGGGACGACGACCCCTCCGGGGCCACAGCCCCCCTCGCCGTGAAGGGGCGGGACCGGATGGCGCCCGAGGCCGCGATCGCGGTGCTGAAGACGATGAAGCTCTTCTCCTCCGCCTTCCCCCGACACGAGGCGGCGATGCGGGAGCTGTCGCAGCGCGAGGGCGTGTCCACCACACCCCCCTGCATCGCCCAGTGGTACCACGACCTTGCCACGCCGCTCCACGACACCACGAGCCAAGACGGGCAAGCCACAATCAGTGCTGCTGGCACAGCCCTCCCCGGCACACCACCACCACTGGAGGCGGCTGCCTCAGCAGCTGTGGCAGGCATGATCGACTCCTATGACTACCTCCGCCGCATCGTGGACCCCGGCAACCCGAAGCTGCACGACAGGTTCACCTGCTGGGAGCAGCGTTCCAACCGGCGTTACTACAACATCGGGTCGCGCATCGACTACTTCATGGTGGACGCGGCCTTCTTCAGGGAGCACTGCGAGGCACCCCTCAGGCGACCGGATGTGACGGACGCCCTCCAGCCCAACCCTCTCGACGACTGCACGGCAGGGGGGAGGTTTGCGCCTGCGCCTCCTGATAAGTCGGGCATCCCTGACGGGCCGCCCGAAGCATATGAGGCGCAGTTTGCGTATACCTTCAGCCCTGTGGTGTACACACCTCCGAATATGAGCGACCACGTCGCGATATCGCTGTGGCTGGTGTCTCGCAGCGCAGCGTTTCCAGAGCCCCTGCGGAAGGACAAGTCGTGTGCCCCCTGCCAGCCGCACCTCAAGCAGAAGTCGATCACCTCGTTTTTTACAGCGAAGAAGGGTAGCGGTGGTGGTGGTGGTGGTGGTGGCGGTGGCAGCTCTGCAAAGGCAAAACACCCCAGAGATGAGCCGAGTGCGGCAGGTGGGAAGACGGGCAGGGGGGGCAGGGACCACCCTCAGAAGAAACCACGCCCTGCCGACGCCGAGGTGATCGAGCTGTGAGTGCGGGGGAGGGGGGGTGGGACGGAGGCCTTTTTGTCACGGATTGTATTACATGCAGACCTGTGGGATGGGGGGGGGGGTTGGTGGTGGTGGTGGGTGTGTGACTGAGGGAATTTTTGATTTTTTTGTTAGAACCCATGATGTGTGAGTGACCCGAGGGGGTCTTTGCGATACTCTCTGCAGAGTGTTTTCGGCAAATCCCAATCTCCCGATGCCACTGTTTTCTCCTCTCACTCGCTACGGCAGTGACCGAGGGAAAATTGCACCAAAAAGATGCCTCTTTTGCCGGCACGCTGCAGCGAAGACCCCCTCAGGGGGCGTTCCGCCCCCTTTCCCAGCCCCGGAGTACCGAAATGGCAGGCCTTTGGTGCCTTGCGCTTCCGGGGTGCTGAGTTGTACACCGCTTGCACCCAGAGGTGGTGTAGACGCTCTACGGTGCAGCTCCCCCCGCACCCCCCCCCCCCCCACCACCTTGCATACAACACAGGGCCATGCCTGCAAAACCCACCCACCCGCCGTGCCTCCACACCCATCCGTCTCAGGTCAACAACGTTTGGACATGGCGGCATTCAAGGTGCGTGTGGCGTGCGACCTCTTCGGGTCGAAGCACAATGCGATGTTCCTGTTCAAGCCCCCTCCGACGATGCTCTACGAGATTGTCGCAGAGGCGGAGCGCTTCTACCAGGAGGAGGCGGAGTCGCGCAAACCTGAGGGCCACGCGGGCCCCGCCTTCAAGGTGCGCGCCCTGCAGCTCTATGACCAGAGCGCGGCGCAGTGGCGCGATGTTGAGGACGTGTCGCAGCTTGCCGACGGGTGCCAGCTGTACGCAATCCAGCAGCCCTCTGCACAGGAGCAGGAGCAGGCAGAGCTTGCCGCCCAGCCTGCCCAGCCTGCCGCACAGACGCCGCGCTACTCGCAGCGGCTTGCGGAGGAGACCAATGCGGCCAACCTGCAGGAGATGGCCTTCCTGACGATCGACACCAAGGCGGACGGGGTGATCACGCTGGACGAGATGGTGGAGGTCTTCAACAACCTCCCCCTGCGGTTCACCCCCACGCAGATCCAGGACCTCTTCGTTGTGGCCGACACCAACCACGACGGGGTTATCACCCGGGAGGAGTTCGCCCTGTTTGCCACCAGGTTCCCCACCGTGATCGACTCGATCTACCAGAAGAAGTCTGACGACGAGGTGCTGGCCCGCGAGGTGGCGGTGCTGCGCGGCGCGGAGGCGGCGCTCGCCGCGGAGCAGGAGGTGGAGAAGAAGCTCCTGGAGGAGGCTGCGAACGCCAGCAAGCGGGTGAGGGACCTGATGAGCCAGATCGCGGACCACAAGCTCAGCCACGAGGTGCAGCTGCAGAAGAAGCCCATGGTTGACGCGCAGCAGCAACAGCTCATCGAGCAGGAGCTGACGCTCGCGGCGCAGAAGGAACGCCTCCGCCAGGCACACGAGGACATCAGGCGCGACATCGAGGACCAGCTGAATGCTGTCTCGACCTCCATCGGGATGCCTCTGGGCAACCTGGCTCGCCAGCAGCAGGAGCTTCCCCCGCCGTCTCCCAGCGCAGGGGGGAGTCAGCAGCAGCACCAGCACCAGCAGCAGCAGCAGCAGCACTATGCTGTGCCTGACCTGCACACCACAGATGTTGCCGGCCAGGATGAGACCCGCCTCGGGTCTGTTTCGGAGAACACGTCGTCCTTCTTCCTCCCGTCGGAGTCGCCGCGCCACCCCGGGAAGCCGCCGTCGGATTGGAATGAGTCGCTGCCGCCGACACCCTCGGTGCGTCCCCGCGTGGATGTGGGTGCGGAGGTGGAGGCGTGCAACTTCGACGCGAAGCCGGAGTTCAACGGGCTGCGGGGGCGGGTCGTGGGGCTGAAGGATGACGGGCGCGTCTCCGTGGAGTTCATCCTGCGCAACGGGCTCACCCTCGACATGCTGCAGTGCAACGTCAAGGCGGTGGCGCCGGCATCCAGCCCCGCCATCGGGGAGTCTATCGAGTCCTCCGGGTATGCAACGGGTACGGCGGTTCCCGGCAACGTCGACCTGCGGGGGAAGCGGGGGCGTGTCGTGGGGTTCCGGGGTGGGAAGGTGCTGTGCGAGTTCGCGCCGCTGCCGGGGATCTTCGACCTGTCGCCGCACCACATCGTGCTGCTGGGGCAGGGCCCCCAGCAGGGGCAGCCCACCGTGCAGCAGGCCGTGCAGCAGCAGCTGCAGCAGGTGGCGCAGCAGCAGCAGCAGCAGTCGCAGCTCCAGGCGCTGGAGCGGGCCCTCCGGGCCGAGATCCCGAGCCAGGGCAACAGCTTCGGCAGCCAGCCCTTCGGGGTGAGCACCTCGCAGCCGCAGGAGACCCCCCAGCCGCAGCAGCCGCCGCAGCAGCAGCAGGCATCATCTGACATGCTGGCAGAGCTGGAGCGTGCCCGCCACGAGGCAGAGAACCTGCGCCGCGAGCTCGCAGCGGAGCGCTCCCGCAAGCAGGCACCCCCTGCAGCCCTCGCCACATCGCCACAGGCGCAGGCGGCGCTGGCGAGGCTCGGGCAGCTGGGGCAGTCGCCCCCGCCGCCTGTTGTGTCCGCCCTGCCCTCCTCGCCCATCAACGTGAACCCGCCGGCAACGCCGAGCCTGGAAGCGGCGACTGCGCCCGACCCCGACACCACCGTGTGGGGGGGCATTGCCTCGGCAAGGACTGTCAGCCCCGCACGGAGGCCGCGTGGGACGGCTGACAGCTTCCGGGGGATGCAGACGCTGCTGCCCTCGACGCAGGAGATCCTGCGCAAGGTGGGGGCGCTGACGACGACCAGCACGTCGACCGCAACCCCGAGCCGTGCGGTGGGCCAGGCCCCGCCGTCGTCCCCCCCGGTTCCGGATGCCAGCAACTCCTCCCCGATGACGCAGCTGACCCGGTCGGGGAAGTATCAGCTCGGGCCGATCGACCCCACAGCGCTCTGATTTGAGAGAAGAAGTGTGAGCGTGCTGAGTTATTGTTGCTTGTGTGCCTGTGTGTGTGTTGTGTGTGTGTGATACCCCCCTCCCTTTCTCCCCCCCCTTTCACCTCACCAACCCCTGTTTGTATCCTTCCCCTTAGATGGACTGTTGTTGCTGTTCCCACCCCCTCTCCTCACCCGTCCCACCAGCCCCTTTCCCCTGTTTATAGGCGAGGCCTTTTCTCCTGAAAACTAATGCCACAACTACGACTCCCCGCTTCCGGTTTCCCAACGAGAGGGCAGCCGTCGGCAACCCCCCCCCCTCTTCTCGGCAGGTGCTGTGGGGTGTTGCCTTTTGGTTGTTTTGGCCCGGGATAAAAACTTTGCATCTGCAACTCAGTCAGGGGAGAGAAGAACCAGCGGGTATTCGTCGATCGCGAGAACACCACACACACACACGCCTGCTGTTGGGTGTGGTGTGGCCTACATATATTCTGCATCGCAAAGTTTCCTGCGTTGTTAGCACAACTCCAAAAAAAAGAGTTTTGATCCGGAGGTGTTCGGCAGCAGAGGCACCTCTGCACACATGCACCACCGTTCATCCATATAAAGGCCACAGCCGCCCCCTCCCTTCCCCCGAGCCTTGCCCCTGCCAAGGGAACCTTCAGCTGCTTCCTGTCTTTCAAGTTTCAATTCCCCTCCTTGGCTCCACCCAACTCCTTCGACCCCCTCCCCTCCCCGACGTCGGTCACAAGCAAATGTACGCAGCGAAGTTTGTCTACCGTTGAATCCCCCCACCACACCCTGACGCCGGTTTCTAGAAATGTCGCCACGCCCTGGTCCCACCACCACCCCCTGGCCTGCAACACAAACCCGCCTGATGGAGCCTTCGCTGTGTGTCGAGCTGTGTCAGTTTTGTCTGGCGACTAATTTGTTTGCACTGCACTTCTGAGCGAAGCCCCAGTGAGAGAGATGGGTATTGCGCGGCTGGTGGTGGGGGTTGGAAACAAGGCGCGAGAAAACTAATACAACCGAGTGAACCTCAAGTGAGAAGGTAGCAACGACAGTTTGTGTTCTTCGAACGCAGAACACCCCACCAGCCTGCCGGGCGTGTGAAGTGTTCGCAAGGATCCGCACGGTGTAAAGTTTCCTGAGTTGGCGACGCCTAACTTACAAAAAAAATCGAAGAAACGGCCGAGCTTTTAGACACCCTTTTCTTTTCATGGGGAACGGGTTCGGGGGGGGGGGGGTGCAAAACCTGCACCCCGCGAATGGGGTGGTGGTGTATGGAGTTTCTTTCACGATAATGAGAACCTTGTCACAGTGAAAAGGATAGCTGGGGGCTTAGCGCTTTGGGTGGCAAACCACAATGCAGGCCATTGCTGCCTTGTTGCTGTGGCTGTGGGTACACAGGCACGCCAACCCTCATCAGGCAAATCACGTGCGGTTTTTCCACCCATATTTTGGCGCACAAAGCAACAGCCCCATCTGCCCTTTTCTTTTTTGCACCATGATGAATCACCGAAGCATGTGTATGGCGTGCGGAACATACTTGGAATCACCACCATGCCGAAGAGTTTCAGAACCATCCATATTCTCCCCCCTCCCCCCCACCCTTGCCCGCGTTTTTAGCGTGATTCTTTCCCCCCCATATTTTCGACGGCTACCACCACTACCACCAGTCCTCCTCTCTGTGGTTGTGTGCCTAACATGTCGCGGAATTACGGCCAGCCTGAACCTCCGATCTATATACCCCAGCCGGGCACTGTTCGTCCAAGCAAAAAGCGAACGTATCCACAAGGGTTCAGGTGAGCTTTTTAGCCCCCCCTCCCCCCTCTTCCCCATACAGGTGTCAAACTCAGCCACTGCGGCACCTATGCTGTTAGGTGTGCTGGGCTTCTCCCGACCGCCACCGCTATCTCCCACCCACCTCCACCCCCTCCCTCTTGTGGCCACTGGGCACAAATGCAAAATGGGTGATAACTCCCATCTGGCAGCCTCCTGTGCAGGCACAGCGATCCATTTGTGATGCCGTGGCACATGGGGGTGATTTCCTGTGTGCATACGCAGCGCATTGTGTACGCCCAGAGCTTGGCCTGTCCTTTTTTTTTGCTGCCCCTGTTGTTCATTTTCCCGGTATTATATGTTTTCCCCACCCCGTTTGACTGTACTATGGATAAAAACCGAAGAAAGTGGAGAAGGATAAAATTCCAATTCGAATGGAGAGCACGGCCGGTAGATGGAGCGGGGTAGTGCGAGCGAGACCTGGTGGTGTGCCGTGGGGGAGAGGAGAGAGAGAGAGAGCGAGGAGTTGAGATCCTCTCTTGGCATTACATGCAAAACACTGCCAACATTGCAGCCCACCCCCCATCATACAGAACGGTGCGACACGACACCAACGGGCTAGACAAGCCCCTCCCACGTACCCTTCGGGCGCAGCTCTCTGACGGACCCGGTGATTAGGCGATAGCCCTTGCGCAGGGGGTGGGTGGGGGGTGAGGACGCTCTCCCACCACCCTCACCCACCCCCAGCCATGAACCGCCTCCGGCTGCATGCGACGGCAGAGGTGGTGCAGGGCTCGCTGAGGTGCACGGTGCGGGTCGATGGCACCCGCAGGGGAGGGGCGCTCCAACGGGGCGTGTTTACACTGTCTCAGCGAGATATGTCTACCTCTGCCATGGGGCGGCAGGCAGTCCATGTGTGTGCCAGTGTGCCCGTCTCTGGGGCACAGCAGCTCCGCCAACTCGGGCAGCGGGTGCAGCGGCAGCAGCGGCGTGCGTTCCATCAGCACCAGCCCCCGGAGCAGGAGTCGCAGAACCCTATCGAGGTGGCCAAGGCGTTCCAGCGTGACATCGAGATGTTCCCGGAGTATTTCAACCCCGTGACGTATGCGCTGTTCACGCTGCTGCTGGTGTACCTGCTGTACCTTACGTCGAACAACCGGGGGAGGTCCTGGTTCTTCAGGCACTTCGCTCTGAGCGAAGAGAATTTTGCAGCAGGGCGTCTCTACACAGTATGCTCGTGCCGTGGGAGGGGTGGGAGGGGCAGGTGAGAGAGGGGGTGCTGTTTCAGGTTCTTCTGGCCGAACGGTGGCACCTTTTCTCCATGTCGCGTCGGTCTGTCTTTTTGCTGGGTGCAGGCTGTTGCACCGAGGGTGCTGCTCAACCCCCCCCCCCCCCCCCGCCCCCCTCCCTCTCGTCCCATCAACTGTGATCAACTAAACGCACAACTCGTCAGCTCCTGACCCACCCGCTGCTGGAGACGAGCGCCGTTAGCATGTTGATAAACCTCGCGCTGCTGCGGTGGGGTGGGAACATGGTATGCATTTGATCCGTCTATCCCCAACCCTCATCGACCCCACCTGTGCCTCGCGATACACCACAGCCTGGCAGCCTGTATCCCACCCCCGGATAGACCACTGTGCTCCGCATACCTCCCCCCCCCCACCCCGGTAGCTGGGTGGCAAAAACACAATATACCTTGCTTTGACGACTGCCAATCCCCACCCACATCCCCCCCCCCCCCCTCACACTTCCTCAGGTCCTGAACGTCGGGGGTGGCGACAAAGGCTTCGTCCGGGCGTGGGTTGTGCTGACGGTTGGACCGGGTGTGTTGTACAGTGGGCTGACCGCTGTGGGCAGGTCGTGGAAAACGGAGGAGTCATACGTGGCCGTTGGGGGTGCCGTGGTGCCCACGAAGCACTTCGCTACGGAAGACGTGATGGCCGGCACCCACGGCGTCACCGCTGGGCTCCTCGCCAACGGCATCCTCGAGATGGGCACCCGCTTCCCCGCCTCCAACGTGTTCGGCCTCCGCCCCGCAGCAGCAATGCCTGCACTCGTCACCTTCTACTTCCTGCTCGCGACCTCCGGCTCCTCTGACTCCTGGCTCTCCCTGTGCGGCGTGGTGACCGCCATTACCTACCGTACCCTCCTGAGGCGAGGGTTTTAGAGACTGCTTGCGGTGAGCCGTGCTGAGCCAAACGACACAGGCGAGGGCGCATCGCCCTCGCCATGCGTGTTTGCACTCGGGGGGCAGGGGGGGGTGGGGGTGGGGGTGGGGAGTGGGGGGTGGGGGTGGGGGGTGGGGAGTGGGGGGTGGGGGTGGGGGTGGGGGGTGGGGGGTGGGGAGTGGGGGGTGGGGGTGGGGGTGGGGGGTGGGGGGTGGGGGTGGGGGTGGGGGGTGGGGGTGGGGGTGGGGGGTGGGGGGTGGGGGTGGGGAGTGGGGAGTGGGGGGTGGGGAGTGGGGGTGGGGAGTGGGGAGTGGGGAGTGGGGAGTGGGGAGTGGGGAGTGGGGAGTGGGGGGTGGGGGGTGGGGAGTGGGGAGTGGGGGGTGGGGGTGGGGAGTGGGGGGTGGGGGGTGGGGGTGGGGAGTCCCGCCCTGGGCAGATGGGCCCTGCGCTGCCGGATGTCAGGTGTGTCCGGTATGTGTGAGGGGTATCCCAAAGAAAAACCGAAGCGTGGCGTATTTTTTGTTTGAGCAGCGGAAAGAATTGGTGGAAATTCAGGGCATTCTGCTGAGGCGGTGCTCTCTGCGCCCGCCGCTCCCTCCTTCGGGAGGGTGCGGTGCGGTTGGAAACCAAAGGGTGTGGTGAAGTGCGGCAAGAAAGCGTATCAGGTTTCGTGCATCCCAGTCTCACAGACTTCTGCACGACACAGATCTGCTCATCCAACATTGCCAACGAGGTATCCTGAACTTGCGGGGGGAGGACCCTCTTTTATCCTGTGTGTGGAAGTACCCACAATCTCATAGGGGAGGAGGAGGCTGAACACGGGGTGAGATGTTGAAATGCACGCCTTGTCCGTTTTGCCCACTGATGTGGAAGCCCACCGGCCCTGCAGGCGGCGCGACGCAACGCACCCTTTCTGGGGCTTAGAGGGGACGGCAGCCGCAGCCTGCCTCGTCGAAACAGCCCACCCTTCCCGGACCCCCTGTGTCTGCCCCACACCCCGCCACCACCACCCCCCCCCCCCCCCCGCGAGTTTCACTTTCCTTTCGTTTGTTCAATTTCATTCCCTTCTTCCCGAGATCTTGATCCTGAGCGCTTTTAGATGAAACCTTCGTCGAACGGTATTGAAGCCTGATGTCAACTTAAGTGAAGCGGGGGATGGGCCCTGTTAGTTCGCGGATTTTGGGCCTTCTTTGGTTTGATTTTTGGGGGACTCGGGTGAGGCCAGCAGGGCGTTTGTTTGATTAAAAAGTGTGGGTAGTGGGTAGGCCTGCATCGGCTGATCCAACATTTCCAACAGGGCATCGGAGAGTTTGTCATGAAATTCGTAGGGCCTTCGCTCTGTGCCACTGTGTGTTAAACTGTGTCACTTCGCAGACAGTTTTGCGAGGCAAACAAATTCTCATTTTTCTGCACCTCTGAGCGAAGCCCCCCTTGTGTGTTGCGACCATGCCTCTTTGCTGAATGCACACAAGATTCAGCAAAAGGGAAATTTTCTCATCGGGCCGTCGGGCCAATGCCTGCCCAAGGTAGGGCCCCCTGTGGGAAGGCCCTACCTGCCTGTGGTAGTCGTCACTCGTTTTGTTTTTCGTCTCGGTCAGGACCAGGGTCAGGCACGTAGCTTGAAATTGGATTTTCAGATTTTTGCTGGTTCTGCTGGTCTGGGGAATTTTCCGGCGCTTCGCCCAAAATCTTGTCCTGACCGAACACCGGGTTCTCCGGAGCGCGTCCGGAGGCACGGAGTACACAGCGCCACAGCGGGTCTTCGCGACGGTGCCGAAACGGTGTGTTGGTGCTTTTCCTACGTATGTATAGGAAGAAATCGCCAAACTTTGACGAAAACTTGACGGTAGCGAAGAACCCCACAGTCGCATATTGACAAGCACAAGCCACAGGGGGGTCTGGGGGGCGGAGCCCCCCAGCCGCCGGAGGCCACGGTAGTGAACATCTGTTCCTTCCGGGCTGAACACGGTGTGGATCTCTCCGACATCAGGTCGGAACCCAGTCCTGCGCGGGAAGCAGTCCTCGGGAGCCGAAATCCTCGTGGTTCGGGCCTGCTGCAGGGTACATCTTCGGCCTGGTGTGAGGGAAAACCCCCCCACCAAAAAAAATTCTGGGGTTTCCCGGATTTATACTTTTTTTTTTTTCCCCCCAGACCAGCAACATAGGCAACTGCTGGTCTCGAGACCAGCTGGACCCCCCAAGCTACATGCCTGACCAGGGTATAAGATAGACTTTTTTTCTGGCGCCGTTTTCCGGTTTTTCTGGTTTAAAAAATTTTTCGCGCGCGCCTTCGGCGCGCGCGACCCGCGCAAACCCTCCCAGAATCTGAGAGGGCCCGGTGCCTGCGCGCGTCCTGTCGTACTGAGGCTGCTTGGTGGGGCAGGCGCAGCAGCTGCTTTGAAAGTTTGGACTCTCGGCCAAAAAACCGGTCTGGTGCAATTTTCAGGGGGGTCTGGGGGGCGGAGCCCCCCAGCCGCCGGAGGCCACGGTAGTGAACATCTGTTCCCTACAGTCTGGATTCGCTTGTAAGTAGGAAGGCTTCGCTGTATCGCAGCCCGGCCAGCAGGAGATCACTGGTCCTTAACCTTCAGGGTGGAGGAGGGCGGGGGAGCGACCACTCGTGACAGGTGTGCGTTGTGGGTGGAGTGGGTGCACGACAGACCTTGTCATGGCCAAAGGGTCCACGAGATCTCTGCACACATTCCGTTATCGAGGAGATGGGCACCTAGCTGTGACGACAGGCAACAAACAAATCTCATCTGTTAGTTGCCCCCAATAGGCTTGGCGACCTTCAAGACTGCTTGAAAGACGTTCGTGTTCTCGTCTCAGCCCTCCAGACAAGCAGATCTGTCTCGAGTTGGTGGGCTGTCGCCATGTATTCGATGGCACCGAGTGACGCTGCACAGAGGCAGACGACACGGTGAACTCCAGCGGAGGTTACCCTACCTCCGCTGGAGTACACCGTGTGTCTCCCATGAGTCTCAACTAGCGGGAGTCTGAGCGTAAATTAGCTGGAAAATAGACTCCCGTCTCCAGTACAGACTGCAGTCTTAGACTCCCTCTTAGACACTCGCTAGGGTGGCTGGAGTCCACCATGTGTGCACCTTCAAACAGAAGAGACCTGCATGACGAGGGCATCACCACCCACTGGGCCACCCGCTAGGTCCATTTTTTCTTCTCCGCTTCTCTGCCTTCTTTGGACTATTTGAGCTCTGTGCGGATCACGATGGGGCCACTTTCTATTTTTTTATGGCGTTTTTTCTGACTGTTTTACTGTCCCAAAGTCACAAAAAAACCGCCAAAAATGAGACCGACCTTTTTTTTCCCCCAGAAAACCGGGAACCGGGAAACCCTGGTTTTGAAAACCGGAAAACCAGACCTATCTTATCCCCTGGTCAGGACCCGGCGTGTTGTCGGGACAGCAGCAATTGTATAGCTAGTCCTTGCTTGTACCGGTGTGTCACTCTCTCATCCTAGCAGACGGTCCTTCTGGCTTGCGACACCATGGCACACGTGTGCGTTGTGAAGACGTGGAGGAAGCACTTCGGGTTCGCGGAGGCGGACGATGGGTCCGTCGTGCACATTTCGAAGGAGGAGATTGCCGGGATGCGGCTGAAGCCGGGCCTGACGGTGACGTGCGACCTTGTGGCTGTGGAGGGGCACGGGGGGCGGGTCAAGGGTGTGAACGTCAGCGGGGAGGGGATTGTGCCGCCGGACGACGAGCCCACCCCTGAGGAGACTGCGGCAGAGCGGGCGGAGTGGAACCGCTTCAAGGAGGTGAAGATTGCGACGATGCCTGGTGCGGGCCCGAAGAAGACGAAGGGGGCCGGCAAGGGTGCTGCAGTCAAGGGCGCTGCAGTCAAGGGTGCTGCAGTCAAGGGCGCTGCAGTCAAGGGCGCTGCCGGCAAGGGCGCGAAGAGCGGCAAGGGTGGCAAGGGCGGCAAGGGCGCGAAGGGTGGCAAGGCTGCCGCAACGGCCTCGGGCGCCGCATTCGGCGTGGCGCGCCCGCAGCGCCAGGCAGGCGTGCCCGCAGCGGCCCGCGTGGTTGCGGCACGCCCCGCCGCACCGGCACGGGGAGTGGCGGTCGGCGCCACGAGCGAGGAGCGCCGTGTCGACCCTGCGGACGGGCGTGCATACACTCGCCAGGACTTCATCCACCAGTACGGTGGGCTGGCGCAGTGGAACGCTGCCGCCCCCCGCCGCCCTGCACCTGCCGGGCGTGGGGCACCCACAGCCCAGAAGCGCGTCGACCCCGCGGACGGCAACTCGTACACCCGGGAACAGTTCATCGCGTGCTACCGCGGCACCGCCGAGTGGGACCGCGCCGACCCTTACAACACCAACGTGGGGCGCGGGCGCGGCAGGCGGTAATCCCGCCCAGGCCGCATGACGTCTGAGCAGCATGCAGCAAGTCCAAGCAAAGATGGAAGCAGCAGCCGAAACTGGGGTGGGGTGGGGTCGGGTGGCTGGGCGGGTGGGTTGGGTGGTCCCTGCGTCCGTTGTGCCGCGGGGCCGAGTCGGGGTTTGGTATATCCACGTGTGTGGATAAGGTGTCGTAGAAACAAGAGTCATAGCCCCTCCCCTCCCCTCCCCCACACACCTGCATATGACGCGATTCACTCGTCGATCGCGGTCGACGAGAGTGGAACGGGAAATGACAGATCACCCGGGAGTGTGTGCCCTGCACAATTTTGGATCTGAGGTATCATCTTAATAACAAGCCCCCCTGCCCCTATGCCGTTCTTGAGATATACCCCATACAACCCCTGCTGACTTACTCTGCCCCCCCCCCCCCCCCCCCTCCACCTCTTCGAGCACTGCGTTAAGCAAGTGGGAGGGCAATTCGTGAATGTCGCATGGCGCCAGCATGCTCGATGTGCCAATCATTTTTTTTTTGCGAATTCCACAACTGCAGGGGCTTAGCTTGGATTTTGGGGTTGGGGCCGAAACTCGGTCAGACTCGGTCACAGTACACACAGTTGAGTTGCCCCCCACCACCCCGTTCACCCAGAATTCGACGTTGCTGCCTTCCCGGGTCCCCCCCTTCTAGAACACCAGCTCAGCAACCAGGTCTGCAACCTGAGTTTGCTTTGTTGCCTTTGTAGGTGCTGCATTGGCAGTTCCCCGCCAGTGGCGGGTGCAGTCCCGGCAGCGCAAATAGTCCTGAAGTGGGCCGACAAAGAGCCTTCTTGGTGATCCCGTGAACTTTTCTACCTCGCAAGAGTGGCTACGGAGATACCCTGTGAATCTTCGCGACATTCCACTCCCGCAAAGAGTACATTTGCAAGGCTTTTGCTGCTCAGTTGGCGAAGCCTGGTGGAGACAAAGCGGGGCTTGGAAACAAGCATTCAACAGAAGCAGTGCCCAGCACTGCCGTTGTCGATGCAACATTTCTCCTGTAGATGCGGACAGTCACGGGAGGTGAAGATTGCAGCGAATACGCAGCTGCAGAGATGGGACCCTATCTCATCAAGGGTCACTTCTGGGCGCTTGTTCATGGCAGAGCAGGGCGTGCGAGGTCAAAGCATTCCTGATTAGATGCAAGCTGGAGTAGCTTGCACGTGAGAGCGAGGTTTCCCGAGGTAAACCGCCGAATAACCTCCTGCAAGCCCAACCTCCGAAACTCGGAACAGACACCCGGGCTCCTGCAGAAGGGCAGTCTTGTGCGCCTGTGCCCACTTCAGTGGGTGTGCTGCTGGGGCATTGAAGTCCAGGCAAGGGTACGCGCCAGTGATCCCCGGGAGAGGTGCCAGGCAATGGTCAGCGATGTGGCCCAGAGCCTCCTGCACCTGCGTGCCCACCATGTTGCCGGGAGACGGAATTCGAGACTGCTGACGTTATTCGCGGGCTAGCGACGAATCCGGGACAGAAGGAGAATGGGGTGTTCGCGTTCCGCTCGCACGCGTGCTTCACCTCCTGTGCTGCTGCACCCCATAAAAAATCCGATTTTTTCGCGGAAATTTTTACCTTTTTTCTTTTTTTTTGGGCTGACCGAGTTTTTTTCCGGGTTTGGCTGAAACTCGGTCAGCTGACCGAGTTTCCCCCCCCAAGCTAAGCCTCTGCACAACTGGGGGATGCTAACTTTTCTGTGCCTTTTTTCGATGTGCCAATCATTTTTTTTGTCAGAACAACGTGTTTTTCCAACTAAAAAGACTCGTGGCAGCGTTCGGTATCTGCACACATGCACTAGCAGGCACCGTTCGTACAAACATAGAACGCAACTCCAAGTCTTTTGTACCAGAGACACACCGAGGGATCTCCCGGTGGCAGAAAGATGCAGAGGTGGGGGGGGGTGCGCGTTGCGGTTGGCGCCTGTTGGGCAAAACAGACCACACAATGCACCCTTCGCAGCACGGCTGCGGGTGAGTTCAGTCTGTTTGTTTGTGGCCCAGCTCCACACGTCTCCTCCCCCCCACCACCACTCATCTGTATTGCTGGAACCCCTGCAATGCCTCCCCGACGCTCACACTGCTTCACCACGACCTGGCGAGTGGTGTACAGAAAGGGGGGCGGAGGGTCATGTGTCCCAGCAAGGCATATTTCACGACCCCCGTGCAGCTCGGCTGCCTCAGGCAATGGGAAGCCTTCGTGGCGAGGGAGTTTCGCTCAGATATTCAGCATAGTGCGTGCCCTCACAAGGGCCCACACGAAATATGTGTCAAACCCGCATGGAGGTTGGTCGTGACACAGAGCGAAGGCCTCAATCGAGAGGGGCCTGCTGGTGTGCCAATGCATGGGGGACCCAGGGTGAACTGCATTTTTGGAGAGATCATCTCGCATTTTCGCACGAAAAAAATGGCTGTAAAAGTGGGACTTGCCCCCGTGTTTAGGCCCTCCCGGTGCAGAGTTGAGGGTCCTGCACAGAGTATCTCTGAGCAGCCCTCAACACAGTTTTTTTTGTGAGCCAAATGAGGAAACTTTCTGTGCCTTTTCGCTGGATCGTGCGGCCCCACTCACACCACTTCTTCCGGCTGGGGAGTGGTGTACACAAAGAGTGGGGTCTGCGTTCCAACAAAATACCTTTCGGTAGTAAATTGGTTTGCTGTCTCGTTTTGCTGTCACTTTACGATTCAGCGGGGGCACAGATAGTTTTTTGGTGCATTATTTCCTTCTCGTGGCAGGCGTGTCCACGCTGGGTATGATATGATCACACGGACCCCAGGTGTCTCACGGAAAGTGGGTGTTGCTGTGGGTGCAAGCAATGCTTCTAAGTTCTGGCTAGTTTTTTTTTCTGGGCCCACCCCCAAAACGGAACAAAACAAAAACTGACAACACAGGTCGCTTTAAACCCCCCCCCCCCCCAAAGGAATCACCTCTCACAACCTCCGCAATCCCCTAAGCAAAACCCTCCCCTCCCCCCGCCCCACCCCGACCCAGCCCTGATTTCTGGGAAGTTTCAGATCTGCACATGTCGTTCCGGGTCAAAGTGTAAGGGTGTTCCACGCTTGCTGCCCAGCCTCTGCAGCAATCAAGGGCTGGCAAGCGTGTGTGGCTGCGATTAGGAGGCAGAGGTTGTAGAACCGACGGTTGCCCTCCTGTAGTTATGACGGGCCATTTTCTTGAGCACAACAGCGAGCTTTTGGAAAAAAATGCGACAGCGTTCGGTATCCTGCAACATGCAATAGCAGTTTCCGTTCGTACAATCAAAGAATGCAATTCCAAGTTTATTGTTGCCGAGCAGCCGATGCCGGATACGACACCGCTTCGTCCGCACATATCAGCGGTTCCAAATATTCGAATATGATTTCTTCAGGATCGCTGCATTGCACCCAGCTGAATGTGATAGGAGCTCATCCGAAGCCAGTGTATTTCCTCACCAAGCGAGGGCCACCCGATGGTTTTATGCAATTTCATTTTTCCAACACCCCAACAAAACCACACCAACCTCGTTCCATACCGTCCGCGCCGTTACCCAGATAGCTAGACCTCGCCCATCCACTTGCGACACCATGGCACACGTGTGCGTTGTGAAGACGTGGAGGAAGAACTTTGGGTTCGCGGAGGCGGACGATGGGTCCGTCGTGCACATTTCGAAGGAGGAGATTGCCGGGATGCGGCTGAAGCCGGGCCTGACGGTGACGTGCGACCTTGTGGCTGTGGAGGGGCACGGGGGGCGGGTCAAGGGTGTGAACGTCAGCGGGGAGGGGATTGTGCCGCCGGACGACGAGCCCACCCCTGAGGAGACTGCGGCAGAGCGGGCGGAGTGGAACCGCTTCAAGGAGGAGAAGATTGCGACGATGCCTGGTGCGGGCCCGAAGAAGACGAAGGGGGCCGGCAAGGGTGCTGCAGTCAAGGGCGCTGCCACCAAGGGCGCTGCCACCAAGGGCGCTGCCACCAAGGGCGCTGCCGGCAAGGGCGCGAAGGGTGGCAAGGGTGGCAAGGGTGGCAAGGGCGGCAAGGGTGGCAAGGCCGCCTCAGTGGTGGGGCGCCCGCAGCGCCAGGCAGGCATGCCCGCAGCGGCCCGCGTGGTCGCCGCACCGGCACGGGGAGTGGCGGTCGGCGCCACGAGCGAGGAGCGCCGTGTCGACCCTGCGGACGGGCGTGCATACACTCGCCAGGACTTCATCCACCAGTACGGTGGGCTGGCGCAGTGGAACGCTGCCGCCCCCCGCCGCCCTGCACCTGCCGGGCGTGGGGCACCCACAGCCCAGAAGCGCGTCGACCCCGCGGACGGCAACTCGTACACCCGGGAACAGTTCATCGCGTGCTACCGCGGCACCGCCGAGTGGGACCGCGCCGACCCTTACAACACCAACGTGGGGCGCGGGCGCGGCAGGCGGTAATCCCGCCCAGGCCGCATGACGTCTGAGCAGCATGCAGCAAGTCCAAGCAAAGATGGAAGCAGCAGCCGAAACTGGGGTGGGGTGGGGTCGGGTGGCTGGGCGGGTGGGTTGGGTGGTCCCTGCGTCCGTTGTGCCGCGGGGCCGAGTCGGGGTTTGGTATATCCACGTGTGTGGATAAGGTGTCGTAGAAACAAGAGTCATAGCCCCTCCCCTCCCCTCCCCCACACACCTGCATATGACGCGATTCACTCGTCGATCGCGGTCGACGAGAGTGGAACGGGAAATGACAGATCACCCGGGAGTGTGTGCCCTGCACAATTTTGGATCTGAGGTATCATCTTAATAACAAGCCCCCCTGCCCCTATGCCGTTCTTGAGATATACCCCATACAACCCCTGCTGACTTACTCTGCCCCCCCCCCCCTCCACCTCTTCGAGCACTGCGTTAAGCAAGTGGGAGGGCAATTCGTGAATGTCGCATGGCGCCAGCATGCTCGATGTGCCAATCATTTTTTTTTTTGCGAATTCCACAACTGCAGGGGCTTAGCTTGGATTTTGGGGTTGGGGCCGAAACTCGGTCAGACTCGGTCACAGTACACACAGTTGAGTTGCCCCCCACCACCCCGTTCACCCAGAATTCGACGTTGCTGCCTTCCCGGGTCCCCCCCTTCTAGAACACCAGCTCAGCAACCAGGTCTGCAACCTGAGTTTGCTTTGTTGCCTTTGTAGGTGCTGCATTGGCAGTTCCCCGCCAGTGGCGGGTGCAGTCCCGGCAGCGCAAATAGTCCTGAAGTGGGCCGACAAAGAGCCTTCTTGGTGATCCCGTGAACTTTTCTACCTCGCAAGAGTGGCTACGGAGATACCCTGTGAATCTTCGCGACATTCCACTCCCGCAAAGAGTACATTTGCAAGGCTTTTGCTGCTCAGTTGGCGAAGCCTGGTGGAGACAAAGCGGGGCTTGGAAACAAGCATTCAACAGAAGCAGTGCCCAGCACTGCCGTTGTCGATGCAACATTTCTCCTGTAGATGCGGACAGTCACGGGAGGTGAAGATTGCAGCGAATACGCAGCTGCAGAGATGGGACCCTATCTCATCAAGGGTCACTTCTGGGCGCTTGTTCATGGCAGAGCAGGGCGTGCGAGGTCAAAGCATTCCTGATTAGATGCAAGCTGGAGTAGCTTGCACGTGAGAGCGAGGTTTCCCGAGGTAAACCGCCGAATAACCTCCTGCAAGCCCAACCTCCGAAACTCGGAACAGACACCCGGGCTCCTGCAGAAGGGCAGTCTTGTGCGCCTGTGCCCACTTCAGTGGGTGTGCTGCTGGGGCATTGAAGTCCAGGCAAGGGTACGCGCCAGTGATCCCCGGGAGAGGTGCCAGGCAATGGTCAGCGATGTGGCCCAGAGCCTCCTGCACCTGCGTGCCCACCATGTTGCCGGGAGACGGAATTCGAGACTGCTGACGTTATTCGCGGGCTAGCGACGAATCCGGGACAGAAGGAGAATGGGGTGTTCGCGTTCCGCTCGCACGCGTGCTTCACCTCCTGTGCTGCTGCACCCCATAAAAAATCCGATTTTTTCGCGGAAATTTTTACCTTTTTTCTTTTTTTTTGGGCTGACCGAGTTTTTTTCCGGGTTTGGCTGAAACTCGGTCAGCTGACCGAGTTTCCCCCCCCAAGCTAAGCCTCTGCACAACTGGGGGATGCTAACTTTTCTGTGCCTTTTTTCGATGTGCCAATCATTTTTTTTGTCAGAACAACGTGTTTTTCCAACTAAAAAGACTCGTGGCAGCGTTCGGTATCTGCACACATGCACTAGCAGGCACCGTTCGTACAAACATAGAACGCAACTCCAAGTCTTTTGTACCAGAGACACACCGAGGGATCTCCCGGTGGCAGAAAGATGCAGAGGTGGGGGGGGGTGCGCGTTGCGGTTGGCGCCTGTTGGGCAAAACAGACCACACAATGCACCCTTCGCAGCACGGCTGCGGGTGAGTTCAGTCTGTTTGTTTGTGGCCCAGCTCCACACGTCTCCTCCCCCCCACCACCACTCATCTGTATTGCTGGAACCCCTGCAATGCCTCCCCGACGCTCACACTGCTTCACCACGACCTGGCGAGTGGTGTACAGAAAGGGGGGCGGAGGGTCATGTGTCCCAGCAAGGCATATTTCACGACCCCCGTGCAGCTCGGCTGCCTCAGGCAATGGGAAGCCTTCGTGGCGAGGGAGTTTCGCTCAGATATTCAGCATAGTGCGTGCCCTCACAAGGGCCCACACGAAATATGTGTCAAACCCGCATGGAGGTTGGTCGTGACACAGAGCGAAGGCCTCAATCGAGAGGGGCCTGCTGGTGTGCCAATGCATGGGGGACCCAGGGTGAACTGCATTTTTGGAGAGATCATCTCGCATTTTCGCACGAAAAAAATGGCTGTAAAAGTGGGACTTGCCCCCGTGTTTAGGCCCTCCCGGTGCAGAGTTGAGGGTCCTGCACAGAGTATCTCTGAGCAGCCCTCAACACAGTTTTTTTTGTGAGCCAAATGAGGAAACTTTCTGTGCCTTTTCGCTGGATCGTGCGGCCCCACTCACACCACTTCTTCCGGCTGGGGAGTGGTGTACACAAAGAGTGGGGTCTGCGTTCCAACAAAATACCTTTCGGTAGTAAATTGGTTTGCTGTCTCGTTTTGCTGTCACTTTACGATTCAGCGGGGGCACAGATAGTTTTTTGGTGCATTATTTCCTTCTCGTGGCAGGCGTGTCCACGCTGGGTATGATATGATCACACGGACCCCAGGTGTCTCACGGAAAGTGGGTGTTGCTGTGGGTGCAAGCAATGCTTCTAAGTTCTGGCTAGTTTTTTTTTCTGGGCCCACCCCCAAAACGGAACAAAACAAAAACTGACAACACAGGTCGCTTTAAACCCCCCCCCCCCCAAAGGAATCACCTCTCACAACCTCCGCAATCCCCTAAGCAAAACCCTCCCCTCCCCCCGCCCCACCCCGACCCAGCCCTGATTTCTGGGAAGTTTCAGATCTGCACATGTCGTTCCGGGTCAAAGTGTAAGGGTGTTCCACGCTTGCTGCCCAGCCTCTGCAGCAATCAAGGGCTGGCAAGCGTGTGTGGCTGCGATTAGGAGGCAGAGGTTGTAGAACCGACGGTTGCCCTCCTGTAGTTATGACGGGCCATTTTCTTGAGCACAACAGCGAGCTTTTGGAAAAAAATGCGACAGCGTTCGGTATCCTGCAACATGCAATAGCAGTTTCCGTTCGTACAATCAAAGAATGCAATTCCAAGTTTATTGTTGCCGAGCAGCCGATGCCGGATACGACACCGCTTCGTCCGCACATATCAGCGGTTCCAAATATTCGAATATGATTTCTTCAGGATCGCTGCATTGCACCCAGCTGAATGTGATAGGAGCTCATCCGAAGCCAGTGTATTTCCTCACCAAGCGAGGGCCACCCGATGGTTTTATGCAATTTCATTTTTCCAACACCCCAACAAAACCACACCAACCTCGTTCCATACCGTCCGCGCCGTTACCCAGATAGCTAGACCTCGCCCATCCACTTGCGACACCATGGCACACGTGTGCGTTGTGAAGACGTGGAGGAAGAACTTTGGGTTCGCGGAGGCGGACGATGGGTCCGTCGTGCACATTTCGAAGGAGGAGATTGCCGGGATGCGGCTGAAGCCGGGCCTGACGGTGACGTGCGACCTTGTGGCTGTGGAGGGGCACGGGGGGCGGGTCAAGGGTGTGAACGTCAGCGGGGAGGGGATTGTGCCGCCGGACGACGAGCCCACCCCTGAGGAGACTGCGGCAGAGCGGGCGGAGTGGAACCGCTTCAAGGAGGAGAAGATTGCGACGATGCCTGGTGCGGGCCCGAAGAAGACGAAGGGGGCCGGCAAGGGTGCTGCAGTCAAGGGCGCTGCCACCAAGGGCGCTGCCACCAAGGGCGCTGCCACCAAGGGCGCTGCCGGCAAGGGCGCGAAGGGTGGCAAGGGTGGCAAGGGTGGCAAGGGTGGCAAGGGCGGCAAGGGTGGCAAGGCCGCCTCAGTGGTGGGGCGCCCGCAGCGCCAGGCAGGCATGCCCGCAGCGGCCCGCGTGGTCGCCGCACCGGCACGGGGAGTGGCGGTCGGCGCCACGAGCGAGGAGCGCCGTGTCGACCCTGCGGACGGGCGTGCATACACTCGCCAGGACTTCATCCACCAGTACGGTGGGCTGGCGCAGTGGAACGCTGCCGCCCCCCGCCGCCCTGCACCTGCCGGGCGTGGGGCACCCACAGCCCAGAAGCGCGTCGACCCCGCGGACGGCAACTCGTACACCCGGGAACAGTTCATCGCGTGCTACCGCGGCACCGCCGAGTGGGACCGCGCCGACCCTTACAACACCAACGTGGGGCGCGGGCGCGGCAGGCGGTAATCCCGCCCAGGCCGCATGACGTCTGAGCAGCATGCAGCAAGTCCAAGCAAAGATGGAAGCAGCAGCCGAAACTGGGGTGGGGTGGGGTCGGGTGGCTGGGCGGGTGGGTTGGGTGGTCCCTGCGTCCGTTGTGCCGCGCGGGCCGGGAGGCGGGGTTAATGCCGTTGGCCAGCAGGCTCACGGAGACGCCGCCCGCCCTTCGCAGCGCAGATCCAGCAGCAGGTCCCACCGGGTGGCCAGGCCCCAGCGCCACACAACAGCCTCCGGGGCTAACGCCTTGCAACCCTGCTTCTTTGCAGGCCACAATAACGTGCATCGCACCTGCATTGCATCTGGCCAGCTTCAGGAAGCAGCATCGGGCACCGGGACAGATCCGGCATTCGACGGAACATCCACCACTCCGCCAACCGCTCTCCTGTCACACAACGTGATTTTCGAAAAGCCCGAAAATCCTGCCCGTATTGTGCTTGTATGTGTTTGAGTGTGAGTAGGGTTTAAGCCAGACCTTTCCGTGCCGGGTTCGGAATGGTTGGGGGAGATGGGTGGGGATGGGCACATACAGGGCAACCTTGCGGCCAGCAGGTGCCATCATCGCACTGCGGCCAGACCAATTGAGTTAAAAACATACATAACAAGACGTCCTGTCCATTGCGGGTGGGAATCTAACAGGGCTTCACCCCCCGAAAGCGCGCGTAAATCAGTAAAATGCGTAACTGGGGTGGGTGGCTGGGTGGGTTGGGGGAGAAGCGCGTGGCCAGGGGGCAGGGGGCGGGGGAGGGGGTGGGGCACCGAAGCAGGAGTGGAGATGCCAAGGAAAAGATAAACGTCTGCAGCAGCTTATACCGGCATTTGCCCTTCGGGGGAGGCGATTTCTCTTGATCCAATTTGTCGCAAAAAAATAAGGCGGATTCTCCGGAGTCCCTTTCGTGATGCGTAGTGTTTTTTTGACATGACATTTGTACTTTATTTGGCACTTTCACACATTCATCACCCAATAATCTGGGCCTGGGTTTTCCGAGCTTAGCGACGCGCGCAGATTCAGCATGCCACATTGTGGTTTCATCGCTTCTTCGCGCTTGAATTTTAGTCAGACACACTCACGCGGAGGAGGTGTCGCTTGTTGCAACTCACTCACTCGCCTGTGCTCTGCACTCACGCACCCGCCTTACAAAGAGCGAGGGGGTGTAGAGGCGTCCAGTCAAACGCATGAAGCCAAGCCCAAGTGAGAGAGATTGACAGCAACACTTTCTTGAAGGTTCCTTCCTGCTTCTCCAAGGCAATCTTCTTCTCCCAGCAATCCAGGATGGGCCGGCTGTGATACCATGGCCCTGCTAGCTGGATTGGGCTGGAATCAGCAACTGCCTTGTCGGGGTATCGGTGGCCGCCCCTGGAGTTGCCCAGCTGCGTGTGATGGTGTCGCCCATCACCTGCCGGTGGCTGTGCTGGGGAATGCTGGCGCTGCACGCCAGACATTCTACGACTATTTCACCACAACGGGGGATCCCTTGTCACTCAAGTCCCATCATAAGAGAGCTGCGCAGCAGTATCGCTTTGCAGCAGGCTGCGGGAGTTGCTCTTGTTTGCCTTTAGGCGCACAAATAGCGATGCCTTCTTTTTGGCTTTGATTTACGGATCAACTGGGTTGATCGACCATGCGGGATAGCGAATTGCCTGGCATCCTACGCCTTCACGCCCCGTGACACGGTTCAAACCTGCTGGCCCCTTGGTGGTGAAGTCATGAACTGGGGACACAGCAGCTGGATTTTCGATCGCATATTTTACGTGTCAAAACTTTGAGCTTTTTCTGGAGTTTCGCCCCCCAAATCGCACGTCAACCTCAGTGGAAGTGTCCTGAGTCGGTTGTTACGTGGTCAGCGGCGGTGGTGACGACCACCGGTCCCTGCGCCACGCGTGAACAAACACTGAACCCAAGCAGTGCCTGTCACGATTCCCACACACGGTTGTCTGCGGTGAGGAAAAGAGACGCCGTAGCATCTCTGGAAAAAACTGCCGCTGGTTAGCAACCTGGGGTGCCACCCCCCTAAGTGTGGGGAGACCCGGTGGCTCATGGTGAGTATCCGGAAGTCCCACGCGGAGTGAGGGCAATTGGCTAGTTTTTACCCTTTGGGAAGACACTTTGGGTAGTGCACTCCTACGTTTTTCCATCCCTTTCGGACTTCGTCCTGTCCCCCACAATTGCGAGTCCTCATCACGCACCGTGACTTACTGGACCAATCCCCCCAGTACGGTTGGATTACACTGGTTGTCCTGTAAAGTCGGACTCAGACACGCATCGGCGGGGGTCAAACCCAGCTCAAAATCGAGCTCGGATGGATCTTCGTCACGGCTCCGTGGAGGGCAGTCGCTGCGGATGACAGGACGAGGGCGCGCCCGGCCCCCAGTGGAGGTCTTGGGATCTCGGTTCTTTGGGCTCAGGGTTCCCCCTTCATAGGCCAGGTCACCACCCCGGCTATTTCGGCTCCATGTATAAGACATTTCAGCACCGAGGTAGCCACCCCACCGCTGACTCTGTTCACCCCCCGCGCAGTGCAATGCGAGGGGATTAGCAGGGGCGCCACGTGCAGGCGTCAGGCGGCTTTAACCCCCAACCTCAGTGGAAGTGTCCAAAACCGTAAGACCGTAAATAGGTTGGGCTTGCATGTTCCGCCCCGATTCCTACAGCAGTGTTCGACGCCACACCCTTGAGTGCATGACCACCCCCTACAAATGAATCGAGGAGCACGAAACTTGTTCCGCACCATATGAAAAACTACAGTGCGAGACCCTTCTCCACATTCCAAAAATGTGGCCATTGAACGCACACAGCCGCAAGGGGCGGGATTGGAGGGAGGGGGTGGCGGGGAGACCACTGCAGCAGTGCAGCATTCATCGGGAAGCTGCCTCCTTCGCCGTCGTCTTCCGCTTCTCCTCTAGGTTGTTGTGTTTTACCTTCTGGGCCACAGCCCCTACCGCGCTCTTCCTCCGTTCCGCCTCCACTGTTGGGCCGATCCCTGTGGTCCTCTAAACCACACCGCTCTAAGTCCACTTGACTGCCAGCAGGAGGGCCAAGGGAGTGTCAGGGGAGGTGCGATCCTCGGTCGACCATGCTGCCTTGAGCCCGCCACCCTTTGTGGTGGATACAGTGCAGGTGCAACCAACGATTTCTTAAGCTACAGTTTCTGTACTTCATTGGGGCCACAACACACTGCCGCTCGTGCGCACAAACAAAAAACTATAGCTCGTGCGCATGTCTCCCTCCCGGGTCGGGTTGATAACAGACACCGTCTGCTGGACGGCGCTGAAGGGAATCAAAGGCCCTGACCCGGCTCGGGACCCTACCGGCAGGTGCATTTTCCCCTGCTGCCCGGACACCCATGAATCTGCTGCCAACTGTCCGGGCTGCGGCGGGCAAGCCTCAGCCGACTGTCTCGGCAAGAGGCTCCCGCCAGGCGTGCTCGATGAGAGCCTCGGCAGGTTGTTGCGGGAGTCCGGCTACTTGTGCCCGCTCTGTGTATGGGAGCGGGTTCAGGGTTCGGTCGCCGCCCCCCAGAACAATGATCCTCCAGTGAACAACCCCACTCCTGACCCTGCATCTGCCCAGTCCACCCCCCCTCCTGCAGCCGATCCCCCTGCTCCTCCTGCAGCCGCTCCGACTACCAACGCTGAGATTATTAAGAAGGGTCTCGCCGCCAGCGAGGTAGATGTTCGCGCCCTCCTGCAGTCCATGTTGCAAGCTTCCAGCGCCCAAGCTGGGCTCATCGCTTCTAACATCGAGGCCGCTTCCCTAATCGTGGTAGGGCTCCCCGAGGGGTACGATCCTCGCATCCCTCACACCTGGCTCCCTGGACTGGAGCACCCGTCCCGGGCCGAGTCCGTCCGGGTGGACTTGCGGGACTTCTTCGGGCGCCATCTCCCCCGCGCCCCTGGCTGCCCCGGGTCCCCTAAGCTCCACGAAGGGAGGGTCCTGCTGGAGGCCGTAACGAGCCTGATCCCTCTCCTGGCCACACCCTCGTCCAAGGATGCAGTCCTGCGGGTCTGCCACGGGCTGATGTCCCGCCTCGCCGCCATCCATTTCTCGGTAATGGAGGCGGCCGAGTCGGCAGTCCTGCACTTCGAGACCCGCTACCGGGCCCATTCCCCCCTCCCAAGGGGCCCCAACCCCCTCTCTGTGCTCGCCCTCTCCTCCATCGAGAGCGGCAGTCGCGAGCTTGCTCCCAGCAAGAAGGCCCCTCCCGGGCGGCTCCCCCCCCCCTCCCCTGCCCCGCAGAATGGACTTTTTGGGTATTTCCCCTCCCACCTCCCCCAGACCCAGTTCGAGCCCTACGCCCCGCCCCACAAGAAGCAGCGCAAGGGAGGCAAGGGCGGCAAATGACAGGACGCAAGCGAGGCCGAAGTGTCTCCCCCCGGGCAGCCGATGTCCTCCCTGAAACTTTTCCCCCAAGAAAACGGGGGCTTGTCAAGTGTTCCAACCCCCCGGCAGTCGTTGCATCCTCACCAGAATATGCTGTCTCCCCAGTTTCACACGGAGGAGCCCCCCATCTTCCCCCCCGGGCAGTCGTTGTCCCATCTTCACCTGAGGCTGTTCCCCCAAGAACACGAAAAGGCAACCTCCTCCCCCAGGCAGTCGTTGCCCCGTCATCAGCCACAACCGGCCCCCCAGCAACACGAGATTCCACTGGTTCCTCCCCCTCCCGGGCAGTCGTTGTCCTCACCTCAGCTGATGCTGTTTCCCCACGAGCACAAGAAGGAACACCCCCCCCACTCTCCCGGGCAGCCGCTGTCCTCACCTCAGCTGATGCTGTTTCCCCACGAGCACAAGAAGGATTACCCCCCCCCACTCTCCCGGGCAGTCGTTGTCCCAACACCAGCCGAGGCTGCTCCCCCAGGATCACGAGGAAGTGCTAACCATCATCACCCCCGGGCAGTCGTTGTCCTCCCTAGAACCCAGGAAATCCCCCCCAAGCAGCGCGGAAGCTGTCTCCTCCTTCCCCCCCAACCAGGGAGACCCGAGCCCCCCCACGGCTCTACCGCACTTGCTCCTCACGGAGGGGTCGATTTCATCACCCTTACCACGGGAACCGATTACCAACAGCACATGGACCCCGGGCCAGCAGAGCCCCCCCTTCCCCCCTGCCCCGCCCCAGGAATACAACACACAGCCACCTATCAGCACGGAACCCTCAAGGCAGCTGAGCCTGCTCAACGAGGAGTGCGTGCACCAGACCACCCCCTTCCCGAGGCAGGTAATGTCTCCTCCTCCCGGTCACCAGCTGCGGCTGTTCCCGGAGGAGCATGTAAAAACAACAGCCCCCCTACCCAGGCAGTCGTTGCCATTGACCAGATCAGAAAGCTCCCCCCCACCCCACAGCGAGTTTCCGGGACCCCCAGCCCCCCGGATCTCACCAGCCTGCCCCATATCCCAGCTGAGGCTGTTCCCCCAGGATTATACAACACCACCCCTACACCCAGATCACTCCCAAGCCCTCAAGACTCTTGGAGCGGCCTGACTATTTAGTGTCTTTGTCGCAGCAAGGGGGCGATATATACCGCTTTTTTATTGATTTCACGTGTCAGTGTTTGACTTTTTCGCAACTTCATTTCTTCCTTTTCTCCCTCTCCAACCCCACCCGTGACACCACCAGGGTTTAGCTAGCCCTGGTCCGATTATCCCCGGTTCTTCGCTGAAGAGACGCGGCCGGGGGGAGGGGTACGAAGAGTACGCGTCGAAACCGGTGTCACGTCGTGTTGGGGAATCCTTCGGGAGTGCGATACTGAAGGGGAGGTGCTACTGCCCGTGCAGGGCGACACCGCCTTAAAACTTTATAACCACACACAAACCCTCTATTCCCCCAGGCCTGATGAGCAAACCCCCCTGCCCCATGTTGTGACTTCCTTTCTACCTTGCACAAAACATCCCATTTGC
The DNA here is from genome assembly GCA_963210315.1 of Rhynchopus euleeides. Classification (NCBI taxonomy): domain Eukaryota; phylum Euglenozoa; class Diplonemea; order Diplonemida; family Diplonemidae; genus Rhynchopus; species Rhynchopus euleeides. The sequence continues at coordinate 1,692,300 of OY723269.1, forward strand.
CCCTTTACTTCCTTCGAAAGTGTTGTGACTTCCCCCCTACCCCACCCCTCGGGAGTGCCACTCCTCTGGTGGTTAAAAGTGACCCGCCGTTGTGCCTTCGGCATCTGTTGCGTGTGCCGTCGTATTCTTCCTATGCACTAGTTATAGCTATCCGGGGGCGGTCTGCTGTCGCACCAGCGGGCTGCCCCACCTCTGCACCCTCGGTTTTTAAGATGTTCGCCACAGTGGAGAATGATCCCCTTCTCTGTGGCGATCGAGCCAAGCTGGACGAGGTTCGCCTTCGGGCGAAGGTCATGTGGGCGGACAAAAGGTGCCTGCTCCTGAGACTCATCAGCAACCTGCTTCTTCCTTCAAGCCCTCAAGACTCTTGAAGCGGCCTGACTATTTAGTGTCTTCGTCGCAGCAAGGGGGCGATATATACCACCCTTTTTATTGATTTCACGTGTCAGTGTTTGACTCTTTCGCAACTTCATTTCTTCCTTTTTCTCCCTCTCCAACCCCACCCGTGACACCACCAGGGTTTAGCTAGCCCTGGTCCGATTATCCCCGGTTCTTCGCTGAAGAGACGCGGCCGGGGGGAGGGGTACGAAGAGTACGCGTCGAAACCGGTGTCACGCCGTGTTGGGGAATCCTTCGGGAGTGCGATACTGAAGGGGAGGTGCTACTGCCCGTGCAGGGCGACACCGCCTTAAAACTTTATAACCACACCCCTACACCCAGATCACTCCCCTCAAGCAGCTCGCCTCGTGTGGGCCGGTCCGTCGGACCACTTCCCGCTGCACCCCCGCCTCGACCACAGCCGCATCAGGGACCCCGACACCCTTCCCCCGGCGCAGATTTCAGCACTCCGAGGTCGCACCTGCCTCTTCCTGCAGAACTGCCACAAGTCACAGGATGCCCTGCTGTCGGTACTTCGGAGAGCCGAGGCCTTCGCCAAGGCAGTTCAGGAGCACGACGAGGACATACCCCCGGTACTGGGACATCTTATGTGGCTGAAACACAAGGTCGAGTCAGGCCTGAGTCCCTCCAGTGCCCTGCAGTACATGACCTACCTGCGCATGGGGTCCCGCGATCCAGTCGAAGCCTTCCGCCGCGCCCTGACGGGGCAGCAGGACGAATTCGCAAGACAGGAACGAGTCCGCCAGAACACGCCCAGCATGGCTGCCATCCGACAAGCCATCGGCACGAGGGCGACCCCGATGCAGGAAGCGCTCTACCTGCAGTCCGCCCTGGCTCTGAGGCACGTCGATCTGAGGCTGCTCCGGGCGTCTCACATTCAGATGCACTCTCCCGCCGAGCCCTCCAGTCCCTCCCCGGGGAACATCCTGGTCCATTTGGTGGGGGGGAAGACGGATCTTCGGAGCGCAGGACAGACGCTGCTGGTGCGCGAGGGCTCCGAGCTCGGGTCCTTCCTCCGGGCCAAGAAGCAGTCCGCCTTCCCGGAAAACGCCCTCCTCTTCCCCCAAGTGGACTACCGCAAGTATCTGGCCTTCGTCAAGGGGGTTCTAGGTTGCACCTCCCACATGATTCGGCATGCGTCTCTCACAACGGTGGCACAGGAGTGCGGCGAGGCAGTCGCGCAGACGGCGGGCCGACACAGACAGCCCGAATCGACGAGAGGGTACATCCCGAGGGAGACGTGGGCCCCAGTGATCTCGACCGCTGCCGCCTCCTCGGCGCTGGACGCGGCCCTGACTCAGAGGACACAGCCCTTCGACGGTTGATAAGGAAGGCCTGGGCCGCCTACGACTACGCCGACTCCTGGGTGGAGCTGAGTACCGGCGTCCGCCCCCATAAAAGCGCCTACGACGGTGAGATCGCTGCTGCCCCCCCCTCCCCGCTGCTCGCCGAACTGCTACAAAAAGACTTCCCCTGCCTCATCCCCGCTTTCGACTGGATCAGGCCTGATTTCCTACGCAAGCTGACCGAGTCCGCCCCCCAGACGGTCCGAGCTTCCGCGAAGGCCGGCCCGGGGCCTCGCAATGACAAACTGGGGCCCCTTGTTTCATCCATCCTAAGCGCAAACTTCGCAGAGGCGCTGCCACGCAGGACCGAAGCTGCACCCATCTTCTCATCCGCCTTCACTGTGCCCAAGAAGGACACCCGTCTACGCTTCATCCTCTCAGGCATACGAATCAACGCGCTCACCTCACACATACCGACTCCACCCTGTCGCCTTCCTTCCTACCGGACCATCCTCACCAGGGCAATGGAGGCCGGGTGGGTCGCCGAGTTCGACTTCGCGGCGTTTTTCTTCCAGGTTCCTCTGGAGGAGGGTGCGCGTTCGTTTTTCGCATTTAGATGTGGGGATCGCCGACTGCGGATGACGCGCATGCCCATGGGTTACCGGGCCGCACCCCAGCTCGCACAGAGTATCACCGAGGCGCTGGCTGGCGAGGTGTGCGCACACAGCCCCCAGCTCAGTGCTGTGTGCTGGATTGACAACACAGTGTTTTTCGGCCAGGACGTAGTCAGCTTGATGGAGGCTAACGCCCGCTTCCGCGCTCTCTGCAGCAGGTACAATGTAACCATCGGCTCACACACTGCCCCCTGCCAGCGGGCCTGCTTCCTGGGCTTGGAAGTCGACGTTCCCAACAGGAGGTGGCGATTGGCTCCCGACTGGGTCGACAAGCTTACCGCCGGTTACCAGGCGCTGGGGGGCTCCGAGGCCTTCGCCTTCCCGCTCTGCCGCCGCACACTGTGGAAGTTAGCGGGGTGCATTCTATGGGCCCAGCACGTTCGGCTTCGCCCCCTATGGCATGTCGGTGAGATCCTGCGCTGGATGTCCAAGACAGCACGGTCTATGGGGACCTCGCAACCCGATTGGGACCAGGAGATCACTGTGACGACGCCAGACCGGGTTGCTTTTACACGCTGCCTCCGGGAAGTGTCCCTCAACGAGTGGAGCGATTGGACCATCCCGCCCCCCAAATGCGATAAGCTGGCTTCCGACGCCTGCGACGCCGGCTGGGGTTACATTTTCCAGGGGCGGGCATACAGCGGAACGTTTTCGCCTGAACTGAGATCTGCACACATATATACGAAGGAGCTGTACGCCTTGATGCTCGGGCTACGCACGGCTACCCTAGGGGGTCCTGTCTCCATCTTGGCCCATGTAGACAACACGGCAGTCGTTCACAGTGTTACAGCGGGCTACAGTCTGGATCCCTACCACAACGACATGATCGAAGATATATGGAGGAACATCGTGGACACCGGCTCCTCCCTCACCCTGCGTTACGTCCGCAGCGACGAGAACCCAGCAGACGCCCCTTCCCGCTGGCTGCGCGTGAGTTCGGGGTCCGAACTAACAGCAGAGATGAACCTACTCTGGCAGGCCTTGCCAACTACCGACAGACTATAACAGGCTGGGTCGCCACAGCAGACTTGAGAGTCCAGAACAGGGGGGACGGGGGCAGGGTTCAAAAATACGCGTATTAAATGGTGTTGCTGAAAGTGCTTCGCATGATGTGCGCACGAACTACGCACAAGTACGCACGAACTACGCAATATGGCCTCGTAATGTCACTTTTTTATTTTGTACTGGGGCGGGACCAGTAATTAGCTCAAAAAGGCTGAAAAACTGCCGAAAATTTTCGAATCCCAGTCAGGGACCACTCTGAATCACCTGTATCGTGCAAAGAAACGGGTTTGTTTGCCGGAAAATCACAATGTGTGCCCTCCACAGGCCCCCCTACCCCCCGAGTACTCGGGGGGTAGGGGGGTATGAGGGGGGGGTGGTTTCACCCAATTGGTGTTCCCAGTAAGAGGTGTAAATGGACACCCCATGGCCAAAACGACCCCACTGCGATCCGCACAGATCCCAAACGTTCCAAATAACGGGTTTTTGGAACACCCAAGGAGGGGGTCCCGCTGGGTGGGCTGGTGTGGTTGCCTCTCAGTCACATCCTATGACCAGCCCCTGGGCCAGACCCACGTTTCACGGACGAAGCTTGACAGCTCGACCACAGAAATGACCCCACTACGATCCGCACAGATTCCAAATAGTCAAAGGAACAGGGTTTTGCAACACCCGAGTAGGGGGCTCCTTTAGGGGGCGTTTTGGTACAATCTCGGCTCTGTAGTGATAAGGGGTTTCGCAGGCAGTGTCCTTAGCCTTCAGCCACTGTCAAGTAAGCCCATTCTATGGCTTGTCTTGAGGGTGCGTTGTCATCTGTTGGTCCCAGGTACAGACAAACAAACGCTGCAGCTGGGCGAGGGCTGACTGATGTGTCTTCCGACGTTCGAGACTTCGGACAACCTAGTTTGGTGAGTCTCGAGCCAGGCTCCTAGGGCCTCCAGAGACAGGTCCTTCCGCAGCAGTCAGAAGGATGACTTCCTGCAAACCAGAGGGCCTGGGTGGATATTTGGGCCACATGGAGGCCCCCTACATCAGGAAATGGGCACCACAAGGTCTGGGACGAGGCCGGTGGTAGTGTTGGTGCAGTCTGGGCTCTGTATTGGAGGTAGCGTGTTTCCCACAGGAGAGAATAAAAAAGTGGCATTATTGCTTATGCACAATGTACGCACAAACTACGCAAAACTACGCACGAACTACGCAATTTGGGCCTTTCAGCAACACCATTAAACGTATTATACCATACATCGGGCGTTATTGCGTTACCAGTAACGGTAATACCGTTATTTTTTCGGTAAAATAACTTACCGTTAATAACGTTCCAGAACGGCCGAATAACGTTATCCGAAAATCGGTAACGTTATTTTTCCGCGTTATACCGTTATCGATAACGGTAATACCGTTATTACCGTTATCAGGAACGGTAATAACGTTATCGGTAACGTTATTACCGTTATTACCGTTATCGGTAACGGTAATACCGTTATCGGTAACGTTATTACCGTTATTACCGGTAATACCGCGTTATTTTCGGTATTTTTGGGCAACTTCTATAGGGGGACCCTTTTCGAATTTTTTTTTCGGGGTGGCCAGAATGGGCTGTTTTAGGCTATTTGAGGCCATTTTCGAGCAAATTTTTGGGTTTAGAGCCACGCAAAGGGTCTAAAATGGGCATGCCAATCTCAAAAAATGCTCAAAATTCCGAGAGATTTCAGATTTTTCGAATTTTTTGACCGAGAAAATTCTGACCCCAAAATGTGGTCCTTGTGGTCTGGAACTGTCCGTTGTCGAAGGAATTGGTGAAAAAATCGTGATTTTTGGCCTCTGGATCACCCATGCCGTCCCAAAAATCAAGCAAAAGAGGTTTGGTAGGTGCATTTTTGGGTGAACATGAGCCATTGTGCCAACCTGCTTGATTTCACCCGAAAATCGGAATCCGTTGAATATGGTTTCTGATGAAAATGTGAAAATTTTCGACCTTCTTCGCAGTTTTTGCCACTTCCTTGCCCCATCTTTCCCACCCAAAATCGAAGTACCGTGAATGGTGTTGTTGAAAGGTCCAAATTGCGTTGGTTGTGCGTAGTTCTGCCGAAATCGTGCACACGTTGTGCATAGTGCATGTGTAACGCCATTTGCGACCAAAATGTAAATTTCCTGCACCCGAGCGTTGACGCTTCCACACACCCTTACAAACCCACTTGCCTGATGAAGGGGGTGGTGTGTAGAGCACGTTTGGCAGGGCTGAATGACACTTTCCGCGCGAAGGTCGTGTGCGTAATTAAAAAACGGTCCGAGGGCCGGAGGCCCGAGGCCTTTTTTTACCTGCACGAGGGTGCAATTGAGGCCGATACGGGGTGCAGATGATGGTTTCTTGCACAACCCAGTCATGTTTTGCACATCACGACGAACTCGGAAATTCCTCATATTTGCACTCCAGGTCTCATATTTGCACTGGTGCAAATATGGGACCTGGAGTGCGTGCAAATAATGACTGGGGGGTGCAAGAAAGTTCAAATTGCGTAGTTCCTGCGTACTTCGTGCGTAGCCCGAGCGTACTTTGGGTAGTTCGTGCGTATATTGTGCGAAGCGTCTTTGACAGCACCAGTAACGGACTTTTGGAACGTAACTATTTTAGAACGGACCGGGAAAAAATGGGCACGTCGCTACTTCGCGCTACTTCGTCGCTCGTAACGAGTAAAAATATCAGGTGGTTTATACACCGCCAATGTGAGGTGTGCGGGTGTATTCCTGAAGGATTCACTTCTGCGTCCACACTGAGTGATTTTGGAGTGATTTTCACTCCAAATTTCACTCCAGGAACATTGGATGCTGCAAGGTTGCAGGGGTTTCTGCAGTATTTGCCTTGAAAAAGCCAAAGGAGGATTCTTCATATTCCTGGATTTCCCGAATTTCCTGGATTTCCCCCGGCCCCTTAGGCGATTTCAGGGCGGACAGGGCGGACATGCCCGGACCCGGAAATCCGGGTGTCCGGATGTCCGGGTCCAATTTTGACCCCCCCCCCCCCCCCCCCCCCCCCCCCCCCGGACATTTCCCGAATTTCCCGCCCGGACATGTCCGCCCGGACATCCGGACATCCAGAAATGTCCGCCCCGGACAGGGCGGACATGTCCGGGCGGACATTTTCTGGTGTCCGGATGTCCGGGCGGACATGTCCGGACCCGGAAATTCGGGAAATCCAATTTTGACCCCCCCCCGGACATGTCCGGCCAGGACCTCAATAGTTTGATTTTTGGTCCAGAAAATAGTTTGAAAATTTTTGAAATCTGGGTGCCCAAAAAAAAAATTTCCTAAGACCGGCGATTTGTAGGGGGACCCTTTCGAATTTTTTTTGGGGAAGGGTAAATTGAACGTTTTTGGCCAAATGAAGCCACTGCGACCATTCCCGGGCCTCGGAAATCAGATTTTGGCCCCTCAAATGCGGTGCCGGTCCGGACAAAAAACCGAAAAAATCGTGAAAAATGGCCCATTTTCCCCAGCCAAAAATGGGCCAAAAATGCCCCCCGGACACCCCCAGAGACATGCCCTAATCCGGGGTGCCAGTAGGGGGGACCTTTCGAATTTTTTTTCGAGGAGAGGTCAATTGAACGTTTTTGGACATCTGAGGCCACTGCGACCATTCCCAGGCCTCGGAAATGAGATTTTTGGCCCTCAAATGGGGTACCGGTCCCCACGAAATTCCGAAAAATTCATGAAAATCGAAAGGTCCCACGCACCAAATTCTGCCCAAAAATCGTCAAAAATGGACATGTCATATGCAGCAATGGGGCACCCATCACTCCCCAAATTTTGCTCAATGATTCCACGGCAAGCCAGATTTTCTGATCAATTAGTTTGTTTGAGCATGTTCCTGGCCCTTGTTTGGAAAGTAGATGACCCCTGGCTGGAGAGGACGGTTGTGCTCGACCGGACGGAGAGAGAACCTTCTCCATATCCACCTCCACTCCACAATGCCACAAGTGGCAGGAAGGCCGGGTGTTACAGGCCTCAACCAGGGTTCCAAGGCTCTCCACTTCCTGGCTGCGTCAGGGATCACCGGGTACAGCGAGCAGGATTACCTGTCCTGACACCCCAGCATGTACCACCGGAAGAACCCGAAACAGCAGCCCCCCCCTCATGGGGGTTGCAAGAGGCACGGAAATCGTTCAAATCGGACCAAGTCCGAAAATTCGGCACTTTCTTGGGTACAAATTGCGGTCCGAAATTTTCCGATTTTTTGAAAAAAGGCTAATTCTGTAAGGGGGACCTTTTCGAATTTTTTTTTTCGGGCACTTTTTCCACAAGGAAATGTCCGCCCTGTCCGCTACTGTCCACTACCGATTTCAAGGATCCTCCAAAGGAAAATTTGCCACTGGTTGACACAAGGGCGAATTTCGAGAAAAATCCGAAAATCAGGAAAAATCAGGTTTTTTTCGGATTTCCGGGATGGTCACCATACACCCTCCGGAAAAAAATCCGAAATTTTTGGGTCGAAAAAAAATTTTTTTTTTCTGACCCGAAAATCTGTGTCTGCGGACTGCCACACTGTGAAAAATTGGAAAATTTCCGAAAAAAGTCGAAAATTTTGGCCTTTCCTGGCCTATGTGGTCCCAAAGGGCCCGGGTTGCCCGGATTTTCACCCAAAAACACCCCAAAAAATTTTCCGCCATATCACCGGCCGCCTTCGGCGGCGTCGTCGTTTCACTCTGTACTAAGGACGTCGGTAAAGCCGAGCCCTTTGTACAACCGTTTCACTTCGACTTCTTTTCGGCTGTCTGTTTGTTTGCGTTTCCAGTCCCGTGCCTGTCTGTCGTCCGGACGCCCTGTTTTTATGGTTTTCTCCTGTTGCTCCGTCACGGCGCCTCATGTTCTGGGGTTGCACGTGTTCTTCTCGCTGTTGCGGCGCTGCCTGAAAGAACCCCCGTCCGCCCCTCTCGGCTCCATCTCCGAGTGCCTACCTCGTTCTGTCCGCTTTCCCTAGGAGGTACAGAGAGACCCCCTCTCCCCGCCGAGCATCTCAGAAGATGCCGTGTCCCGCATCCAAATGTAGTTGCAGGTGCCCTCGGTTGCGGTGTTGTAGCGCAGTCCGCGCCGGTCGGAGGCCACACGCCACTCTGGAGTGCCTCCCACCGTCTGAGACCCCGGGCCCCCCATGGGCTGGGGGGGCCTTCCATCGGCATGGCAATGCCTACCAGGTGTCGGACGCGATTCCGACTGTAAAGTGTCACAGTCTGTGGCTCGTCGATGCCAAGATCCTCGTTACGGTCCGATGAAACTGGGTGTTATTCGGAGCCCTACAACTGCAACACGGGAGGCTTGACAACCGGCTCCTGATGCAGGGAACGTATGCTGCAATTTTATCTGCGTTCATGCAGGCGTTGCCCCGCCTGCAAGGTGACCGTCTTTTGCTGTCCTCAGGTGTACCGTACCCTGAATGGGAACGGGAAGAACGTTCCTCTCGGGCATGCTACGTTGTCGAAAACTTTGCGATACACGGCCAGCTTCCTCGTGGCCTCATGTTCTTCTGTCCCTTCTGTTGTGATGCGTCTCATGGATGTGCCCTGCAGGGCTTCCACACAGTGTCGACGAGTGATCCTCGCACGGAAAAACAATTGGCTTGGTCTTCCCGCTTTCGGGCTCCCGTCTCCGAGAGCCCAGCACAGTTTTGAGTCGGACCTGGGATAGCGGTTCGAACGGGAATTTCGGGCCGAACCCTGAAATTCTCCAACACCCCATATCGCACCTGAGACGCGGCTTCCTTATCTGAGGGGCCGCGTCCAAATACACGGACTTTGCTAAACTGGACCCAACTCCCCACACTCTTTTTTTGGCCATTTTTCCAAAAAATCCCCCCATTTTTTACAAAATTTTACAGAATTTACAGTTCGTTATACATCCTCCAAAAAACATGATTTTTTCACGAAACTCGACATGTCCGTGCGTTATTATCCAAAAAATGGTCCCAGGGGGGTATTCTGGAGCCATCTCCACCAAAAACTACACCATCCGCCCGCAAAATTGTCCGAATAACGCAAGTTTTCATGAAAATAACGGAAAAATAACGCGTTATTTTAGGAGAAAACGTTTTCCAATTTTTTGACATCACGGAGTGGCCCCCTGGAGTGATATTTTACCCAAGAAAATTCTTTTAGGGGGGGTAGGGACCCGAGTTTCAGGTCAGATTCACCGGGAAATGCTGCCTTTTTTGGGGTCAAAAATTACGCAAAAATAACGTTATTACCGTTACTGGTAACGGAATAACGCCCAATGTATGTTATACGTATTCGTATTAATACGTATTAATACGAATACGTGGGGGGTATTTTCCTGAAATACGTGGGTTTTTGGTTCAGCCCCCTTTCCCTCCTTGAGTTGCGCTGTAGATCCCCTCATGGGCTCGCAACCTGTCGGCTGCAGAGGCCGGACCCGCGCTATTTAGAGCACGGAGCAACCATGTGTCGGGCGGAGCTGAAATGGGGCATTCGTAATCACGAAGGAGGCCCTGCAAACCCGGCCTTCCTGCACCTGAAGGGTACCCGCAACGCCAGGTTGAGGCGTACACTGACCCTGCGCCCTCCCCAGGTGGTAGAACAGGCGAAACCACAACAACTGAGTGGCGATACCTGGTCAACTGAGTGCTTGTATGTGGGGCAGATCGCACCGGCTGAGCACTGTGTCAGCCAAGGAGACGAAGACAAAGGATCGTGACCGATCCCATCTTGGATCGTCTGTGTCCGTCAGTTCGAGTGTGGCGTCGTCATGGACGGCGTCAGAGGTTCAAACACACTGGAGAAGCACAAACTCGCAACGAATGTGTGCTTCCCGCAGCGCGTCAACATGTTCTGCAGACATCGCGATCCCGGAGGAACCCCCTCTCCACCCCAAAAACCTCACAAAACAGACACCGGAAGAGAAAATACCCCAAACCACTGAGGGAAAGAAGGGTCGCCAAAACCACGCGTATTACACGTATTCGACGTATTAATACGTATTCGTATTAATACGTATTAATACGAATACGTGGGGGGTCAGACGCGTATTCTTGATCCCTGGGACGGGGGGGGGGGGGGGGGGCGGTTTCCTAAGAGAGGGCCGCTCGTGCGCACAAACAAAACCCGGACTCTTTTGCCCAAACAAGCTTGCTTGTCACAGCGAAAGAGTCAGTGGGAGCGTACCCGCGCGCAGTGTGTTTTGAGTGAGCAACACAAAACCACTTTTATCACAGCAACGCCCTTCACAGGGGCCACAACACACTGCCGCTCGTGCGCACAAACAAAACCCGGACTCTTTTTTTTTGTCAGAACAACGTGTTTTTCCAACTAAAAAGACTCGTGGCAGCGTTCGGTATCTGCACACATGCACTAGCAGGCACCGTTCGTACAAACATAGAACGCAACTCCAAGTCTTTTGTACCAGAGACACACCGAGGGATCTCCCGGTGGCAGAAAGATGCAGAGGTGGGGGGGGGTGCGCGTTGCGGTTGGCGCCTGTTGGGCAAAACAGACCACACAATGCACCCTTCGCAGCACGGCTGCGGGTGAGTTCAGTCTGTTTGTTTGTGGCCCAGCTCCACACGTCTCCTCCCCCCCACCACCACTCATCTGTATTGCTGGAACCCCTGCAATGCCTCCCCGACGCTCACACTGCTTCACCACGACCTGGCGAGTGGTGTACAGAAAGGGGGGCGGAGGGTCATGTGTCCCAGCAAGGCATATTTCACGACCCCCGTGCAGCTCGGCTGCCTCAGGCAATGGGAAGCCTTCGTGGCGAGGGAGTTTCGCTCAGATATTCAGCATAGTGCGTGCCCTCACAAGGGCCCACACGAAATATGTGTCAAACCCGCATGGAGGTTGGTCGTGACACAGAGCGAAGGCCTCAATCGAGAGGGGCCTGCTGGTGTGCCAATGCATGGGGGACCCAGGGTGAACTGCATTTTTGGAGAGATCATCTCGCATTTTCGCACGAAAAAAATGGCTGTAAAAGTGGGACTTGCCCCCGTGTTTAGGCCCTCCCGGTGCAGAGTTGAGGGTCCTGCACAGAGTATCTCTGAGCAGCCCTCAACACAGTTTTTTTTGTGAGCCAAATGAGGAAACTTTCTGTGCCTTTTCGCTGGATCGTGCGGCCCCACTCACACCACTTCTTCCGGCTGGGGAGTGGTGTACACAAAGAGTGGGGTCTGCGTTCCAACAAAATACCTTTCGGTAGTAAATTGGTTTGCTGTCTCGTTTTGCTGTCACTTTACGATTCAGCGGGGGCACAGATAGTTTTTTGGTGCATTATTTCCTTCTCGTGGCAGGCGTGTCCACGCTGGGTATGATATGATCACACGGACCCCAGGTGTCTCACGGAAAGTGGGTGTTGCTGTGGGTGCAAGCAATGCTTCTAAGTTCTGGCTAGTTTTTTTTTCTGGGCCCACCCCCAAAACGGAACAAAACAAAAACTGACAACACAGGTCGCTTTAAACCCCCCCCCCCCCAAAGGAATCACCTCTCACAACCTCCGCAATCCCCTAAGCAAAACCCTCCCCTCCCCCCGCCCCACCCCGACCCAGCCCTGATTTCTGGGAAGTTTCAGATCTGCACATGTCGTTCCGGGTCAAAGTGTAAGGGTGTTCCACGCTTGCTGCCCAGCCTCTGCAGCAATCAAGGGCTGGCAAGCGTGTGTGGCTGCGATTAGGAGGCAGAGGTTGTAGAACCGACGGTTGCCCTCCTGTAGTTATGACGGGCCATTTTCTTGAGCACAACAGCGAGCTTTTGGAAAAAAATGCGACAGCGTTCGGTATCCTGCAACATGCAATAGCAGTTTCCGTTCGTACAATCAAAGAATGCAATTCCAAGTTTATTGTTGCCGAGCAGCCGATGCCGGATACGACACCGCTTCGTCCGCACATATCAGCGGTTCCAAATATTCGAATATGATTTCTTCAGGATCGCTGCATTGCACCCAGCTGAATGTGATAGGAGCTCATCCGAAGCCAGTGTATTTCCTCACCAAGCGAGGGCCACCCGATGGTTTTATGCAATTTCATTTTTCCAACACCCCAACAAAACCACACCAACCTCGTTCCATACCGTCCGCGCCGTTACCCAGATAGCTAGACCTCGCCCATCCACTTGCGACACCATGGCACACGTGTGCGTTGTGAAGACGTGGAGGAAGAACTTTGGGTTCGCGGAGGCGGACGATGGGTCCGTCGTGCACATTTCGAAGGAGGAGATTGCCGGGATGCGGCTGAAGCCGGGCCTGACGGTGACGTGCGACCTTGTGGCTGTGGAGGGGCACGGGGGGCGGGTCAAGGGTGTGAACGTCAGCGGGGAGGGGATTGTGCCGCCGGACGACGAGCCCACCCCTGAGGAGACTGCGGCAGAGCGGGCGGAGTGGAACCGCTTCAAGGAGGAGAAGATTGCGACGATGCCTGGTGCGGGCCCGAAGAAGACGAAGGGGGCCGGCAAGGGTGCTGCAGTCAAGGGCGCTGCCACCAAGGGCGCTGCCACCAAGGGCGCTGCCACCAAGGGCGCTGCCGGCAAGGGCGCGAAGGGTGGCAAGGGTGGCAAGGGTGGCAAGGGCGGCAAGGGTGGCAAGGCCGCCTCAGTGGTGGGGCGCCCGCAGCGCCAGGCAGGCATGCCCGCAGCGGCCCGCGTGGTCGCCGCACCGGCACGGGGAGTGGCGGTCGGCGCCACGAGCGAGGAGCGCCGTGTCGACCCTGCGGACGGGCGTGCATACACTCGCCAGGACTTCATCCACCAGTACGGTGGGCTGGCGCAGTGGAACGCTGCCGCCCCCCGCCGCCCTGCACCTGCCGGGCGTGGGGCACCCACAGCCCAGAAGCGCGTCGACCCCGCGGACGGCAACTCGTACACCCGGGAACAGTTCATCGCGTGCTACCGCGGCACCGCCGAGTGGGACCGCGCCGACCCTTACAACACCAACGTGGGGCGCGGGCGCGGCAGGCGGTAATCCCGCCCAGGCCGCATGACGTCTGAGCAGCATGCAGCAAGTCCAAGCAAAGATGGAAGCAGCAGCCGAAACTGGGGTGGGGTGGGGTCGGGTGGCTGGGCGGGTGGGTTGGGTGGTCCCTGCGTCCGTTGTGCCGCGCGGGCCGGGAGGCGGGGTTAATGCCGTTGGCCAGCAGGCTCACGGAGACGCCGCCCGCCCTTCGCAGCGCAGATCCAGCAGCAGGTCCCACCGGGTGGCCAGGCCCCAGCGCCACACAACAGCCTCCGGGGCTAACGCCTTGCAACCCTGCTTCTTTGCAGGCCACAATAACGTGCATCGCACCTGCATTGCATCTGGCCAGCTTCAGGAAGCAGCATCGGGCACCGGGACAGATCCGGCATTCGACGGAACATCCACCACTCCGCCAACCGCTCTCCTGTCACACAACGTGATTTTCGAAAAGCCCGAAAATCCTGCCCGTATTGTGCTTGTATGTGTTTGAGTGTGAGTAGGGTTTAAGCCAGACCTTTCCGTGCCGGGTTCGGAATGGTTGGGGGAGATGGGTGGGGATGGGCACATACAGGGCAACCTTGCGGCCAGCAGGTGCCATCATCGCACTGCGGCCAGACCAATTGAGTTAAAAACATACATAACAAGACGTCCTGTCCATTGCGGGTGGGAATCTAACAGGGCTTCACCCCCCGAAAGCGCGCGTAAATCAGTAAAATGCGTAACTGGGGTGGGTGGCTGGGTGGGTTGGGGGAGAAGCGCGTGGCCAGGGGGCAGGGGGCGGGGGAGGGGGTGGGGCACCGAAGCAGGAGTGGAGATGCCAAGGAAAAGATAAACGTCTGCAGCAGCTTATACCGGCATTTGCCCTTCGGGGGAGGCGATTTCTCTTGATCCAATTTGTCGCAAAAAAATAAGGCGGATTCTCCGGAGTCCCTTTCGTGATGCGTAGTGTTTTTTTGACATGACATTTGTACTTTATTTGGCACTTTCACACATTCATCACCCAATAATCTGGGCCTGGGTTTTCCGAGCTTAGCGACGCGCGCAGATTCAGCATGCCACATTGTGGTTTCATCGCTTCTTCGCGCTTGAATTTTAGTCAGACACACTCACGCGGAGGAGGTGTCGCTTGTTGCAACTCACTCACTCGCCTGTGCTCTGCACTCACGCACCCGCCTTACAAAGAGCGAGGGGGTGTAGAGGCGTCCAGTCAAACGCATGAAGCCAAGCCCAAGTGAGAGAGATTGACAGCAACACTTTCTTGAAGGTTCCTTCCTGCTTCTCCAAGGCAATCTTCTTCTCCCAGCAATCCAGGATGGGCCGGCTGTGATACCATGGCCCTGCTAGCTGGATTGGGCTGGAATCAGCAACTGCCTTGTCGGGGTATCGGTGGCCGCCCCTGGAGTTGCCCAGCTGCGTGTGATGGTGTCGCCCATCACCTGCCGGTGGCTGTGCTGGGGAATGCTGGCGCTGCACGCCAGACATTCTACGACTATTTCACCACAACGGGGGATCCCTTGTCACTCAAGTCCCATCATAAGAGAGCTGCGCAGCAGTATCGCTTTGCAGCAGGCTGCGGGAGTTGCTCTTGTTTGCCTTTAGGCGCACAAATAGCGATGCCTTCTTTTTGGCTTTGATTTACGGATCAACTGGGTTGATCGACCATGCGGGATAGCGAATTGCCTGGCATCCTACGCCTTCACGCCCCGTGACACGGTTCAAACCTGCTGGCCCCTTGGTGGTGAAGTCATGAACTGGGGACACAGCAGCTGGATTTTCGATCGCATATTTTACGTGTCAAAACTTTGAGCTTTTTCTGGAGTTTCGCCCCCCAAATCGCACGTCAACCTCAGTGGAAGTGTCCAAAACCGTAAGACCGTAAATAGGTTGGGCTTGCATGTTCCGCCCCGATTCCTACAGCAGTGTTCGACGCCACACCCTTGAGTGCATGACCACCCCCTACAAATGAATCGAGGAGCACGAAACTTGTTCCGCACCATATGAAAAACTACAGTGCGAGACCCTTCTCCACATTCCAAAAATGTGGCCATTGAACGCATACAGCCGCAAGGGGCGGGATTGGAGGGAGGGGGTGGCGGGGAGACCACTGCAGCAGTGCAGCATTCATCGGGAAGCTGCCTCCTTCGCCGTCGTCTTCCGCTTCTCCTCTAGGTTGTTGTGTTTTACCTTCTGGGCCACAGCCCCTACCGCGCTCTTCCTCCGTTCCGCCTCCACTGTTGGGCCGATCCCTGTGGTCCTCTAAACCACACCGCTCTAAGTCCACTTGACTGCCAGCAGGAGGGCCAAGGGAGTGTCAGGGGAGGTGCGATCCTCGGTCGACCATGCTGCCTTGAGCCCGCCACCCTTTGTGGTGGATACAGTGCAGGTGCAAACCTACCACCCCTGCCCGTGACCCGTCTCAGCTTCAGTCCCTTCTCATCTGTCTGCGTGCACAAGAACCTTGAGGTTCTGCGTCTTGCCCAGTGTGACGTGTTCCATCAGGCAGCGGCAGTTGCCGCACTCCAGGCGGTTGTCCTTTTCCATGACCTCGACTTTGGTGAAGCTCCGCAGGAGACTGGGAAGGTCCACCGCACCCTCCTCTTTCAGCGGGTGGTCCACTATGTCCTCCCTCTCTCCTTGTCTCCGACGAGTTTCTCCAGATCACACTTTGAAGCACTTCGTGGCCGCAGGGAGTCTGAGCTCAAAGGGCCAGGCCAGTTATAAGCAGCTCGGTTATCGCACCTAGCGAAGAGGGCCTGCATCCACTTGGCTCGGGGGGCCTGCTGCACCAAGGTCTGATGACGTTGCCCTTACTGCCGCACGCATCGGACCCTCGGGATGCGGCGCAGGGGGTGGTCTTGGCGTCCATATGTCTGAACACTTCTTTAGGGGGGCTGGGTCAGCGCGTTCGCACTCAACACATCTCTCACTGTGCATCGCAGTGCCCCTCTCCAAGCCACAACTGGCCGCCACTACCACCACCCCACCACACCCCCCCAGCCATCCCACTCACATCGTTGGGAGGCACCCTCTACAGCTCTCCAACCCTGCCCTTTCGGGTAGAGGCAACGGCGGGGCTGCGTGGGGTGCTGTGGCGTGCCGGCTGCCATGTCACTCCGGACGGATGCCGCGCATGCGCAGACCGATGAAGCGTCGAAGGAGGCGGCAGAGCGCCAGGCCTATGTCGACAGTATGTACGGCGACAAGAAGAGGGTGAGGAAAAAGGTCGCAAAGCGGAAGCGCCTGCCGGGAGGCATCGTTGATGAGGATATCGCTGTGGAGGCAGGGAGGCGTGTGGAGTCCAGCGAGGACGAGGAGGAAGCACACCCAGCAGCGCGGGGTGGCCCCAGCAGCAGCGCTGCGCGCAACGTGGATGCGCCGAAGGCGCGACGGACAGCAGGGTCGTGGCAGACAGACAACAGAGGCGGTGCCTCTGCTGCGCCGGCACAGCCCAGGCAGCGGCACGACTCAGACAGCGAGTCGGACGCGGGGGAGCCCCAGCAGAAGCAGCAGCAGCAGCAGCAGCGGCGGCGGCGGCATGACTCCAGCGATTCCGATATGTCGCCTGTGCGGCGGCAGCCACAGAGGGGTCGCAACGACAGCGACTCAGACATGTCGCCGGAACGGCGTCCGGCGGCAGGGGCAGCTGCGCAGCGCGGCGGCGGCGGGTCTGATGACAGCGATATGGATGTGCCGCGGAGGGCGCCGCCGGCGCAGGACAACCTGATGGAGGACGGCACAACGGCGGGGCTGAAGACAGCCGCGGAACAGGCGGAGGAGAACAAGCGCATCAAGGCGGATCGCGACGAGCAGTGGCGCAGCGTGGATGCCTCCCTCACCGGCGATGGGGCGAAGACTATGTATGCCGTGCTGTGGGTTTTACATCGAGACTTCTCAGAGTTTGACGTAAACAAAACAGCAGAGATCGAATCAAGAGCAGGGTGGTGCTCGGTGTGCTGTACACTACGCTACGATGTTTGAAAATATTCGTTTGCCGTGTTGCTGCTGTGATACCCAAAAGGAAAACCAATGTGCATCCACACCCCACACCCACACCACACCCAATGCCTCGCAGCTACCGGCAGCGTGGGACAGGGAAGATCCTGGAGGACAAGCTGCAGGTGATGAAGGACTCGCGTGACGGGAAGCTGCGGTCCCGCGAGCTGACCGGGGAGCAGCGCATCTGGGGTGAGGGTGTGAAGCAGCACGCGACAGAGGCAGAGAAGAGGCGGGACGAGGAGGAGCGGGCGGCAGCACCCCTCGGGATGACGGAGGATGACCCGCGGTATCAGGAGCGGAAGCGTGCGGAGGTGCGCGTGGATGATCCGATGCGGGACCTTCTCGGCGGGGACGATGAGGATCCCCTGGCGGCTATGGAGGCGGCCGCCGCGGGGAAAAAAAGCAAAAAGGGCAAGAAGGATAAGAAGGACAAGAAGGGGAAGAAGGAGATGAAGCGCCTCGAGAAGGAGATTGCGGAGCGCGAGGCGGCCCGGGTTCCCGTATGCGAAAGGAAAAGAACATGGTGGGGTGGTGGTGGGGGTGGGGGGGGTCGGCTCAAAAGAACATGCTGCCACACCACACGCCATCATGCTGCACATCACACAGGTGTTCGAGGGGTCGTATCCTTCCAACCGATTTAACATCCGCCCAGGCCACCGGTGGGATGGCATCGACCGTGGCAACAGGTATGCCTGCATACCTCCTCCCCGATACCGGCAAGAAGGGGCATCCTCTGTGTGGTACCATCAAAGCAGGAGGTGATTTTTGTGAGCTTAGCTGGGTCGGCTGTGTAACTTGTTGGAAGCGGGGGGGCCCGCTTTCAACATCCGCCACTGTGTTCTTCCGACAATTTGCCTCCCCCCCCCCCCCCCCCCCGCCCTGCAGATACGAACGGAAACTTGTGGACCGGCAGGCCGAAAGGGAGGCCAAGCGCGCGCAGTACTGACGGCGCCACTGTTTCTCAAGGTGCTCCACAGCGGAAGCGGAAGCAGATTTCGCTCGGTGCTACCGACGCTATGCAAAAAAAACAATCTGAACGTGTATCTCAAGCCGACGTAGCTCTCTCTCTGATGGCATCATTTTTTTTTTGCGTGATGTTCTCCTCCCAAGGCTTGCCATGTTTTACCCTAGCCTTAGAGCACGCAGAGGCAAGTGAGGAAGCGAAGAACTGGCCATCCGTGCCGGTTTTCTCTCTTCGGGTGGGAGGGTGGTGGGGAGGGGAGAGCTCTGAGTCGTGTGCCTCCGATGGGCCAGGGAGTGGGGGGGAGCAGGCACCCACCCCCCCCGCCCCCTGCCTTGAAACCAAGTGCTGTTCCAACGCTACCTCTGCCTTTCTGCCCTTCGTGATGGCGCAGGAGGGTGTTGATCAGGGTTCGATGTGCCCTACACTACACAATGTGTGTGCCATGCCAGATTTTGGGATCGTATCACATTGGGCGCTCGTTGCCACCTCTTTGTTGTGCAGGATGGGGGTTGGGTACGATGTAGATGCACGGCCCGCACACCGCGCGCCTGCGCTGGGGGGGGGGGGGGGGAGGGAGGGGACCCTGTCATGCGTTCAACAGAAAGCGAGGACGGCGATTTTTGGACTGCCCCCCCCCCCCTCCCCCCTCCCCCTCGCCCCTCGCCAGGCTGCAGGGATTCCTTTTTCGTTTTTTCCGCACATTCGTGTGAGCAGAAAGTCACCCACCACAGCAATCATCCTCTCGCGATCGACGAATACCCGCTTGTTCTTCTCTCCCCTTTCTGATTTGCAGACACAAAGTTTCCGGATTTGGCGCACCATTCAAATAACATCTCTCTCTTTGAGCCACCCACCCACCACCACCACCCAACCCAGGGGGTACACCACGATGCACTCGGCGTGGCGCCAGGCCGTGCGGCGGAGCGTGCTGCAGCCAGCGGCACGCGTGACCCCCACCCGCACCGCCTCCACGCCCCTGCCCCGCCTCCACGGCACCACCTCCCTCCCCGCGGCGCACCACCTCTTCGGGCTGCAGCAGCGCTTCTACTCCGCAGCTGCCCGCACACGCTACGCCGCACTGCGCTCCGCGCTCCGGGGAAAATGGCAGCCCGCCACACCCGCCCTGCTTCTCCTGGGCTCGAAGACCCAGGGCAGGCACAAGTCCTCCTCCGTGGCGAACACCACCGCCGCCACCACCACCACCGCCACCCCCTCTGCCAAGCCCACTGCGCCTGAAAGTGCTGGGGATAGCCAGCAGGCAGGGCATGCCAGGGGCCCGCCACCCAAGACCTCCTCCTGGGGCATGATCCGCCGCATGGCTGTGGAGATCTGGCCCCGCGGGGAAGGCGCGCTCCGGCTGCGCGCGCAGGTGTGCCTCGCGGTGACCTGCGTGTTTGCGACGAAGCTGATCGGGATCGGGGTGCCCTACTGGTTTAAGGGTGTGGTGGACACGCTCTCCCCCGACCCGTCCGTGGTGCTGCAGGCGTTCAACCCCTTCGGGTTCGGGATCTTGGGGCTTGTGGTGGCCCACTCCGTGTTCCGCGCGATGCAGTCCCTCACGCAGGAGGCGAGGGGCGCCCTCTTCGCTCCCATCGTGCACCGTGCGATGCGCTCCCTCGGGGTGCAGGTGGCGGAGCATCTGCACAACCTGCCCCTGGCGTACCACGTCAACCGGCAGACGGGGTCCCTCTCGCGCTCCATCGACAGGGGGACGAAGGCTGTGGATCGTCTGCTGAATTTCGCGCTGTTCCACATCATCCCGACGGCCCTGGAGCTGGTGCTGGTGTCCGCCGTGCTCTATATGCAGGCGGGGCTGCCGTTTGCCCTGACGGCGCTGGGTGCGGTGGGGGCCTATTCGGTTTTCACCTTCAAGCTTTCGACGTGGCGCATCGGGATCCGGAAGGAGATGAATAAGATCGACAGCCAGGCGTCGTCCTGCATCGTCGACGGGCTGCTGAACTACGAAACAGTGAAGTATCACCAGAATGAGGCCCACGAGGTGTCGCGGTACAACGCGCTCCTCTCGCAGTATGAAAAGAAGGCGGTTATCACACAGCAGAGCCTTGGGTTCCTCAACTTTGGGCAGCAGTTCATGTTCACCTTCGCCATGGGGGTGTCCATGGCAATGAGTGTCGCGCGCGTCTCCTCCGGGACAATGACCCTGGGAGATCTGGTGCTGGTGAACGCGCTGCTGATGCAGCTGTCCATCCCCCTGCATTTCCTCGGCACCGTCTACCGCGAGCTGCAGTCAGCCGTGGCGGACATGGAGGCCCTCTTCGACCTGCTCGACAGGCACACCAACAAGCAGATCGACTGTGCCAATGCAGGCCACCCCGAGACCATGAAGGAGTTCACCTACAGGGGGGGCACCATCGAGTTCAAGGATGTCCACTTCCGCTACAAGGAGGACCAGCCCATGCTGCGGGGGGTCTCCTTTGCGGTCCCCGCCGGAACCTCCCTGGGCGTCGTGGGGCCGTCGGGCTGCGGGAAGTCGACCATCATGAAGCTCCTCTTCAAATTCTACGCACCCGACTCGGGCACCGTGTCGGTTGACGGGCAGGACGTGCAGCAGGTGAAGTCCGACACCCTCCGGAGGCACATGGGGGTCATCCCGCAGGACACCGTGCTGTTCAACGACACCCTGATGTACAACGTGCGGTACGGCAACCTGGATGCGTCGGAGGCGGAGGCGCTGGAGGCGAGCCGCAAAGCAGGCCTGCACGACGCGGTGTCTGGCTTCTCGGATGGCTACGACACGCGTGTGGGGGAGCGCGGGCTGAAGCTCTCCGGCGGTGAGAAGCAGCGTGTGGCGATTGCGCGTGCACTTCTGCGGCGGGCACCCATCCTCCTGGCAGATGAGGCAACATCTGCCCTCGACACTCGCACGGAGGCTAGGGCCGTTGCGGCGCTTCGCGAGTGCTCCGCCCCCAATCCGCTCACGTCTGTGATCATCGCACACCGCCTGTCCACCGTGAATCATTGCGATGCCATCCTGGTGCTGAAGGACGGGCACCAGAGTGAGTACGGTACACATGACGAGCTTCTCGCCAACGGTGGCCTCTACAGTGCTCTGTGGGAGCAGCAGCTGCGCGACTCGTCGGAAGCAGGGCCGGAGGCGGAGAAGAGTGCATCAGAGGAGGGGGCAGAGGTGGCCAAGTAGATCGTGTGACTTATAAGTCAGGACGAAAAGAAGGCCATGACACCCCTTCCTGTGTGGCATAGAGCGTGAAGAGTGGAGGGGGGGGGGATGGAGGCAATTAGTCAAAATGGGGTGTGTGGGGGGGGGGGGCTGCTGCGACAAAAAAAGCAAAAAAAAGTGGAGGAGGGGTGGGGGGTGGGGGGTAGGGGGGGTCAAATGGGGGTGACAAACACGATTTTTCAAAAAACCGGCGCAGAGGCCCCAAAGCCCCCGTAAACCCTCCAAACCCCCCCAGATCGGTCCGGAAACCCATCGAACCCCACTTTTCCACCATTCCGGGCACCTCAGGTGCCCGAATTGGGGTACCTAAATTTTGTGCCACCGTTTGGTACCGTACAGTGCCACTGTGTGGGAGGTTGGAAAAGAAAATGCCCCAACACACCACATCTGAGGGTTGCAATGCATGTTGCTTGCCAACCACGTCATCCGGTGGGTGTCAGGCGCTATGTAGGTGGCATTAGCCAGGTCTTCGATGTGTTCTGGCTTGTATATATACCTCCCTGCCTGCGGCACAGGCACTGCCTTTGTCCCCCACACCAGCCACAGAGAGCGTATTGTACTCGGTCCACGGTTGCTGATTCATTGTGATGCGTTGTATCCTCGAGTGAACGTCACACACTAGTGGCACCACCACCCGCCATCCGAGAGCTGTATTGACTTTGCGCGCTTCCGTTGTATTCACCTCGCCACGCATATTGCACCGTTCAGTACCAGTGCTCTTGGGCCAGGCAAAGTAGACCGCAGCAACTACCAATTCTGGCACAATGGGTACCACGACAGCGCACTTCATGTGTTCCCGGAATGTACAGCTCGTGTTGCAACAGTCGTTGTCAACACATCCCGGTTGTGGAGCACTGCTGCACAGGAATCACACGACCATCTGGACTGTTCCGTACCTACAGGCAGCCTCCCGGTGCATGGTGGCAGGGAGGTATATATACAAGCCAGAACACATCGAAGACCTGGCTAATGCCACCTACATAGCGCCTGACACCCACCGGATGACGTGGTTGGCAAGCAACATGCATTGCAACCCTCAGATGTGGTGTGTTGGGGCATTTTCTTTTCCAACCTCCCACACAGTGGCACTGTACGGTACCAAACGGTGGCACAAAATTTAGGTACCCCAATTCGGGCACCTGAGGTGCCCGGAATGGTGGAAAAGTGGGGTTCGATGGGTTTCCGGACCGATCTGGGGGGGTTTGGAGGGTTTACGGGGGCTTTGGGGCCTCTGCGCCGGTTTTTTGAAAAATCGTGTTTGTCCACGTAAAAGGGTGGCATTTGACCCCCCCTAGGGGGGGGGGGCAGGCCTGGGGTAAAAGCCTGGGCTGTGTGTCGTGTGGTGCATGCAGCGCAACACCAACTCCTCCTCCTCCTCCGCGATTCTTGGCATAGCGCCGGGGGAGTCAATTTAAGAAACCTGGATTAGAATCGTATCCGTCCCTCCGGGTGAGCATGGGTGGTCTGCACGGCACTACTCGAGGCTGTCACCAGGGCGAGATTCTGTGCCAGCAGTTCGGGGTGTGGGGTGTCATGCGGTGCAATTCGTGTGCTCCTGCTGGTGTTCCATTGAGTCTGCTATGGTATCTGACAGACTGGTTGCTTCCAAAATGCCCCCAGCTTTACAGTGTGCTGTACACATTGGAAGTGTGTGACAGTGTGGGTGTGTCCAGCCGAGGCCTGTGCCGGTGCCAAACAAGGCAAGCTGCGGCAGAGCGCGGCGGCGCCTCCTTGCCACCGCAAATGCAACGCCTTCTGGCTGCTTTGTAACCCGTCTTTGTTGTCTCGCACCACCAGGGCAGGTGCGAGGGCAGCAGGTTTTATCAAACGAGGCAACGGGGTTTCCCGTTGGGCCCTGCAGGCCGTGCAGGCGCGTGGGCCACAAGGCGCTGCTGTGGGACAGGGATCACGGAACCATGTGCGGGGTATGTTGTTACATATTCCCGGTGCTTCCCGCCGCTCTCATCTGTGCTAGCTATGGACTGGCTTGAAACACGCTATGGCCACCCAGGAGACAACTGGCGAGAGGTGTTGCTTTGTTTTGTGGGTGGCTTCAGCATTGTTGGGCATGCCGGTCATGCAACCAAGCCTTCACCCACAATGCCACACCCAGGTGATGCATATGATATCCATCCGCACCCTGACTGTTGGGCTCGTGGCAACGTGCGCTGTTGTAGTGGGCGTGCTTGCCACAGCACTCGCTGTGTCGACCTCGGACCGGGCCCTTGCGGACACCCGTGCTTCACGTGACTCGTCTGTGGAAACAGTGGTCAATGCAGGCCAGAAATCGATCCAGGAACTCTCGGATGACTACGTCAATGCACTGGGTGACAGTGCTCTGCGTGAGGTCCAGAGTTGGATGCGCAAAATGTACGAGGTGATTGGCATGCAATGCCGCATGTCAGAAGCGCTGCCGAAGAATGTGTCATCATCGTTCGACCACATCTACTCTCATCGGGCCTGGATGTACAACACAATCCGCACCTACGACAGCATCTTCGCGGTGACCCACGTGTCTGCTGAAGGGTACTTCGTCCTGATGTATGAGATTGCCACGACAATGACACGCGGTCCGTCTGAATACCATCATCTCGAGATGTACATTCGCGACAGTACGCGTTCGCCTGGCGACCCACCTACTGATGTCATGGTCTTCAGTGAGGTGACTACTGACGGCCTGGGTAACCCGTGGGGCGAGGGCCTGCAGGTGAAGCCGCTTCCGCTGTGCACATCCGACCTGCGCACCCGCAGGTGGGTGGACACCGGCGCCCCCACACTGCCACCCTGCAGAACAAGCACCCTTTTCTTTTTGGCTGAATTCGCTCTCGCCCCACCCCTGCCGCCGAATATGATTTACTCTTCGCCCCTGCTGTCTGTTTTTACCCACCTGCAGCTTATGCTGTCGTGTAAATACGGCAGCCCGATCACACGTGAGGCTTACGGCAGTATTATGCTCAGCATCGATGTGAGGGCAGTGTCAACAGTCCTGCAGTCGCTGGACTTCCGGCGCTCCGAACTGGGCCGTGTCTACATCATAACTGTGTCGGACCTGGACCTTGTCGGGGCTTCACATGGACTGTATGTGCAACTCACTTCCCCCCCGCCACCCGGATTTATATTCACACCACCACAGGGCCTATGCGCTGGGTTTCAAGTCCGGTGTCCCAGCCAAGACGGTGGCGAAGGCGAGGAACAGCAGCGACCTGCTGATCGCTGCATCGGCCTTGGCTCTGGAAGGAAATGTGTCAGGCAGCAACGTCACAATGTTTGAGTCCCTGTCACTGCAGCAGACGGCTGGGTCCTTGAATCTCGCGACGAACCGGACACCGACGGGAGAGCCGTTCTTCACAGGGTATGTTTGTAGAGGATCACCTGCCTGCGGGTTCTCTACTTTAGAACCCGGACCCGTTCCCTCTTCCCGAGTGCCCGCTTGCCTGTCCACCCCCACACCTGCAGGGTGAAGATCTTCCGTATTCCATTGGGCCCCAACTGGTACGTCGTGTCGCTGCTGGACGAGGAGCATGTGTTGGGTAACATCCGACGTGCTGAAGCCCGCACACAGGCCGACATACAGAAAAGCCAAGACGATGTTGACTCAGAGATGGCCACTGCACGCATCGTGATGTACGTGACACTCGTCGTTGCAGCGCTGTTGCCCATCGCCCTCTCGGTGGTGCTGGTGTTCCGCGTGACGGAGCCTCTGCTGCGCCTGATGCGCAACATGTCGCGTGTGGCGGTGATCGACCTGGAGAGTGTTGAGGAGGGCAAGGCCAGCTTGCTGGTCGAGGTGTATGGCATGGAGCAGTCCTTCTTGACGATGATGCGCAACCTCATTGAGTACAAGCAGTACCTGCCGCAGTGCGTGCTGGTTGAGGATTGTCATGTGAGCGATGCCGCAGATTCTCACGTCGATGGATCCTTTTCGCAACTGGAACCCGGGCAGAGTGGACGCAGCGACAGCACCAACGCCGGTCGGAACGGCGTCTTCAGCGATACCCTGCATGTGAGGAATGTGACACTCCTTGTGGCGAATATATCCGACACCCACTCGCGGAGTGGGGCCGACCTGAAGGGCATGATTTCATACTACGTGGTCTTTTTCATCCAGTCTGCGAAGACCTTCAAAGGCATTGTGGAGCTGCAAGGGGATAGAATCACGACAGCCTTCAACACCCTGCTGTTCAGCGCGCGCCACCGCACGCTTGCGTGTGAGGTTGCATTTGATGTCCTGAAAAAGGTGAAAATGCCTGTGAACATCGCTCTTGCAACGGGGACGGCTGCGTGTGGGAACCTTGGATGCACGTCTTTGAAAACATACGGGGTTGTGGGTCCCGTGGCGTCCAACGCACGGGCTCTGGAACGCTTTGGGCGGTCCTATGGCCTCAAGGTCGTCTGTGAAAATGCAATTTCCAGCGAGGCAGAGTGCTCCTTCGTCTTCCGCAAGCTTCTCAAATGCGTCATGAAAGACGGGCGTGTGACTTTCCTTCACGAGGGCGTGTGTGTGAAAGACAATAGCATGGATGAGTGGATGTATCAGATCGAGCAGGGCGGTATTCAGGATATGTACTCTACTGCCGGTAAATGCATGGATCTCATCTGGTTGGGCGATATGAAGGGTGCACGCGCTCTTGCCACCCCCGAAATGAAGGGCAGTGCATGGGTGATGCAACTACTGGCTCATGCTGAAGCGAACGGGTGTGCCCCAGAGCCAGTGAATCTGTTCAGCCCTGTTCCAGTGTTACCGGGTTCCGAACATACGGTGATCTCGCTCATAGCGTCTTAGTCGAGCTTCATCAAGGACTGCGTGCTTTCCAGATCTGTTATGTCGATGGGGTGTGCGAGTAATATTATCAAGGTTCATTGGTCGAGAGTTGTTCCCACAACGCAGGAGGGTGCGCCCCATCCTTGCAGAACATCACCACGCTACAGGAGTCGCGAAGTAACGAAGGATATCGGACGACTGGATCACCGGTGCCTCACCCCCTCCCACCCTGGGAGGGGAAATGTGGCTAGGAGGCCACACAACGTTTCAACGGAAAGAGAGATCGCCAGTCATTTGCCAAAATCGCAGGAAAGGGAAGCTGTTGGCGATCCACCCCTCCCCCTTCATCTGAACTGCTGGAGACTTGATTTTCCATTCACTCTCGACGATCAGAACCCCTTCATTTGGTACAATTCCGATTCTGCCACACTGCTGTTTTAATCGATTTTGAATCAAGCCAATCAGCCCTTTCCAGGACTGATGCGTCTCGTTGTCAAATTGAGATGGGGGGTCTTCGCTGGTCGTTATGCTTCGTTATTCTGCGTCAGTTTCACCTAGTTTCCTTAGGAAATGCACCAAAATGCACTGACGATCACCCCGTAGCGAGACCCCCTATAGGGCCTGCAGTGCAGAAAAGTGCATTCTTTTGATGATTTTCTTCCCCCTTTTTTTTGTTAGTTCGGCGTAGCCAACTGGGGAAACTTTCTGTGCCTTTAGCTGGATCGTGCGTCCCCACTCACACCACTTCATCAGACCGGGGAGTGGTGTACACAAAGAGTGGGGTCTGCGTTCCAACAAAACAACTTTCGGCAGTAATTGGTTTGTTGTCTCGTTTTGCTGTCACTTTACGATCCAGCGGGGGGCACAGATAGTTTTTCAAACAAAAGTTGCCTCCATGAATCTGGGTGCCTCGTCAGGCAGAAATGTGAACACAAGAACTCAAGCAAACAATCACACGCCACACCTTCCGCAGGCATTTTTTGGCTGGTTCATGCCCAAATGGTGTGAACAAATAATGTTTCCGGAGGAAAAAAATACCATGGCGTGAGCCACGGATCCCAATGATGCAAATAAACGCATTTTCGGGAGGAGGAAAAAATGGTCCAAAAATGGGGCCCGGGCGGGCCAGCCGGGGCCTGGCCCATGTCCTCAGTGTCTGTCATTCAACATCTGGCTTTGACGCGGCAATCCAGCCTGTACTGACGAGCCTTGGCGCCCTCGGACCCTTGGGCACGATTCACTCAACTTCAACTTCAGGAAGATGGACTGTGCCCCACAAGGAACAGATGTTCACTACCGTGGCCTCCGGCGGCTGGGGGGCTCCGCCCCCCAGACCCCCTTGTGACGGATACCTGTCGACCAAGCCCTTTGGGGTCACATCGGGTCATGAAATTCAGAGACCGCCCTCAGGAGGACGCACCCGACTCCCACAGAATCTGTGCCCCACAAAGAACAGACGTTCACTACCGTGGCCTCCGGCGGCTGGGGGGCTCCGCCCCCCAGACCCCCCCTGTGGACCTCTTTGCATTCTCTGGACCACCTCTAAGGGTGCACCGCCCTCTCCCAACTGCATATTCCCGCGATTTCTCGTATTTCTGTACAGGGTCTGATATATGATGGACTCATCTGTGGGACACGTCCGGGGGCACCGTGGATTCCAATGTCCCGAAACATGCCGTTTTCGGGGTTTTCCGGGTCACCTGCGGTGCGCACGGCCCAAAAAATGGGGTGAAACAGGTCACGAAAATCAAGAAAAAACTTGGTATAATGGTGTTGCTGAAAGGCCCAAATTGCGTAGTTCGTGTGTAGTTTGTGCGTACATTGTGCATAAGCAATAATGCCACTTTTTTATTCTCTCCTGTGGGAAACACGCTACCTCCAATACAGAGCCCAGACTGCACCAACACTACCACCGGCCTCGTCCCAGACCTTGTGGTGCCCATGTCCTGATGTCGGGGCCCTCTATGTATCCCAAATATCCACCCAGGCCCTCTGGTTTGCAGAAAGTCACTCTTCTGACTGCTGAAGGACCTGTCTCTGGAGGCCTTAGGAGCCTGGCTCGAGACTCACCAAACTAGGTTGTCCGAAGTCTCGAACCTCGGAAGACACATCAGTCAGCCCTCGCCCAGCTGCAGCGTTTGTTTGTCTGTACCTGGGACCAACAGATGACAACGCACCCTCAAGACAAGCCATAGAATGGGCTCACTTGACAGTGGCTAAAGGCTAAGGACACTGCCTGCGGAACCCCTTATCACTACAGAGCCGAGATTGTCCCAAAACGCCCCCGAAAGGGGCCCCCTACTCGGGTGTTGCAAAACCCCGTTCCTTTGACTATTTGGAATCTGTGCGGATCGTAGTGGGGTCATTTCTGTGGTCGAGCTGTCAAGCTTCGTCCATGAAACGTGGGTCTGGTTCAGGGGCTGGTCATAGGATGTGACTGAGAGGCAACCACACCAGCCCACCCAGCGGGACCCCCTCCTTGGGTGTTCCAAAAACCCGTTATTTGGAACGTTTGGGATCTGTGCGGATCGCAGTGGGGTCGTTTTGGCCATGGGGTGTCCATTTACACCTCTTACTGGGAACACCAATTGGGTGAAAACACCCCCCCCCCCCCAGGGATGACAAAATACAAAGCCTGTCTCAAAAAATACAAAAAATACAAAAAGTACATAAAATACACATAAAATACATAAAATACACCAAAAAATACACTAGTGGGGGCCCAGTAGGGGACTCAGCACTCTCGGGTTCAGGTTACTCACAACGCGATTAGTTGAGGCGCATATCCGTCAGGTGGACCACCGGGTGGGGAGAGATCCGGTGTGAGGCACTTGGGTGCGACCAGGTGGGCAGTATGGTACCCGCCTCCTTCGCCCGCTCCACCACCTCAGTGGGTGCCTTCGTCTGGAGGCGTGTGCCAGACACTGCCTTTATAACATCATCACAGTGCTGGCACTTACGCGCCAGGTTGTTCTGCACTGCGGAGAAGTGCACTTGCGACCAGTGCGCCTTGCGCCCAGGCATGTTGTGTGTGAGGATGAGAACCCCTGCAGTGTGGGTGTGTGTGATTTGTGCTCGTGTGTGCCGCTCCATGCATACTCATGCATGGAGCGGCAACGGTATCGAGAACAATTTTAACGTTGAATACCATGACGTCGTCATACTATTCAACATACAGGCAACTGCCTCTGTGGAGTATCACTAGATGGACGATTCGACCCATGTAGTAACAGTAACATCGAAACCTTGATACCATCCCATCAAGCTTCATTTGATCGGTCTGGAGCGGCATCAAGGTTTCCATACTTCACGTAAAAAATGAAAAACCTTTAAAAATATCATGATAAACGTGACCGAAACCGGTACGACGCCACCATGCATGTATTTTTTGTATTTTTTGGCCCGCAAAAAATACAAAAAATACAAAAAATACACAAAATACACAAAATACACAAAATACACAAAAAATACACATAAAAAATACACATAAAAAATACACAAAAAATACAGGCTTCGCATCCTTGGCCCCCCCCCCTCATACCCCCCTACCCCCCGAGTACTCGGGGGGTAGGGGGGCCTGCAGAGGGCACACATTGTGATTTTTCGGCAAACAAACCCGTTTCTTTGCACAATACAGGTGATTCAGAGTGGTCCCTGACTGGGATTCGAAAATTTTCGGCATTTTTTTAGCCTTTTTGAGCTAATTACTGGTCCCGCCCCAGTACAAAATAAAAAAGTGACATTACGAGGCCATATTGCGTAGTTCGTGCGTAGTTCGTGCGCACATCATGCGAAGCACTTTCAGCAACACCATATAAGTATCGCGTTTTTGGCCGTTTTTGGTCGGAATAAGCGGCATGTATGTGTCAGTATCAGTATCTATTCACATACGGAGGGATATCACTGAAGAGTTTCCCCCTCCGAAACTACCTATGTATGCGTTAGGAAACGAAACATGATGTGAGCCTGAGAATGCCAAATGCAGAAATGTTCTCCTTCTTTCAGAATCAAGTGGACCCCGTGCTGTGAATACTTCCTTAGGTTGAGGACGGATCCCGTCTATACTTTGAGAGTACACGGGACAGATCAAGCTTGCTTGTGATTGTCGACACCAAAAAAAATACAGGTGAAGAGCGGTTGCTGCTGAATGGTGAAGTGAATTTGTCTCACACACCGCCTGCGATGCGCGCAGGCGTACCTCCCGAAGAGAGGTTCTGTCGGCATGCGGCACCCCACTCCCCCGCCCTCTCCTCCCCGTGTGTGCAGACTGTCCTATTGATTTTGAATGATATTGTGACCGCGCTCAGCACTTGGCGGTAGCCACGTCACCTCCGGGTTAGTGTGGGTCTGGCCCGCAGTCCCCGTTCCTCTCTTCCTCTTCCTGTTTACCTCGGTTGATTAGTTGGTCTGGCTCGAGAGGTCCGTTTCACCGGAGGGGGTTTCCACCTACCCACGGTGCGGTTGACGAGTTGGAATGCAGCCATGTGCGAGACCCGACGGCCGCGTCTCTGTACCAACACACCATGTATGTTCAAGAGGATACTTCACAACGTTGTGCCACGACAGCCCACTCGGGGCCTTCGCTCAGAACTGCAAAAAGCGCACGGTGGGTTCCAGCCACCCTAGCGGGAGTCTGGGGGGGTCTTTAGTCAAAAATTAGTTGGAAAATACTCCGGAAATTTCAAGCCTGTTTTGATCACAATGTGGAATCGTGGTTTGCCTTGGGGGAAGAAGCCGCAATGCCGTCCAACAGCAACCGCTTGGCCTGGCTTGGTGTAGTGTGTTGACGCTTTCTGCACCCTTTGGCTCACCAGTCAGGCGAGGTGGGTGTACGTACTACGTATGGCTGCTCCGTGTGGCTGTGATGGGTTTCTGCTCACACGAGTGCGGAACAATAGCGTCGTAGGAAATCTTTACTGGGGGGGGGGGGGGGGCAAATACAAGAGTATATGCAAATACAAGGGTATATTGGGGTGATCGAAATCGCGTTTTTGACCCACACGCAACCGACACGGAACCTACACGGAACCTACACGGAACACCCCTTGCAGATTTTTCGGGAAATAGGGCGGGTTGTTTTCTAGGGAACATGTTCACTCTTGTGCTGTCATTCTACTGCTTCCAGTAACTCCCGCGCAGCACTGGGTTCCGACCTGATGTCGGAGCGATCCAGTTCAGCCCGGAAGGAACAGATGTTCACTACCGTGGCCTCCGGCGGCAGTGAGGCACCGCCCCCCTTCCTGTAGTGCTTGTCTACAGGGGACACCGCTAATTTTTGTCAAAGTTCGGCGATTTCCTCCTTTACGTAGGAGGGAATGCACCAACACACACCGTTATCGGTACCGTTGAAAACAAGCCGCCTTGTTGGCGTTGCCCAGCACTCGCACCATGTTCGCCACCCTCGCCCAGCGTCGCCCAAGTTGGCTTGTATTTGGTGGGGGTTGTAGTGTAGTTGGGCATTCCAACCCCTTCTGTCCTACCACTTCCCCTGGACCAGCCACAGCCAATCCAACCAATCAAGGTATGCCAATCGAGCCCACCAAACCGCGGCAGCACTGGTGGGCCTGGAGGCAGACGTCTTTAGACGCAACGCAACCCTGCAGGGTAGCGGTTTACTGCAGGATTTGGCCCACATGATGATCACGGGAGTGGTGGAGACAGGCACCCCATGGCGAAAATGACCCCACGACCCGCACAGATTCCAACGTTCAAAAGAACGGGGTTTTTGGAAGATGAGGGGGTCCCGCTGGGTGGGTGGTGTGGGTCGGCGAGCTGCCTCCTCCAGTCACTTTTTGCTTGTCAGTGTCCGAGAAGCAAAAGTAGAGCCCAGTGCGCTGGCCAACAAGCAGCGCAGGTCATCAGGATACGCACACTTGTAGAAGGTTGAGCTCGGGTAGCGTGGGATACTGTGCAGTTGCAGTGAAAAACTGCAGCGAAAAAAACTCGAATTTTTTAGGTGGGGACCCCTACCACCCACACGGAACCCACACGGAACCTACACGGAACCTACACGGAACCCGGTTCTCGATCACCCCATTATATGCTAATACAAGAGTACTCCAGAAATCGCGATTTTAAAAAGTTCACCGAGCAAATACAAGAGTATACTCTTGTATTTGCATACTAGACTTTTGGAGAACTTTTGTGGGGTTTTCATCGTATTTTGTACTTCCAATGACCTCCCCCAGGCCAGTGGGCCTCCTGTCTGGAGTCGTCACGGTCGGGTGGGAGTCGCCTCGGGGTGGGAACGGCCAAGAGGACGCTCGTATTGTCTCTTCGGCGCCGCTGCCCCATGAGGGCCCACCCGGAGGCCACATTTCTAGTATGCAAATACAAGAGTATATACTCTTGTATTTGCATACTAGACAACTTTTCAGCTAAAAAACAGTTTTTGAAAACCCTGAATTACGTAAGCTGGCACGGTGAATAGAAGAGTATACCCTTGTATTTGCCCCCCCCCCAGTAATGACCGTCACAAAAAAAATCGTACTTTACGAGCGCGCCTCCTTTCTTTCGAAACCCCCTGCTGAGGCTGTTTGAAGCGAAAAGTCAATCCCGGTCTTTTCCAGGACCACCCTCACGCTGGAAGCCGGGGATTGCGCCTGCTGATACTGAGAGCAATCTTCGCGACGACGCGTTGAAAAGAGCGCGGAATAGCCTCCGAACAAAAGATGGTCGGAGAGCCCCCCAAAGGGACACTCAAAGTTGTGAGGCAAGCTGTGTTGACCACAACCCCCCCCCCCCCCCCTCCTCCACCACCTCCTCCAAACCTCCTCGTGCCACGTGACAAGCGTCTGGACAAGCGCACACCCACCCACACCCCATAGCTCTACACAACTACCCCCACCCCATTCCCCCCCCAACTTGCCGAAATGCAGAAGCACCAGCCACAGGCCAACAGCGGGGGCATCAGGCACTGCAGGCCAAAGCGGAGGGGGCTGTCCCATGCGATGCTGAAGCAGGTCTTCCCTTCGCACCCCGTCAACCCGACGGGACGGGGCCCTGCTCATTGGTGGTCTCCGATCAGGTCTGTGCGGATGCAGATCGACACGCCCGGCATCGACAGCGAGGACATCGCTGTGGCTGTCAACGCCATGATGGAGCACAGGGGCCACGGGACGTGCCGCCGCACCCCCGGCTCGCCACCAGAGCAGGCCCCTGCGTGCGACAGCGCCAGCGCCAGCGCCAGCGAGCCCGCTGCAGAGATGCCCGACCTCCTGCCCGTCATCCCGGATCTGGTTCCCGATTCCCCTCCCGCCGCACCCCAGGGGCTGGACACGCCGCAGACCCCGTCACCGAGGTTCCCCACTCACGCGGCACACCCGCGCTGCGTGTCTCCTCAGCAGCAGCAGCAGCAGCAGATGCTGATGATGCACAACCCCTACCCCAGGTCGCTGTCTCCCGAGTGGCGAGGGGAGACCTTCGGGATGCCGGACCCTGCCATGCAGTGGAGCGTGTTGCTGTGCCCTCCGCCGCACTTCACAGGGCTTGGGCCCGTCTCGTATATGACGTACGTCGACACCGCAGGCGCGGCGCGGTTGTTGGGGTAGGCGTGGGGTGGTGTGATGTTGCGGGTCAAGGAGGAGGAGGGGGGGGGGGGGAGGGAGGAGATATCGCCTCCCCCTGGAGCTGGACACCTCCAGACCCTCTCGTGGCGCCGTGCGTGTGACCCCCTCTCCTCAAGGGGAACGTGATGACGGCCAGACAGGCCGAGGGGAGGTGTTGTGGCGGCAGGATTCTTGCTGATGTTTTGGGAGGAGGGGGGGGGGGGGTGTCTTCGGGGTGTGGTGTCCGCAATTTCTCTCGGTAAAAGTTTCGGCGGTTTCCGCCTGCGCTCGCTATAGTGGAGGGGAAAATGCACCGCTAACAAACGCCACCGTTTTATTTTGGCACCGCCGCAGCGAAGACCCCTTCTTCGTCTCGCTTCTATATAGCACCCCCCAGGCCCCATCGCTTCTTTGCGCGGATATATTTCGCGCGAGCGTCTCAGGGCTGACGTGGGGGGGGTGGGGTCGTGGGGGAGGGAAGGGCACAGAACGGTGCCCCCCCGGCATGCAATCTGCATGTCGCAGTCTCATGCACCTCTTGTCTTGGATTTTCTTTCCACCGCAAGGGGTTATTTTTTCATTTTTTGCTGTTCGCTTCCCCCCCCCCCCCCCCCCGTTTTTTTGTTGTTTGTTTGTTATCGCTTTTGCATCCCTGCATGCGGAGCGGGAAGCCGTTACACGCAGTGTCGCCTCCGCTGTGCCCCGGAGAATTGCCGTGCCCCCAAGGGTACGGCACTCAGGTGACTTCGGCACGGACAGGATGAGAGAGAGCGGTCTCTGAGCTCCTCTGGTGGCAGCACTGCTCATTCACATGTCATGACATGTCACGAATTATCGAATGCCGCTCTGGCAAGGAAGGCTCCCTGCAACCCCCAATCCCAGGGCTTCAGCCACAAGCCATTTGTTTGCTGAGTATTGCACCATGTGTTCGGGTCGTGCTGCTCGAGCTCCGATGTTGATGCGGCCCGAGCATGCCGCTGTGGAGGGCACACAGCCCCACCCCCACGCGCCGTCCCGAGGCATCCACCATCAGGCACACACAAACACCATCACCCCCCGCGCCCCTTCTCGCATCTCCCACCTCTAGATTCACGCCCTCCCGCCCTCCCCGCAGCCTCTCGGAATATCCGGTGGTGCGCTCCGCGCCCATTGCCCCCCGCCCCCCCCTGCGCGGCTGTTCCCGTTCACCCTCCCTCTCAACCGCTTGTGTCCCCCTTGTACTTTACTGAATTGGAAAAATGGTGTTCACACTTCTGATCGCTGCGGACCTCCACGGGACGAAGACCAACTATGAGGTTGAGTTTGCAGCGCAGCCGACGATCCCCGACCTGCACCGCAAGGTCGAGCAGGTCTTCGGGTCCGAGCATGCCGCACGTGCGCCTGCCGGGAACCCTTCGACCTTCGCGATTGACAGGATGCAGATCTTCGACGAACGGGTATGTTGGCGGTGTGGAACGGAAAAGGGAAAAACACAATGAAATGCCGCAGTAGTGTGGGCAGGGCCTGGAGCAAGCAGGCACGGTGGGATCTTGTAAATTTTACATGTATAACTACAAGTATATACATGTATTATACATGTATAATACTTGCATGTCAACTATTATACATGTATAATACATGTATATGCCTGAAATATACATGTAAAATACATGTATATCAAGTAAAAATACATGTATAATACTTGCATGTCAACTATTATACATGTATCTTTACTTGATATACATGTATTTTACATGTATATTTCATGCATTTACATGTATTTTACATGTATAAGGAGGGTGTCCGGTACTCCGGATTTTCCTGATTTTTCCCGATTTTCCGAAAGTTTTGCCACTGGTTGACACAAGGGCAAATTTCGAGCAAAATCCGAAAATCAGGAAAAATCGGGAAAAAACAGGAAATCCAGGGGGGGCCACCGGAGACCCTCCCCGAAAAAATCCGATTTTTTTGGGTCGAAAAAAAAATTTTTTTTCCGACCCGAAAATCTGTATCTGCGGACTGCCACACTCTGAAAAACCGAAAAATTTCCGAAAAAAATCGAAAATTTTGGCCTTTCCTGGCCTGTGTGGTCCCAAAGGGCCCAGGTTGCCCGGTTTTTCTCCCAAAAACACCCCAAAAATTTTTCCGCCGTTTCACCCCCCCAGAATCTAGGAGGGTGTCCGGTACTCCGGATTTTCCTGATTTTTCCCGATTTTCCGAAAGTTTTGCCACTGGTTGACACAAGGGCAAATTTCGAGCAAAATCCGAAAATCAGGAAAACGGTTTTTCAGAGTGTGGCAGTCCGCAGATACAGATTTTCGGGTCGGAAAAAAAAATTTTTTTTCGACCCAAAAAAATCGGATTTTTTCGGGGAGGGTCTCCGGTGGCCCCCCCTGGATTTCCTGTTTTTTCCCGATTTTTCCTGATTTTCGGATTTTGCTCGAAATTTGCCCTTGTGTCAACCAGTGGCAAAACTTTCGGAAAATCGGGAAAAATCAGGAAAATCCGGAGTACCGGACACCCTCCTAGATTCTGGGGGGGTGAAACGGCGGAAAAATTTTTGGGGTGTTTTTGGGAGAAAAACCGGGCAACCTGGGCCCTTTGGGACCACACAGGCCAGGAAAGGCCAAAATTTTCGATTTTTTTCGGAAATTTTTCGGTTTTTCAGAGTGTGGCAGTCCGCAGATACAGATTTTCGGGTCGGAAAAAAAATTTTTTTTTCGACCCAAAAAAATCGGATTTTTTCGGGGAGGGTCTCCGGTGGCCCCCCCTGGATTTCCTGTTTTTCCCGATTTTTCCTGATTTTCGGATTTTGCTCGAAATTTGCCCTTGTGTCAACCAGTGGCAAAACTTTCGGAAAATCGGGAAAAATCAGGAAAATCCGGAGTACCGGACACCCTCCTAGATTCTGGGGGGGTGAAACGGCGGAAAAATTTTTGGGGTGTTTTTGGGAGAAAAACCGGGCAACCTGGGCCCTTTGGGACCACACAGGCCAGGAAAGGCCAAAATTTTCGATTTTTTTCGGAAATTTTTCGGTTTTTCAGAGTGTGGCAGTCCGCAGATACAGATTTTCGGGTCGGAAAAAAAATTTTTTTTTCGACCCAAAAAAATCGGATTTTTTCGGGGAGGGTCTCCGGTGGCCCCCCCTGGATTTCAGTTCTGCTCGTTCTGACCGTGGAGGTGGTCTCCTGCGACTGCGTCGGTTTCTTGGCTGCCCCGTGTCTGCAGTTCCACTTGTGTCATGGACTCGTTGTGGGTACTGGTGCTCTGCAACATTTTCGCTGCTGCTCGTTAGTTCCGTCCCGTTTCATTCCCAGCTGCTCAGGGAGAGCTGCCCTGTGTTTGCCGCAAAGGGCGCTGC
The DNA here is from genome assembly GCA_963210315.1 of Rhynchopus euleeides. Lineage (NCBI taxonomy): Eukaryota > Euglenozoa > Diplonemea > Diplonemida > Diplonemidae > Rhynchopus > Rhynchopus euleeides. The sequence goes on from OY723269.1 coordinate 1,729,411, forward strand.
TGATCCTTGTTCCTCATCGCGTTGTGACTCCCATTCAGCCTGGCGGGGCAGTCTTCAGCGTTCAAACTACCTGATAGTTCCCGAAGTTCGCGGATTCCGCCGCTCATCTTGCACCATATGGGCACCAAGCCGGCAACGATAGCCTGTTGCGTTGAGGCGCCATCGGCTGTCTCCCGGAGCATTTCCAACCTCACATCCGTGAGGCCACCCAGGTTTGTGGGTTCCATAAAGAACTCAGGCGGGTGCCGCTCTCGTACCCCCGCATGCCTCACCCGCCGCGAACGAGGGAGGCCGCCACGCATGAGGAGCTTCTCTTCGCCACCTCCCGCTGCTCGTCAGTCAGGGAGCTACACCCCGTTTTTTCGGTTGAAGTTTTTTCTGATCAGAGTTGCACCCACCGTTTCTCTCCGTCCAGCCCGAGAATGTCGAACCCTGAAAAATCGACAACACCGCACATCCTGCACCTGAGACGCGGCTTCCTTATCTGAGGGGCCGCGTCCAAATACACGGACTTTGCTAAACTGGACCCAACTCCCCACACCCTTTTTTTTGCCATTTTTTCAAAAAATCCCCCAAAATTTTCCAAATTTTTCAAAAATTTCCTAAATTTAGGACACCCTCCTAATACTTGTCATGCAAGTATTATACATGTAAAATACTTGCATGACAAGTAAAATACTTGCATGCAAGTAAAATACATGTATTTTACTTGCATGCAAGTATTTTACTTGTCATGCAAGTATTATACATGTATTTTACTTGTCATGCAAGTATTTTACATGTATAATACTTGCATGACAAGTATTATACATGTAAAATACATGTATATCAAGTAAAAATACATGTATAATAGTTGACATGCAAGTATTATACATGTATTTTTACTTGATATACATGTATTTTACATGTATATTTCAGGCATATACATGTATTATACATGTATAATAGTTGACATGCAAGTATTATACATGTATAATACATGTATATACTTGTAGTTATACATGTAAAATTTACAAGATCCCACCGTGGGCCCCCCCCTGCCCCCCCCCCCCCCGGAAGGAGGGATTGCGGGTCTCTCGTGGGTAGCAGACGTAGGTCACAGTATATGTGTATCCTTTCGCCACCCCCCGCACACACAGGTGGAGCTGTGGGTCGACCTGCTGAGCAGCACGCAGCTGCAGGACTTCAGCCAGATTTACGTGTTCCAGCCGGAGACGATGTGGCACAAGGAGGTGCAGTCCAAGCTCCCCCCTGCCGTGAGGTATGTGGCACTGCACCACCCAAAAGACTCACTGTGTGTGTGTGTGTGGTTGAGCCGTATCCCCCCTTGCCACACCGCCCTCTGCTCTCCCCTTCATGCTGATCCGATTCTCACAGGGCCCCCCAGCTCCTGGTGGCTGGCGCTGGTGTGGTTGGCGCAGTGCCGGTGGTGCCTGCGATGTCTGCTGCCGTGGCGGCAAACGCGGCGGCAAATGCCTCCGTTGCTGCTGCCAACGCCGCAGCGGCCAACGCAGCGCTGGTGCACCACCAGGTGTCGCCGCGCCGTGTGACGGAGTCTGCGGTGCCGCCGATCGCCCCCATTCCTGTGGCATCCGCCTCTGCCAGCCACACGCTGCTGCTGCGCTCCGGCGCCGACGCGTCGCACGAGGAGAAGGTGTCCATGGTGTTCGACGAGATGGACGCGAAGAAGATCCGCGCCGTCGACATCAACGAGTTCCAGACCTTCCTCGTCAACCTGCAGTTCGAGTTCTCCGTCCCCATCATCTCCGACCTGTTCACCAAGGCCGACTCCAACCGCGACGGCACCATCAGCTACCCGGAGTTCCAGCGCTTCGCGGAGAGGTACCCCACCCTGCTCGACGCGATGCACTACCGCGCCAGGGAGTACTGGCAGGACGTGCGGCAGAAGGAGGGCATCGAGGCGGCACGCCGCCTGCTCGACTCGCTGAGGGCACGCGAGTCCGACGCACGCGCCGCGTCTGCGCAGGCTGCGACGGAGACGTCCGCACAGGAGGGCCGCCTCGCTGCGCAGGCACAGGCAGTGGCGCAGGCTGAGCAGCGCGAGAACGAGGCGCTTGCGGTGCTGGATGCTGCGCGTGTGGAGACGGAGCGTGCCCGGGCCGAGGTGGCAGCGCGGTGCGCAGAGGAGGCAGCGGCACGCGACGTGGAGCGTGCGAAGCAGCTGCAGCACGCGGAGGCGCAGCGCGAGGTGGAGGCCGCAGAGGCACGCCTGCGTGTGCAGGAGTCGGAGCAGGCACATGCCGAGGAGCGTCTGAAGGAGATCGAGCGCCTGCTGATGGAGCAGCAGCGCGAGGTGGAGGCGCAGCGCTGCAACACGGTGCGTGCCAGGGCGGATGTCGCGACGGCGCAGGGCGTGGAGCAGCAGGCGGCGATGATCTCCGCCGAGGCCTCGAAGGATGTGCACATGGCGGGGGAGCGTCTCAGCCTTGCCAAGGCGGATCTGGCCCGCGCGCAGGACAGGGAGAGGGACTGCACCGCGGCGCACCTCAGCGCCAGGGAGACTACCGCGCACCAGCGCGTGCAGCGCGAGCGTGAGGAGCAGGAGCTGCTGATCTGCCGCGAGCGTGAGGCGGCGAAGCGCGCCATCGAGGCGGAGGCGGCGCGTGCTGTGGAGGCGCAGGAGGCGATGTGCCGCTCCCTGGAGCAGGAGAACCTGGACCACCTGGCGGCGCGTGCCAAGGTGCAGACGGAGGAGGCCCCGCTGATCGACCAGGAGGTGCGCCTGCGCGAGCAGCGCGACACCCTCGAGGCACGCGAGGCACAGCTGCGCGACGAGGCGGGTGCCTTCACGGCTCGCACCACCGGCACGCGGGGTGTCGCCTCGCCGCGTGCCCACTACGCCTCGGCACAGGCCGCACACGCGCAGGTGCACGCCCAGGTTGCCCAGGTGCACGCAAACGCACACGCAAACGCGCAGGCAGCAAGCGCTGCTGCGCATGCCACCGCGGCACACGCCAGCGCCCACGCGCACGCACAGGCGTACCTGTCAGCGGCAAGCCCCCTCAAGGCAGTGACGCCTGAGCGTGTGGTGGCTGGTTCCCCGCGGAGGCAGTTTGGCAGCCCGCTCTCGGTATGGCATAGGCAGTTGGTTTAGGGGGGTGGGGGTGATTCTTTTGTGGCAAAGAAAGGGGGAGAAAGTATGAAAAGGCGGGCACCACCACGTTGCATCACCCGACACAGCTGAAGTGATCTTGCCGATGGCATGGCGCAGTGATGACCTGTTGTTGATAGCCTCGCACCGTGTGCACCCGATCTTGTATGGCGTGCCCGCCGCTAGACGTGACTCTTGTACCGCCCCCCCTGCCCACGCAACTTCCCGCCCACTAGAGATTCTGACTATGATCCGCTGTCCCTGCAGGGAAAAAAATGGGGATATGTCCCACGGACTCATCCAATGTTCGAGCTTCAAGGTTGTAGGCAGGCCAGGTTTTGTGTAGCTCGTGGCTGAGCTTGTTTCAATGCCGTGATGGTTCTGCCTACAACAAGAAAAAAATGCTGATTTGAGGGGGGGGGGGTGAATTCAAGTGTGTGCAGAAACAACTGATGTCTGAGAATGGCGCACGAGTTTAAGCCACACAGAGAGCAACACAACAACAACAATATCTGACACCGGCCCCAAAAGACGGAATCCGTCATCGGAATTGGAAAAAGAGGGGGGGGGGGTGGGCGGTGTTTTTTGGAACAACTTATGTCTATATCGATGAGTATTTCTTGTGTTGATTGAAGTATTCCCCATCCCCCGATGCTGTGTTTCCTCCCCCCCCCCCCCTTTCCCCCAGTTCCCATTTCTCCCCACCCCCCCCTCCTCCCTCCCCCCTCCCCACCTGATAACCTGTGTTGTGCTTGAAGTATTGTTTTCCACCCCCCCCCTCTCTCCTACCACACCTTCCCCCCGCCCCGCTTCGATGCGCGTGTTTGCGAAACACAGCTCAGCGCTCCTCAACCCCACCCACCCTCGTTCTCTTCCCTGACACCCCACCACGCCACCACACCTCCACCACCTTCACCGTGCTGTCCATAGTGCAACATCTCGCCAGCACACACGCATACAAGCGCTAGGCCCGGCAACGGGCGTTGTTGTTTGCATGCAAAGACTTTCGCCATCCAGGCTGTGTCGTTCCTGGCAATGCGCGTGATTTTTTGCTATAACCTGCTCAGGTCACGGTAAAAAAGACTGTTGGCAGCGCACGTATGGACACCCATACACGTACAGGTGCGCACAAACAAAAAGATCCGCTTGTGCAACACATTTTCCCCCTCACACACACACACCCGCACTCACACCATGGCTGCCCCAAGGACTGCCGAGCGCTTCAGAGTGCGCGACATCGATGTAGACAACCTGATGCCTCTCCAATTGGTGAACGGGTACGAGCCGGTGGCACCTAAGGAAGGGTGCGCGTTCCCCGAATGCACCACCGCCCATGATGGGCCGGTTGCAGGGAACTGTGCGGTGTGTGGCCTCGGGGAGTACACCAGCTGTATGGAACAGCTCCTCCCGGAAGGAACGCTGCGGGCGTTCCAGGTGGCCAGGGAGGACGGGAGGCGTGTGTGCCCCGTCTGCTCTTGAATCCATGAGGGGTCCAAGAGCGAGCCCCGCCCGGAGGCGGGGCTCCTCCCACCAGTGACTGTGCACCCTGATGGTGCCGGCCACAATACTGAGGGATGGGGAAACCTGGAGTTCCTGGATGACATGGACTCGCAGAGGCTGAAGGAAGTGATCCTCCTCATGGTGAGGAAGGTGACCAACCTGGAGGCTGAGCTGCGCCGGGACAGGGCTAGCCGTGATGTGGGTGCCATTGACATCCAGCGGGTTGTCACGTGGACGTCTGCGGTGCAGAGCGAGGCCGGCCGGATGATGCTGCGCTCCAAGTGTGCGGTGTCGTTCAACGAGTCGGGCCTGCAGAATGGCGACCCCAACGCTTTCCATGTGCGGGAAGGCCTTACGGCATTCGACAACCTGGATTTGGGATTCAGGATGTGCCGGGACGGGGCGGCCCCAGACAGCACGGCCATGGAGCTGTTGCATAAAAATGTAGTGACCCTCCAAGCCATCAAACTGGGTTCGCTCGGTTTGGGGGCGAGGAGACACTACGAGGACAAGGCCAAGCGCATGGCTTGGACCAAGTTCTCTGCGGAATGGCAGGTTCGAATTGAAGGAGACGCACGGGCAGTCGCAGCGAGCGACCTGAAGGCAAAGGAGGCAAAGGAGGCGAAGCCTGCACCCCCGCCGCCCCACCATCAACACCGCAGCAACCCCTACCCGCAGAGGCGCCCCATCCAGCTGTTCAACAACAGGGGCCCTCGGCAGGCGGGAAAGTGACAGCCGCCTGTGCCTCCCTCCTTGTCCCTCCCTCCCCTCCCCTCAACCCCTCCCCCCACCCCCCCAACTCCATCCCCCCGCCCCGTGCATGACTCCAACCCTGGCAAACCCTCCCCCCCCTCCCCCTGTGTACGAGCAGTGGCGGCCGGTCTTCGACCGTATCAAGTCGCGAAAGAAAGAAGGGATCGAACCGGACGCGATCGAGGATCTGAAGGACCTGACGTTGAAGAGGATACGCAGCGCATACGCCTCCCCTCAGCCTTTCCTCTCGGTGCTGAAGAGGGCGGATGCCTTTCGGAGCACCCTTCAGGCCCACGATCCCACCATTGGCAACGACATGGCGTATCTGATGTGGGTGGAATGGAAGATGCAACAGGGCCACTTCCAGGCCTCGTCAGCAAATCAAGCAATTACGTTCTACAGAATGGCACGGGTGGGTCAGGTGTCGGCGTACACGAAGGGCCTGAGCCCCCTGTTCAAAGAGTTCGACCGGCTGGAGGCCAAGCGGGCAGCGACACCCCCGGTGGCTACCATCCTCAGTGCAGCGAGGTCGGGCCAGACAGTCGATCATCACGCCCTGTTGCTTCAGGTCAGTATCGGTGCACGGTTTGTGGACCTGGTCCGGCTTCGGGCGAAGCATGTGCGGGTGCAGGGGGAGAGGATCGTGATCACCTTGGCGGGCGGCAAGACAGATCGCAAGTCCCTCGGACAAACACTGAGCTTTCCCCGATCGGCGGAGGTGGCGAGCAGTCTCCTCAACAGGGTGGGAAGCACAACCCCCGAGGGCTACGTGTTCCCCGAGTTGGAGTACCGGACATACCTCAGCTTTACGAAGACGGGACTTTTTTTTTTGCGTGCCTGTTTTCGTTTTGTAGACCCCACGCAAACCCCCACCCCACCCAAGGCCTACCTGTAAGGCCATCCCTGTTGCCCCATCGCCCGCCTCCCCCCCGTATCCAACCTGTCGTGTTGGTTCTCTATCCCCTACTACCCATACCCACTCCCATGTAAATGAAAAGTGAAATAACGCACGCACGCACCCCCTCCCCCGTGAGATGAAGAGAAAAGGTGGGCGGGGGTTTTGTTTTTTTGGAGGTGGGTTTGTGATCTTTTTGTTTTGTACGAACGGTGCACCGCAAATGTGTTGTGTGTGGAGGGGGAGTTGGTGGTGCCGGGTGTGTTATTTTTCAACCAGTTTACGAGCGACGAAGCGTAGCGAAGTCGCGAAGTCGCGAAGTAACGAAGGAAATCGTACGACTGAAGATTTTTTAGGATCACCTTCATGCCACTTCACAGGGGCTTACACAGCCGTTGACACATGAGTGTGCGCTCAACAAAAAGCAGCCCGGATCTGCCTTTTTTGCAGTTGCTGGGCAGGGTGTTTCTCTTATTATAGCGAAAGGAGTACGGATTTTATTGCTTCCTCCTTGCTGCGAGAAACAGGCTTGGGGTTGCTGCAGGATTTGTCCTCCTCATTTTATAGGAGAAAAATTGTCAAGCTTTTATCGAAACAACGCAGTCGATCGCGAAGACCCCCTCTGTATTCACACAGCTGCCGGACAGGAGCGCTCCGACTGTATAACGGAGAACTGGAGTGCTGGAGGGGATTCTTCTGCCAAGGGTGGATCGTGCCCACCCCGAAAATTCGGCAGGAAAAAAACGGACGCAGTTTCCCCCGCCACCCCCCTCTCCACCCACCCCCCCTGTTCTGATCCCCCCCCGCCGACTCAAACCTGCCCCGTGGGTAGGTTTGGTGGTGGGCCGGCCGATCTTGTACCCCACCCATTCTCTCCCCCCCACCCCCACACTCCACCCACTGTCAACGCTCCGTGTCCTCTGATTTTCTGGGCTGTGTACGTGTGCCAGCGAGGGGTTTTATATTTTTTTTGAGACCCCGATTATATGTTCCTCTCTCGCGCTGGCTTTTGAAGGGATTTCAAGTTTTTTTTTAGATTTTAGTGAGCCGGACAGAGAGCCAAACCGCCGAGATAAAGCGCGAGAAATTGGGGGAAAAAACCCCCCCTCCCCCCGCCCCGGTGCTTCCGAAGCGCCACCCCTACACGCTTTTAGTTGTAAATTCTGTTGGAAACCAAACGGTGCCTCCCCACCCGCGCGTGGTTCTTCCTCTTTGTTGAGATGATACTGTAACTTACGTTGTACATGTTCCACTTGCGGGCTTCGATCACGGGGACCCGAATTACTCTGCATGTGTGCGGCGTTCTGCCCCTCTGTATTTTCCACCTGCCGCCGAAGAGTATCAGACCAAGAGTCCACCCATCCCACATCTACATCTTCATTTGTCTTTTTTACTAGAATCCGCAAAGATAAGGCGTTGACTGCGCGCCAAACCCGGTAGAATCTGCCACAATATCAGCTGCCCGGTTTCGACCCCCACCGGGCCACCCTTTCAATTTCATTTTGACTCCCCCCAAGTATGCCTGGGACTTTGGCCTTTTTGGGCCCAAAAAGGGGTCGGGATTCCACTTTTTCTCCAAGGGTTTTTTAGGGGGGGAAATCCCTCCCAAATGGCGCGCAATCCCTCGCGGGCAAGAAAATCCCCCCATCCCCGCCACACAACCAGTGTGAGTGTGGTGTGTGGGTATTGGACGCCCTGTATGATGAGAGATAGTGGCAACACAACAGCAACATGCCAGGCAAGGGGAGCCAAAAATGGGTTTTCGGGGCGTTATTGCAACGACCCCTTCCTATGCCCCAGCGGCACAAGCTCGAGGATTTGGTTGCTCGACATACAGGGGGGTCTGGGGGGCGGAGCCCCCCAGCCGCCGGAGGCCACGGTAGTGAGTATCTGTTCCTTGCGCCGTAGTGGGAGCGCGTGGGAGTTGCGGGCGTACAGATTCTGTGTGAGTTGGCTGCGTCCTCCTGAGGCTACTGAGAGTGGTCTGGGTCCCATTCGCTGATGTGAACCCAAAGTATGCCACAGCTGAAACAGCCCAAGGACTTGGCTACAAGACAGGCACACGCTCCAGCCTATGATACAGGGGGGTCTGGGGGGCGGAGCCCCCCAGCCGCCGGAGGCCACGGTAGTGAACGCCTGATCCTGACCGGGGAACAACGCCGGGTTTTGGCTGGAAAAACCGAAAAAGGGGCGGGTGTCCGGAGGATTCATCCTCATCCCCCACTAGAATACCACCTGCCCCCGAAAAACTTCACCCAGAAAAACCTGTGGGGAAAAAATCCCACCTAAGAAACCCAAGGAGAAAAATAAAATTCCCTCCCTGCAAAAACCCTAAGAGAAAAAAACTGCAATCCTGAATCGGGACTTGGACTTCACATTTAGCTTCATACTTGACTCCCCCCCCCCCTTTTTTTTGTTGCCGCATCATCAGTGTTCCCGCTAAGGCCGATGGGCCGGTCATTTTTGTTTTTGGGATTTTTGGATTTCCCCCCCCCCCCCTTCCCGTTCAGTGAAAATTTTTCTCGGGCGCGCTTCGCGCGCCCGAGACTACGCGGGAGATGGCCAGTCTTGCAAGAAGGACTTGCGAGACAGGCACACGCGACAGGGGGGGTCTGGGGGGCGGAGCCCCCCAGCCGCCGGAGGCCACGGTAGTGAACATTTGTTCCTTGCATATCCCATCATTGCCCGCCTCTTTTTGAGATTCGCTTTGTGGGTTCACCTGCATCTTGAAGTCGCAGCTCTTCCCACAAGAGGGATGTTCCTCCGACATGGGTTGTGAGCATGCCAGGCCTGGTGCCAGCTGCAGTGGATGTCCAGTAATCTCCGATGTTTTCCTGCAGCTGCTACGCGAGGACACCTGAAGTATCACAAAAGCTCTGTATTGTTTCAGTGGCCAGTCAGGTTTGTAGTGGGGGCTTCGCCCCCACCACAAACCTGACTGGCCCACCTGCCCAGGACCCACCAGTCAGATATGACCGGTCATATATGACCGACCCCCCCTCCGGTCATATATGACCGGCACGTTTTTCAGACCCCTTTTTTTTGGTCATATATGACCGGTTTTTTTCTTAGCGGGAGCACTGCGCATCATTCATTTTATAAAACCCATCTCTCGCTACCGAAACATGTCCCTTCAGATCAAGGTTATACCCCCACACCCACCCACCCACCCCTACCCCCCCTCCCCCTCCCCACCTCGCCCAAGGGATATCCATTCCAAGAGAACTGCGGCGGCAATTGCCGGGTCCAACCCAGGAAAAAAAATACATTGGGGCCAGGCGCCTTCGCTGCACAGGGCACATGGGTGCGGGAAAATGGTGTGCCGGACTGCGTCTTTATCGGTGCCGCATGCAACATGTTTTCTTTTTTGGGGGAAACCTGTGGGTTTTGGTCACATGCGACCCTCGCTTTGCCAAAGTGCCCCTCCCCCCTCGACCCAGCTCTTTAGTTGCCAAGGGAGGAGCGGTGTGTGTTGTCTGTCTGTGGTTGTGATTACGGTAGCCGAGCTCCCGCCCAACGAAATCGATCGGCTGTCGTGGAGGAGGGGGCTGTGTGGGAGGGTGGGTATTGGCGGGGTTGGAGAATGCAGAGCCAGCCGACAGCTCTCTCCCCACCTCCCTCTCCACCCCCCCACATCGCTTTGGAGTTTGTAACAGCGCAGGAAACTTTTCTGTGCAGATCATGCAGGACGCACCGCGCCCCTGCATCAGGTCTGTGTGGGGGTGTTCTTGCGATCGACGACCAAACCCGCTGGTTCTTCTCTCCCCTGACTGGTTTGCAGACACAAAGCTTTGGCGCGTTGGCATTTACGAGTTCCGAGATACGGAGCCATATCGTCACACCTTCCATGCCACTTCTTCACATGGGACTTCCACAGCCTGTTGACACAGGAAGTGTTGCGTGCAACGAAGGCCACCACCACCACCCACCCACCCACCCACCCCCCACCACTGAACCAGACACACAGACACCACCTGCATTGAACAGGAGGTGCAGGTGGGGGGGGTCTATCTCCCCACCCCCCACTCCACCCTCCCCCCTTCAAAACACAGAAGGGCCTCCGGAGGGGGGGTGGGTGGGCCCCCCCACCCATCCCCTTCCTGATACCCCCCCTTGCGGTGACGCCTTTGCCGGGTGGTGCATGACGGGCGCTGGTGTTGCGACGGAACGCAGCCCTTTGTCGTTAACCCCAAGCATGAGCTTTAAGAAGGCGGCGGGGACTGTTGTCGGGTCGAGCCCTTCTGTGCCTGCGCGAGACATAGATGAGCTTGAGGGGAGTGTGAACACCGAAGAACTCAGGCGCGATAGGGAGGAGAGGAAGCCGTTCAAAGCTGGGGACCCCACACGGCATGAGATCACTCTTCTCGGGTTCACGGTCAACGCGGGATACCTCAGCCTCTTGGTCCTCGTTGCGCAGAACGCCTCTCTGGTCCTCTTGACACGATGGTCCCGCTCTCACAGCCCTGACAAGGGGGGGCACCTCTACCACAGCAGCACCCTGGTGCTTGTGGCGGAGCTGATTAAAATGCTTGTCTGCCTCGTCCTTCTCTGGGTGGAGATGGAGGCAGGCGCGTCGTATCTCCCCCGGCTGTACAGCACCGTGTTTTCAATGGAGACGGTGAAGCTGAGCGTGCCGGCCCTCCTGTTCACGTTACAGAATCTCCTGCTGTTCGTCTCCCTTAGCAACCTCGACGCGATGACCTTCCAGCTCCTCTCGCAGATCAAGCTTCTCCTCGCCGCGCTCTTCAGCGTCTGGCTCCTCGACAGATACCTGACGTGTGTGCAGTGGACCTCGGTGGTCATGCTGACTGCGGGTATCGTCATTTCTTCTCAGGGGCAAGGCAGTGAGAAGGCAGCTTCGGCGTCGCAGAACATGCTTCTGGGCATCGTGGCCTGCGTGGTCAGCGGGACGTCGAGCGCATTTGCCTCTGTCTATTTCGAGAAGATTCTGAAGACCACAAAGTTCTCCATCGCTGTGCGCAACATACAGCTTGGCATCTTCTCCATCGTGCTGTCGGTCATCAGCATATTTATCGTCGACGGTGTGCCTGAGCGTGACTTCCATTTCTTCCAAGGGTACCACTCCTCGACCTGGGTTCTGGCCTGCCTCCATGCCGGGGGTGGGATTCTCGTCGCTGTTGTCGTGAAATATGCCGACAACATCCTGAAGGGGTTTTCGACTGGCGTCGCCATCATTGTATCCGGGGTCTACGCGTCGCTTGCATGGGGGTTTGCACCCTCGGGGTACTTCATAGTCGGGGCCCTGGTGGTGACGCTTGGGACGTCGATATACAACATACCCGACCCACGGCACCCAACTGTTGAGGTATGAAAAGGGGCGTGTTGCTGTGTCGCATTATATCACACTCAACCGTATTGTTGTTTGAGTTAGCGTGCTGGTATCGCGGAGTGGCCCCGAGGGTCCACACCGTGAGAATGTAGACACTCAATCCAGTGACTCCAGCCCATTTCATGGGTGGCTCTGCTTCCTTCAGAGCAAGATTGCCAAGAAGAGGAACGTCAGTCACAAAGTCCCCCGAACCTGGTGGGCCAGCTCTATCGGGCGGGCCGGGTCGCTGACATGTGCAAAATCGGGAACAAAGAGTGGCCACATCGGGGGATGCCGCTCGGGGAACGGGATTCCACCCGGCAGTTAGTTTACTACCCCCCCCCCCCCCCACCTCAGCCCCCCTCAGCCCCCCCTGCCCCGCCATCCCCTCCTCTCTCGGACCCCCCTCACCCCGCACACACCCCTCACAGAAGCTAGCACGAATGATGCCCGGCGGATACCGCATACCGAAGGCCACGCAAGATGTGCTTCCTGTTTGAGCAGATGCACACCTTTTTGCCTTTACCTTTCCCGCTTGGCGTTGCCAACATCCTGGATGGTGTGGGGAATCGTGCGGTAGGGGTACGGCAGCTGTCCACACGGTGGCCTCGCCAGGGGTTTTGACCAGGTGGTTGACCAGACCTGAATTGACCGGGCCCCTGGTCATTGACCAGGCGGGCTGTAGTCCATTTTGCCCTGTACCCCTGGTCATGACCAAGGTCACTGACCAGGCCCTTTCTTCACCAGGGACCATAGCCCTGACTAGGCCATCGTGCAAGAAATGTGATGATCTCACCGCCCCCCCCCCCCCCTCTCCCCCCGGCAAGGGGCGCGCCAAACGTAGTAGGGTGTGGGCTTGGGGTGTCTGTTGGGTGGGTTTGGGTGTGCGAATCGGGGCCATCTGTGCGCCTGACGCAACACGGATTCCCGAAAGCGTAGAGTTAAACAGTAGCAGTGGGCGAGTTGGGGGGGTGGGGGGGTGGGTGGGTCGGTGATCTGTGTGCCTGACAGCGGGGATCACACCAAGACGAGGCTGCCCGGCGCACTCCGGAGGTGTGCCTTATCGCGACACTTAGGAGCCCTGCGATTGAAGGCCACGCGTGTGAGTAGGTGCTGTGACCCACACACACACCCCTGGGACACGACGGCCTCCACCTGCATCAGCGGGTATAATCAAAATATTTCCAGATGTGTGGAGCCCGGAGTGAGAATACTCGGGATAGAGGGGCTGTGGCGGGCAACCTGCATGCGCAGAAGTGATATACGCATGGCAGGCTTACATTTGCGGCATCTCTATCTTCCGCATGGCCTCAATGTAAGGGCACTGTGCTGCCGCACTGTTAGGGATCGGCAAGGTGCCCCGCCCCGCCTCCCGTTTGGGGGGCTGGGGAAGGTGTATACCAGATTGTCTCCTCCTCGACACCTGCGTGTCCCTGTTTCCGCCCCCATTTCTCTGTTTTGGGTGTTTGTGCGGGTTACGCACTTAAAAGAACTCACAAAATAGGATTGCCGGGTTTCTTTTGTTTTGTTTGTGCAACCTGGTCACTGTCACGTTGGGGTGTGGAGTGTGAGGTGAACAAAACATTACTCCCCAGCGCAACCTTTTTCGATCGGAACGCCTTCCGTGAGCACGGTGTTCGGCAAACATGTTGACGTAATCCGAGAAAGTGTGGTGGGGGGGAGGGGGGGAGGGGGCGTGTTTTGTTGTTTTGTTGTTTTGTGTGGGTCCACACAAGAAAGGTAGCGGAACAAGGAACACGAAACAGCAGCCCTCTCGCCAGGGGGCGCTGCGCTACACGGCCAAAAATCGTTCAATCGTTCAAAGCTGTATATGGGGGGTGGGGGGGGTGAGGGGTCGGGGTGTGTATAGCGGGCGAAACAGGGGGGGGGGGGTTGTGGTACACATAAGCTAACATGCAGGACGGACTGTGCGTGTGCGTGTATTGTGTGTTGTGTGTTGTGCGGCAGCAATGTGTGTTTGTCTGCGGCACACACTCTTGGCAAATGCTGGGCTTCCCGAAGCAGGAGTCGGCGGCACGTCTGCGGGGGTGTGGGTCGGGACGTGCGCGCGCTGAACTCGCTGGGACCCGAAGCGGCACTCGATGCTTTCCTGAAGGATTCAGCCTGCATGCGAGGGAGGGGCGCGAGCGGGTGTGAGAGTGCACGCCACACACCCCAACACCCCCCCCCCCCCCAGCGATTTAATGGTTGTTCCGTTAGTTTGGCGTGGCCAACTGGGGAAACTTTCTGTGCCTTTTCGCTGGATCGTGCAGCCCCACTCACACCACTTCATCAGACCGGGGTGTGGTGTACACAAAGAGTCGTCTGCGTTCCAACAAAACAACGTTCGGTAGTAAATTGGTTTGCTGTCCCATTTTTGCTGGCACTTCACGATCCAGCGGGGACACAGATAGTTTTTTTGGTGCATTTATTCCTTCAAGCCTGCCTGTTTTAAGCCTGCCCACCACGCCACACCCACAGGGATGGCTGCACAGAAGAGCAGCGCTGCTGACGCGGCGCATGTCCTGTCAAAATATGAGACCATCCTTTTCGATTGCGACGGCGTGATCTGGTGCGGCAAGGCGCCCATCCCGGGTGTCGACGCTGCAATCCGCACGCTGCAGCGCCTGGGTAAACGCATCTTCTTCGTCTCCAACAACAGCACGAAGGACCGTGCTCTGTACATCGCAAAGCTCGCTGGCATGGGGATTGCTGAGGTTGAGGAGGACCAGATCTTCCACAGCGGGTTTGCGACTGCACAATACCTCAAGTCGCACCGGGAGCAGGGCCTTATGGGCCGCAAGGTCTACGTGTTGGGCGAGGAGGGCCTCCAGCGGGAGCTCCGCAAGGTCGCCGATGTCGAGATTGTGGAGGACGCTGCTGAGTCCGCACCCTACGACCCCGATGCGCTGGCTGCAGAAGCTATCGAGCCTGTCAGCGCCGTGGTGGTCGGGATGGACTTCACCTTCACAATGCGGAAGATGGCGCGTGCAGTGCTGTACCTCTCGCAAGGCGGTGAGGGGGGCACGCAGCGCCCGCAGTTCATCCTGACCAACCCCGACGCGGTGATCCCCATCAACGGGAAGGCCATGCCTGAAGCTGCGACAATCGCGGCGGCAATCAGCGCGAACGTCGGCTACCCCCCTGACGTGACGTGTGGGAAGCCCCACCCGCTGCTCTTCTCCATTATCCAGAGCGCCCACCCCAAGGTGTGCGCCAGCACCACGCTGATGGTGGGCGACAGGATCGACACCGACATCCAGTTTGGTGTTGCCGCTGGCGTGGACACCCTCTTGGTGCTGTCGGGCTTCCAGAAGCTGCAGGATGTCAGCTCCTCCGAGGTCAAACCCACCTACATCTTCGACAGCGTCCCCAGCCTCGTCGATCTGGCAGGTGTCCCCGCATGAGCAGGACTGAATGGGTTGCGGTTGCTGACATTTTATTCCAGTTGTGATTTGCCCTGTTCAGCACACTTCAATGTGGAAAGTGTCGCCTGCTTGTTCGTGCCTCTGGTGATCCGCACTCACGACACCATCATCAGCAAGAGAGTGGGTGTGGAAGCGTCAGCGCATCAAGGAAAAAATGCGCCCTATCACTTCACAGCTACAACCGCTCTGATGAATTTCCTTTTGTTTGTTGCGTTGACGCTTCTACACACAAAACCCTGAACTGATCACACCCTGAGCCTGATGAAGGGTGGGGTTAGTGTATAGAGCACGTTTGGTTGCAGCTGTGGTGGGGCGCTTTCCGCTCACACGAGTGTGCTTAAAAAATATGGAAGCACAAAAGTGCAGAACGACCGTAGTGGCACTTTCCACTGGGGGGGGGGGGGGGGTAGGGGGGGTCTACACGGTGGGATCTTGTAAATTTTACATGTATAACTACAAGTATATACATGTATTATACATGTATAATACTTGCATGTCAACTATTATACATGTATAATACATGTATATGCCTGAAATATACATGTAAAATACATGTATATCAAGTAAAAATACAAGTATAATACTTGCATGTCAACTATTATACTTGTATTTTTACTTGATATACATGTATTTTACATGTATATTTCAGGCATTTACATGTATTTTACATGTATAATACTTGTCATGCAAGTATTATACATGTAAAATACTTGCATGACAAGTAAAATACATGTATAATACTTGCATGACAAGTAAAATACTTGCATGCAAGTAAAATACATGTATTTTACTTGCATGCAAGTATTTTACTTGTCATGCAAGTATTTTACATGTATAATACTTGCATGACAAGTATTATACATGTAAAATACATGTAAATGCCTGAAATATACATGTAAAATACATGTATATCAAGTAAAAATACATGTATAAGGAGGGTGTATGATTTTCCGGATTTTCCTGTTTTTTCCCGATTTTCCGAAAAATTTGCCACTGGTTGACACAAGGGCGAATTTCGAGAAAAATCCGAAAATCAGGAAAAATCAGGTTTTTTTCGGATTTCCGGGATGGTCACCATACGCCACTACCTCTGCCACGCGAGGACCAAGGGGTGGCCCCTCATCCGCCGGGGCAAGCGGAGCCCCCTCCTCCGCCCCCGGCGAGCACCGCACTGACAAAGGCTTTGCTGGAGGGCCGGGCCCCAGGGGGAGGGGACGGTCTGTCCAGGCTGCAACGGTCTTTGGGGATGCAGGAGTGCACGGGGTTCCGTTTCACACCAGGCGACTGCTTCTTCGATGCGGCGGCTTTCATTATGGGAGGCTCGGCGGCGGGCATGCGGAGGCTAGCCGTCCAGGCGGTGCTACGTGACCCAGGCCTTTGTGCTCGGGCCGAGCCGAACAGCGAGTCCTGGGCTGCGGCCATGCGAGTCGAGGGTAGCCGGGACGAGGCTTCTTGGGCGGACCAGGTAGCAGTACATGGACTTGCGCTGGGGTCGGGGTGGGCTGTGGTGGTCCTATCTGATCAAGCGCCCCCCACGGTCCACCGCCCCCGGGTGAAGCCTTTCGTCGGAGTGCTTGGAGTCAAGCATCAGGGAAAGCACTACACCCCCCTTTTGGTGCCCCCACCTCTGGCGGAGGCAGTGTCTGCCCTCGCCCCCTCGCCGGTGTTGGGGCGGACTGGCTGTCCAGGGGGGGAGCAGGGCCTCCCCATGTGCCAGGTGCCGTTCCAGCCGTCGCGCCGCCGCTTTTACTGTGCCCGCTGTGCAGAGGCGGTGGATACCGCAGTCGAACACTGGCGTTGTTTCGGTTGCGATTGCAGGGCGTGTGGGGAATGCGTGGAGCAGGGGGAGACCTGTATGGATCTGGGGCCTCGGGACGCGGAGGAGCCGCCTGCGAGGGTCCCGCAGCCGCAGGACCAGGGTGATCCCCCTCGACGAGAAGGTGATCCCCCTCCTGCACCCACCGGCGCCCCGGCCACCGGCCGCTCCGACCCGACCGCCACCGAGGAAGGCTCCAACCCTGCGCAAGCACCAGCCACCTCGATGTCGTCGCAGCCGAAGCGGAAGCGGGAGTCGGCATCGCCGCAGCGTGGTCAGGAGATGGATGAGGACGACGGGGCCACGACGGTGGGGGAGTGGGAGGAGCAGTTCTGCCCCGACGTGCACCGACCGCAGGAGGAGCAGGAGGCGGCGCTCCGGGCCATTCAGGCTTGGTGGGCCGAGTTGGGGGATGACAAGGCCTCACAGGCGGAGGCGTACAACGTGGTCTGTTGTCGTCTGAGGGCGCGGGCAGGCAAGCGGGCGCGGGCGAGCCGGCCAGGGGCGCGGGGGTCTTCGCAGCGGAGTTCCCAGGGGTCCCAGAGCCAGGGGAGTAGGGCCGCCAGGGGAGCGAGATAGCCGTAGGTCGGCTCCCCCCCCCCCCCCCCCTACCCCCCTCTTTCCTTTCGCCCCTCCCCCCCCCCCCCTCCCGTTCCCCACCCCCGTGCCCCCTTCCCCTTTCTTCCGGTGAATGCGCCAGCGGAGTCGGTCCACGCCCTCGCTGTCAGTCGCTTTCGCCTCTCCCCCCCTGCCCCCCCCCCCCTTTACCTCGCCCCCTTTTCCCCTCACCAGCGGGCTGCCCCTTGTGAATGGTAGATTTGCCTACAGCCCCTTGTTCATGCCGCCAGCACGGAGCCCCACGCAGCTCAACCCCGGCCAGTGCGCGGTTTGTTTGCCCTAGAGCTTTGTTGTTTGTGTAGTTCATGTTACAGTGCTAAGAGCCCGTAGAAGCAAAAGTAGAACCTGCTGCGCTAGCCCCACCAAGCAGCCACAGTACGACAGGACGCGCGCAGGCACCGGGCCCCCTCTCCTAAAAAAAAAGGTCACCATACACCCTCCGGAAAAAAATCCGAAATTTTTGGGTCGAAAAAAATTTTTTTTTTCTGACCCGAAAATCTGTGTCTGCGGACTGCCACACTGTGAAAAATCGGAAAATTTCCGAAAAAAGTCGAAAATTTTGGCCTTTCCTGGCCTATGTGGTCCCAAAGGGCCCGGGTTGCCCGGATTTTCACCCAAAAACACCCCAAAAAATTTTCCGCCATATCACCGGCCGCCTTCGGCGGCGTCGTCGTTTCACTCTGTACTAAGGACGTCGGTAAAGCCGAGCCCTTTGTACAACCGTTTCACTTCGACTTCTTTTCGGCTGTCTGTTTGTTTGCGTTTCCAGTCCCGTGCCTGTCTGTCGTCCGGACGCCCTGTTTTTATGGTTTTCTCCTGTTGCTCCGTCACGGCGCCTCATGTTCTGGGGTTGCACGTGTTCTTCTCGCTGTTGCGGCGCTGCCTGAAAGAACCCCCGTCCGCCCCTCTCGGCTCCATCTCCGAGTGCCTACCTCGTTCTGTCCGCTTTCCCTAGGAGGTACAGAGAGACCCCCTCTCCCCGCCGAGCATCTCAGAAGATGCCGTGTCCCGCATCCAAATGTAGTTGCAGGTGCCCTCGGTTGCGGTGTTGTAGCGCAGTCCGCGCCGGTCGGAGGCCACACGCCACTCTGGAGTGCCTCCCACCGTCTGAGACCCCGGGCCCCCCATGGGCTGGGGGGGCCTTCCATCGGCATGGCAATGCCTACCAGGTGTCGGACGCGATTCCGACTGTAAAGTGTCACAGTCTGTGGCTCGTCGATGCCAAGATCCTCGTTACGGTCCGATGAAACTGGGTGTTATTCGGAGCCCTACAACTGCAACACGGGAGGCTTGACAACCGGCTCCTGATGCAGGGAACGTATGCTGCAATTTTATCTGCGTTCATGCAGGCGTTGCCCCGCCTGCAAGGTGACCGTCTTTTGCTGTCCTCAGGTGTACCGTACCCTGAATGGGAACGGGAAGAACGTTCCTCTCGGGCATGCTACGTTGTCGAAAACTTTGCGATACACGGCCAGCTTCCTCGTGGCCTCATGTTCTTCTGTCCCTTCTGTTGTGATGCGTCTCATGGATGTGCCCTGCAGGGCTTCCACACAGTGTCGACGAGTGATCCTCGCACGGAAAAACAATTGGCTTGGTCTTCCCGCTTTCGGGCTCCCGTCTCCGAGAGCCCAGCACAGTTTTGAGTCGGACCTGGGATAGCGGTTCGAACGGGAATTTCGGGCCGAACCCTGAAATTCTGCAACACCCCATATCGCACCTGAGACGCGGCTTCCTTATCTGAGGGGCCGCGTCCAAATACACGGACTTTGCTAAACTGGACCCAACTCCCCACACTCTTTTTTTGGCCATTTTTCCAAAAAATCCCCCCATTTTTTACAAAATTTTACAGAATTTACAGTTCGTTATACATCCTCCTAATAGTTGACATGCAAGTATTATACATGTATTTTTACTTGATATACATGTATTTTACATGTATATTTCAGGCATATACATGTATTATACATGTATAATAGTTGACATGCAAGTATTATACATGTATAATACATGTATTATACTTGTAGTTATACATGTAAAATTTACAAGATCCCACCGTGTACTCACGGTGGGATCTTGTAAATTTTACATGTATAACTACAAGTACCGTAAACGGAAAAAGGGTGGACCGTAAAAATGTTCCAAGTTCCCAAAAAAAGGCCAAACGTTCCATCTTTTTTACGGTCCACCATTTATTGGGACTGAATATGGAAAAGACAATGCGTTTTTCGCCCGCGGGCTGGTGGGTTGCGGGGCGCGGACTGCGGCCTCCACGCCGCAGACACCCACACGTAGGCCTCCCGACCTCCCAGCTTTGGACCCTCCCTCCACCACCGCAACCAACACCAGCAAGAGAAGCAAGTCCTCCCTGCGTGTGGAAAAGGCACGATCACCACCACTCACCTCGAGACTCACCCACCACCACACCTCGAGAAGTGTAGTACCATGCAAGGAGCATTCCGGTAGAAGTAAAAGTAGAACCTGCTGCACGAGCCCACAAAAGCAGCCACAGTACGGCAGGGCGCGCAGACAGAAGCTGAGACCACCGGGCTCCCTCCAGATGTAAATTCGTGAATCAGTGCCCGGAAAATTAAGGGAAATCGTACTCCTTTAGTGTAGTACACCCTGCAGTAACTGTGGGAGAACAGTTCCCGGACGATGGTGAGCGCACACTCTGTGCTGAGGCCCTGTGGTGTTAATCCTGCAGCTTCAGTCGTACGATTTCCTTGGTTCCTTCGCGACTTCGTCGCGAAGGAACTCGTAAAAAAAACCGCCAAGTCCACGATCCCAACCGTAAAATAGGTGGACCGTAAAAATGTTCCAAGTTCCGGAAAAATCCCATTTGTTCCATCTTTTTTACGGTCCACCTATAGTACGGTTCACCTTTATTACGGTCCACAATATTTCCGTTTACGGTATATACATGTATTATACATGTATAATACTTGCATGTCAACTATTATACAT
The DNA here is from genome assembly GCA_963210315.1 of Rhynchopus euleeides. Lineage (NCBI taxonomy): Eukaryota > Euglenozoa > Diplonemea > Diplonemida > Diplonemidae > Rhynchopus > Rhynchopus euleeides. Next base: position 1,749,826 of record OY723269.1, read on the forward strand.
GTATAATACATGTATATGTCTGAAATATACATGTAAAATACATGTACCGTAAACGGAAATATTGTGGACCGTAATAAAGGTGAACCGTACTATAGGTGGACCGTAAAAAAGATGGAACAAATGGGATTTTTCCGGAACTTGGAACATTTTTACGGTCCACCTATTTTACGGTTGGGATAGTGGACTTGGCGGTTTTTTTACGAGTTCCTTCGTGACGAAGTCGCGAAGGAACCAAGGAAATCGTACGACTGAAGCTGCAGGATTAACACCACAGGGCCTCAGCACAGAGTGTGCGCTCACCATCGTCCGGGAACTGTTCTCCCACAGTTACTGCAGGGTGTACTGCACTAAAGGAGTACGATTTCCCTGAATTTTCCGGGCACTGATTCACGAATTTACATCTGGAGGGAGCCCGGTGGTCTCAGCTTCTGTCTGCGCGCCCTGCCGTACTGTGGCTGCTTTTGTGGGCTCGTGCATCAGGTTCTACTTTTACTTCTACCGGAACGCTCCTTGCATGGTACTACACTTCTCGAGGTGTGGTGGTGGGTGAGTCTCGAGGTGAGTGGTGGTGATCGTGCCCTTTCCACACGCAGGGAGGACTTGCTTCTCTTGCTGGTGTTGGTTGCGGTGGTGGAGGGAGGGTCCAAAGCTGGGAGGTCGGGAGGCCTACGTGCGGGAGTCTGCGGCGTGGAGGCCGCAGTCCGCGCCCCGCAACCCACCAGCCCGCGGGCGAAAATCGCATTGTCTTTTCCATATGCAGTCCCAATAAATGGTGGACCGTAAAAAAGATGGAACGTTTGGCCTTTTTTTGGGAACTTGGAACATTTTTACGGTCCACCCTTTTTCCGTTTACGGTACATGTATTTTACATGTATATTTCAGGCATATACATGTATTATACATGTATAATAGTTGACATGCAAGTATTATACATGTACCGTAAAAGGAAATATTGTGGACCGTAATAAAGGTGAACCGTACTATAGGTGGACCGTAAAAAAGATGGAACAAATAGGATTTTTCCGGAACTTGGAACATTTTTACGGTCCACCTATTTTACGGTTGGGATAGTGGACTTGGCAGTTTTTTTACGAGTTCCGAGCGACGAAGTCGCGAAGGAACCAAGGAAATCGTACGACTGAAGCTTCAGGATCAACACCACAGGGCCTCAACACATAGTGCGCGCTCACCATCGTCCGGAACTGTTCTCCCACAGTTACTGCAGGGTGTACTACACTAAAGGAGTACGATTTCCCTGAATTTTCCGGGCACTGATTCACGAATTTACATCTGGAGGGAGCCCGGTGGTCTCAGCTTCTGTCTGCGCGCCCTGCCGTACTGTGGCTGCTTATGTGGGCGAGCGCAGCAGGTTCTATTTTTACTTCTACCGGAACGCTCCTTGCATGGTACTACACTTCTCGAGGTGAGTGGTGGTGATCGTGCCCTTTCCGCACGCAGGGAGGCCTTGCTTCTCTTGCTGGTGTTGGTTGCGGTGGTGGAGGGAGGGTCCAAAGCTGGGAGGTCGGGAGGCCTACGTGGAAGTCTGCGGCATGGAGGCCGCAACCCACCAGCCCGCGGGCGAAAGTCGCATTGTCCGTTCCATATTCAGTCCCAATAAATAGTGGACCGTAAAAAAGATGGAACGTTTGGCCTTTTTTTGGGAACTTGGAACATTTTTACGGTCCACCCTTTTTCCGTTTACGGTATATCAAGTAAAAATACAAGTATAATACTTGCATGTCAACTATTATACTTGTATTTTTACTTGATATACATGTATTTTACATGTATATTTCAGGCATATACCGTAAACGGAAAAAGGGTGGACCGTAAAAATGTTCCAAGTTCCCAAAAAAAGGCCAAACGTTCCATCTTTTTTACGGTCCACTATTTATTGGGACTGCATATGGAAAAGACAATGCGATTTTCGCCCGCGGGCTGGTGGGTTGCGGGGCGCGGACTGCGGCCTCCACGCCGCAGACTCCCGCACGTAGGCCTCCCGACCTCCCAGCTTTGGACCCTCCCTCCACCACCGCAACCAACACCAGCAAGAGAAGCAAGTCCTCCCTGCGTGTGGAAAGGGCACGATCACCACCACTCACCTCGAGACTCACCCACCACCACACCTCGAGAAGTGTAGTACCATGCAAGGAGCGTTCCGGTAGAAGTAAAAGTAGAACCTGATGCACGAGCCCACAAAAGCAGCCACAGTACGGCAGGGCGCGCAGACAGAAGCTGAGACCACCGGGCTCCCTCCAGATGTAAATTCGTGAATCAGTGCCCGGAAAATTCAGGGAAATCGTACTCCTTTAGTGTAGTACACCCTGCAGTAACTGTGGGAGAACAGTTCCCGGACGATGGTGAGCGCACACTCTGTGCTGAGGCTCTGTGGTGTTAATCCTGCAGCTTCAGTCGTACGATTTCCTTGGTTCCTTCGCGACTTCGTCACGAAGGAACTCGTAAAAAAAACCGCCAAGTCCACTATCCCAACCGTAAAATAGGTGGACCGTAAAAATGTTCCAAGTTCCGGAAAAATCCCATTTGTTCCATCTTTTTTACGGTCCACCTATAGTACGGTTCACCTTTATTACGGTCCACAATATTTCCGTTTACGGTACATGTATTATACATGTATAATAGTTGACATGCAAGTATTATACATGTATAATACATGTATATACTTGTAGTTATACATGTAAAATTTACAAGATCCCACCGTGCTGGGGGAAACATTGGCCAAATTTTGAGGAACACGTTTTTGACCCCAAAAAGGTCGTTCTGGTGCCAGAAAGTGCCCAAAGTACTCCGGAAACTCGTTTCCGCCCACTCCCAGGGGGTGGTATGCCCCCGACGATGCCGTTTTTAGCAACCAAAATTTTTGGGACAGAACTTGTACCTGGGCTGCACACCACAGGACACATCAAGCAGAGCAAACACTCAACCTGCCAGATGCACAGAAGAACTGTTGTCGTTGATAGTTCTGAAACATAACAGCTTCTCGGTGCCCTCCGGAGGTCAAAAGGCAAGCCAATATGAGGTAATTGCGCCAGGAACAGTTGTGGGAGAAGTATGGTACAGTTCGTGTCCCATTTGACGCTGTTCTTGGGAGCTTACGGCAGCTGGGTCTGTGGCACGGCGCATCCGTTGCTAGGGAGCGCGTCCTCAGGTGTGGTGCCTCACCTGTGAGCATGTGGCACAGGGACGCCATACGAGAGCCTCTCAGATGCCTCCTCTGATGGGAGGCAGCTGACTGGAACAGGCACCTGGTACAGCAGGCACAGGTACAAGAAGTGGCCAGAAATAGCGCTCAGCAGAAGCGCAAGATTTTCCCGTCTCAGCTTCCAGCCCCAACTTCCGCTAAACGGTATTGTCGGGAAGTACTCAGGCAGGGCTGCAGTGTCAAATGGGAGGCTGATTGGGTGCCACAAATGACTGGATTGAGGGAGTCGACGGAGTCTACAGTTGAGGTACGGGCCAGTCTCTCAAAGGAAGAGGAAACCAGGCCTGATTAGCTCTCGCCGACGAGCAGGGCGTTGTGCAGGGCGCAGTTCACGTACCAGAACTACGTACGGACCTCCTGAGGGCCATCCGGCGCCGCTGGCAGTCCCTGAGGGTGATACAAAGGGCAACAGCGGAAATAAGCAGACTGCACAAATAGCCCCAGGTACAAGTTCTGTCCCAAAAATTTTCGTTGCTAAAAAAAGCATCATCGGGGGCATACCACCCCCTGGGAGTGGGCGGAAACGAGTTTCCGGAGCATATTGGGCACTTTCTGCCAGCAGAATCACCTTTTTAGGGTCAAAAACTCGTTTCTCAAAATTTGGCCAATGTACACGCTTTTTTAGGTGCAGTAGACCCCCCCTAGGGCAGTGAACCCAATAAACGGCGTTTATTTCAGAAACCGTTTTTAAATAAACGTTAAACGTTTATAAACGCTAAACGTTTAGCGTTTATTTAGCGAAGCAGCTTGTGCCCACACCCCACCCACATAACCTGACCTCACACACTCCCACACGATTCTGGTGGCAGAAAGTGCCCAATATGCTCCGGAAACTCAATTCCGCCCACTCACAGGGGGTGGTATGCCCCCGACGATGCCGTTTTTAGCAACCAAAAATTTTGGGACAGAACTTGTACCTGGGCTGCACACCACAGGACACATCAAGCAGAGCAAGCACATCTCAACCTGCCAGATGCACAGAAGAACTGTTGTCGTTGATTGTTCTGAAACATAACAGCTTCTCGGTGCCCTCCAGAGGCCAAAAGGCAAGCCAATATGAGGTAATCGCGCCAGGAACAGTTGTGGGAGAAGTATGGTACAGTTCGTGTCCCATTTGACGCTGTTCTTGGGAGCTTACGGCAGCTGGGTCTGTGTGGCACGGCGCATCCGTTGCCAGGGAGCGCGTCCTCGGGTGTGGTGCCTCACCTGTGAGCATGTGGCACAGGGACGCCATACGAGAGTCTCTCAGATGCCTCCTCTGATGGGAGGCAGCTGACTGGAACAGGCACCTGGTACAGCAGGCACGGGTACAAGAAGTGGCCAGAAATAGCGCCGATGTTTTCCACCCTGCGCTTCGACATCTTGCTGTCCTCACCGCAGCGGTGACCCCCCGCCCTGGAATTTGGGGTGTGGTGTGCTGGCCATGATATATTATGATGTAAAGTGACTCAGTGGCAGAGCCTGCAGGAAACGTTTATTAAGCGTTTATCTGAACGTTTATTTCCGCTCAGAATTTTGAGAAACGTTAAACGTTTATAAACGCTAAACGTTTTCAACGTTTATTTAATCACTGCCCTAGGGGGGGGGGGGGATATCCCCTCTGTGTCCCTTTGCAGCCAGTTCTGTGGGGAGGCCAGGCTCGCTTTTCCTCACTTTTCTGAGCGAAGGCCCCGCTGTGCTGTTCCCCCCCACCCCCCCCCCCCCCCCCCACCACAAACTTGTTTGAGCACCGTAGGTGCGTAGGGGGGAGTCGTGAGGTCGAGGAAGGACGGGCGATCTGACCTGTCGTGTTTTTCTTTTTACTACCACTTGCAATACGCAAGGTTGGAAGGGGGGGCTGAGGGGAAACACCGCACAACTCACAGCAGGATTTGTGTCTCTTTGTTCCCCGCTCCAGCCCCTCCGCACGCGAACTGATACTACAGCAGAACTGGATGAACTGACCTCCCCCTCCCCCTATCTCCTTTGTATCCTCTGACCGAGCAAGACTCCCCCCCCCGCGACATTTCTTCCCACGACAAGGGGTGGGGGGGGGGGGGAAGGGATCTGTGGCATGCATGTCGAGTGTGGGGTGTGATTGACAGTGGAGCCAGCACCAGAGCACGCTCGGTGCCGACCTGCACTAAACTAAAAGTGATTGACGTGTGTGTGTGTGTGTGTGTGTGGGGTCGCGGGGGGGGGGGGGGGGGTGGTGGGGAAGCGCGCGCAGCCTTCCCCCCCCACCCCTTGTCTTTTTCCCCTGTGAAGAGAGTTGTTCTCCAGGAAAGCGATCCGCGGGGGCACCCCGGTGCAACTGTACAGAGGGGGGGGGGGGGGGCTACCCCAGGTCGTCCACTTCAAATGGGCGGGACGTGTTACTGATCCTCAACTCACAGGACCTCTCTCTCTATTGAGTGTGCGTTGCACTGGAGCTCGCACCCGGCGGCTGCGCTGCTTCAAAAGGGTCGGCGTGGTGTCGCCCGAGGCAAAGGAGAAGAACGAGGGTGGGTAGCTTCGGGAGGCTTCACCAGCGGTGCAGCAAAGTGTATCCACTGGTGTTCGGCACCCAAGCCGGTGCCAGACTGATGCAGTTTTGTCACAGAGAGCGGCGAGGCCACCGTATCTATCGATATTTATTGTCAACAACAATTTCCGCTCGTGCGCCCCCAACCCAACAGACCCCGCCCGGGCGGGGATCTGTTGAGCTCACATGGGATGTGGATGAGCATAGCAAAGCAATTGGATCTGTTGAGCTCACAGCTTTCCGGGGCTGGGCCTGACAGAGCCAGCGTCTCGGGGGGGCACGGCAAGAGCGGGGGAGGTGCCGCCTTGTTTTCGAGGCTGGGTGTTCGGGTGTTGGCTGAAGGGGAGGTGTGAGGGGGGGGTGGGGGGGTCATAAGCCCGTACAAAACCAAAATTTTCAACATACCATCAGAGCCGCCCTAATACCTGATCTGACCCGAAAATCCGACCCATACCCCCCCGGAAACTGTCTGGGGCCCACTTGTGACACCTGATACGCACTTTTGTGATGATTTTTTGGGGTCCTAAAAAATGTACCTCAGTTTCGTACCTTGCCTTTGTACCTGAACCACTCCCGACCGCATTATTTCGTTCTTTGCAAGGGAAGGGTGTCACTACGCTCACTCAGCACGCCGAGCAACACATGCCGCGTGCCCAGGGCCTCGCAGAGGTGTCAGATGCTGCTGCAGAGGAGTACCTTGCTCGAAAGACGCTCGCCAAACGGGAGATGTGCGGGGTCTCGGCAGAGAGCATTGTGGCAGACCTGCGTAAAAAGAAAACAGCACACGACATCGGTGAGGCGACATTATTTCGGGCGCTACGTCGGGCTGGGTACATAGGAGAGCGAGTGGGACGTGGTGACGACAGATATATGCAGTGGTGCATCAACTGCACGCACGTGCGGGAAAAGCGGCGTTCCTTGCTAGCCAAGAAAGATGTCACCTGCACTCCTACTCCTCCCACTCGTCCTGCTCCTACCCCACACCAACTGATGTGGGCAGTGAGAGTGATGGCAGCTCCAGAGCAGCAGATAATCTAGGAAGCAATGAGCGGGTCAGCCGGGCAGACTACCCCAGTCTGTACCGGAAGTACGAAGCGTTGCGGGCCCGCCACCACCGCCTCCAGGAGAGGACCCGAGGGTTGAGAGTAGGGTTGTACAACGCCAGGGGAGGTATTCCCCTGGTGTTGAGTGCGGTCGCACTGTGTGGGGGCTGAGTCGGCAGGCAGATACCGATCCAATGACTTTGTTGAGTCCCCACATGGTACACTCTCATACGTGTTGTCGAGACTGCGTGGTGTGCATATCCTGCGGGGCGGAAATTTCACAGCACAATCATAACCATTTCGGCTCTCAGGGCGTACAATATCCCAATCGTGCCTTCACAGGCTAAGATCGACGAAGCAAAGGCATCTACAACGCTGCCTACTAATGCCGATGCAGCCTCCCAGGCGTACGAAGTACTCACAATGACCCATATGCGATCGAAGTACTACACCCAGAAGGTGGCTGAACTCATTCTGCTGACGCAACAACACAACATTCCCACTAATCAGGTCAAGAAAGACCTTGCCGAGGCACTGGGGAAGGCAACATGCGTGCCACCTGAGCCAGAACCACCGCAGAAAAGGCAAAGAACGAAATAATGCGGTCGGGAGTGGTTCAGGTACAAAGGCAAGGTACGAAACTGAGGTACATTTTTTAGGACCCCAAAAAATCATCACAAAAGTGCGTATCAGGTGTCACAAGTGGGCCCCAGACAGTTTCCGGGGGGGTATGGGGTCGGATTTTCGGGTCAGATCAGGTATTAGGGCGGCTCTGATGGTATGTTGAAAATTTTGGTTTTCGTACGTTTTTAGGGGCACGACGCGGTCTCCACCTTTCCGGGTACCCGGCCGGGTACCCGGGAGGTCCCGGTTACCGGCCCGGGTACCCGGGGGGCACCCGGCGGATACCCGGGTACCCGGGCCGGATACCCAGCCGGGTACCCGGCCGGATACCCCGGGTACCCGGGTAGTTGGCCGCCCACCCACGACGGGAGGAAAAAAGAGTGAACGGGCAGCATGCCGTTCCTCTTTTTCCCCCCGTGAGGGTGGGCCCCCCCCCCCCCCTGCCAGGCAAGGTGAAAAAATGAAGAAACGGGCAGCATGCCGTTCTACATTTTCCCTTGCAAGGCAGGGAGGGCGCCCCCCATGCCAGACAGCAGCCACCCCTGCAGGGGCAACAACTGACGGGCATGGGGAACGAGGTGGGTCTGGACCCGACACCGCCACCACACGCGCAGTGCACCTTTCGGATACACTGTCGTGAGTGGGGTGTGGGCAGTTCCCCTATCCTGTGAGCTCCTTTCGGACGAAGAGGTGCAGCGGTTATCTGCAACCTTCGTCCTGGACTTGCCTCGGGGGGAACGCCACGGTTTACCGCGGGTCCCGACGAGGGCACTCAGGCAGGATCTTCACGCCACCCCGCACCGAGGTCCCTTCTCACGCGGCGTGTCTCCCAGGTTCATGGCGGCGTCATCAGGTCAGGCTTTGTAGTCTCTACACCATCAGTAGTAAGGGAAATCCTAAAACCATACATGAAATCCACCTTTTGGGCCGCTGGTGTACGAGGCTTGTTCCTCCAATTGAATCATGTTTGCTGTGTCAGGCAATATCAATACAGCCGCTGAAAGAAGTCGAGGTGTTGTGGATCTGCTGCTCACAGGAAGGATTCAGGGAGGATCACAAGACTGACCACCCTCTTTCCTTTGTCAAGTACCCTGTAAAACATCAGAACACCAAGTATCTTTCAACACTACATGTTCAAGAGTGGAATCAGTGGAATCGGAAGGGGTCACCTACCACACGGACACAGTTCCCGCGACTAATAAATGCCGAGAGTTCCGGTGTCCGACCACCTGGTATTACTTGGCTCCATCCACCCAGTCATTACGAGGGGGCGTCCCTTGAAGCCAGTTCCGCAGAACTCAGACCCCCCTTAAAACCAATGTCCTGTGTAGACAACTACTTAGCCTGCCTGATGACGACACCAATTCGCTGGGAGAGAGGCCGCGGTCCAGGACCCCAATGGGGATGACGTGGCATTGTTTGACCGGATCGGTTGTGTAAGTGTGTAGCCCCCTCCGCCCTCTGTCCCTCCCCCCAGGGTGGTGTGTGGAGGCGAGAAGCGCAAACAGCAGCAATGCAGGCATAGCAAAAAGTGGATCTCTGCAGGTAGACCCTCGGGGTACATCCCTATCATCGGGTCACCTGAAATTTCCCAATTTGAAAATCTGCAACAAGGCAACACGGGATGGGATGGGGCACATAACCTGCACAGGGGTGGGGGGCAGAGGGCAGGGGGTGGGGTTGTGGTTGGGGTCATGGCATTTGATTACTTGAGCTTTACTGCTCGAATTTCGCACAAGAAACCTCCTCACTTGGCCGATTTTCTCCCACAACAAGGTCCGGCTTCCACAACTCGGATTTGGAGTTTTGTAAGCCGGAGCAAACCTCATTTGCTTGATTTTTGGGGTCACATGAGTGAGAATTCGGGGCGAAACGTCGCGATTTTCTCACGACTGCCTTCGAAAATGGACAGTTCCAGACCACCAGGACCCGATTGATGGGCCCAGACAAGTTTGGGTCAATAGTTTGGGCGAAATTTCGCCAAGGCCAAAAAAACAGCCATTTCCCGGAAATTCCGGGACCCGTTTTAACGCGTTTTAGGGCCCAAAATAGGCTCAAAACTCAAAAATTCCTTCGAAATCGGGCTCAAACGTCCAAAATAGGACCCCCCCGAAAAAAAAATTTGAAAAGGGTCCCCCTATACACTCTGGGTTATGGACAATAATTCACGGGTTCCCGGGCCGGGTACCCGGATCCCGGTATCCGGTGGTATCCGGGGGGTACCCCCGGGTACCCGGCGGACCACCCGGCCGGGTACCCGGAGGCGGGTACCCGGGTACCCGGCCGGGCACCCGGCGGGAGGTGAAGACCGCGTCGTGGGGCTTATGACCCCCCCCCCCCCCCCCAGTAACTTTCCCGTTGGTGGCCACCAGGTGGACCCGGTGTGAAGCGCTGGGTTCCTTCCACGGATACACCCAAGCCAAAGCGACTCGCCTGCACCATATGGAGGGGGGGGGGGGGGCAGGGGAACACCGGCACAACTCCTCGCCTGACTCGGTTTGCAGCTCACGTGGCTTTGATGTTCTTCTCGTGACACTGACACCTCAACTCCTTCACTGAGCAGGACACCACCCTCCCCGTCGAGATAGATCAAGCAGAGGCCAGGCACCACGGTTATGAGCACACTGCGCTCCACATTCAACCCGAATGGCTGCGTCGTCAGCATGGGTGGCCCGTCATCAGGGTAAAACATCATCAGGCCTTCGGTGTTGAGAAAGAGAAAGACACCCGTGCCCCAGCGGGAAGCGGAGGAGAAGATGTGCCGGTGGGAGTATAAAAACACTGTGAGGTTGAAGGACACCACATACCCACTACCACGGAAGGCGATAGCCTGTGAGATGTTGAATTCATCCGGATCTTGAAACGCCACCAGAGTCTCCATGCCGCCGTGGGTTGGCTTCCGGGCCAGAGACCCTCCAGAGGATATATGCTTGTATTTGCCCCCCCCCCCCCTACTGGGGGGGGCTAAATAGAAGGGGGTGGCCGAATACAAGGGGGTGGCCGAATAGAAGGGGGGGGTCTGGAAATTCGAAATCCAGAAAATTTTAGGCCGAATACAAGGGGGGGGGTCTTGTATTCGGCGGTCCGTGAATTTTGGCTAATTTTCAAATTTTCAGCCTGTTTTTTCAGTCCTAACAGGCACCCCATGGTCAAAATGACCCCACTGCGATCCGCACGGAATCCAAACATTCAAAAGAACAGGGTTTTGGACACCAGTGTGGGGGTCCTCACAGGTGGCTGTCTCCTGGGAATATCCTCCCATTATCAGGAGCCATATCAGGCCCACATTTCATGAGTGAAACTTGGCACCTCCACCCACAAAATGACCCCACCACGATCCGCACGGATTCCGAATAGTGCAATGGAAGGCGAAAATCGCGATTCCACGAGGTCACCTGGAGCAAAATTCACCAAAATTTGGAAAAATCACGGACCGCCGAATACAAGACCCCCCCCCTTGTATTCGGCCACCCCCTTGTATTTGGCCACCCACTGCAAAAATTGCCCAAAATTTTGGGTTTTGAAAACCCCCCAAAAAAAGCGTTTATACGCCTATTACAAGGGGGGGGGGTCTTCTATTTAGCCCCCCCCCAGCAGGGGTGTAAATAAGGCCGACTCCCGACTCCCGACTCGCGCCGGATTTTTTGGGATTGGGAGGGTTGCCTTGCTTCCCTTAGGGAATGTGCGGTATTAGGCACCCCATGGCCAAAATGACCCCACTGCGATCCGCACAGACTCCAAATATTCAAAAGAAAGGGTTTTTGGAACACCCGAGGAGGGGGGGTCCCGATGGGTGGGTGGGGGTGTGGGGGTCCCGCTGGGTGGGACATGGTGTGTGCCTCCCAGTCATCTTCTTCATTACCGGTCTCTGAACTGGGGTGAGTTCATTGCCAAACCACTGCTGTGAATACGGCGCCCCTTTCCCGCCCCTTTTGCCAGATCCTGGCAGCTCCCAAGAAGAGTTGTGTTCCGCCCCCATCAGGTGGTTGAGCATACCGCAGCGCACACGTGCACAACCACACACACTCCACACAGATGCGTCACACATGTGACGCAACTGTTGCGACACAAAACATGCCTCAGGTAGAGGCAGTAGTGTTTGACTCACAGCCAACATAGCTCTCAGTGGGGCCGTGGATGGTGTGGATGCATCCATGCATGCATCCACGGCATCCAGGGATGCCCGAAAATGTCAAAAAATGGATTTTCGATTTGGCATACAGGCATTCATCCACTGCAGGCAGGCCTGCATGCAGGGCTTCGGAGCTCCAGGCTGTGTGTGGATGCATCCACAAAATTTGTGGATGCATGCGCTGCATGCACGGGAAATACTGAGAGCTATGCAGCCAAATACTGCTGCCGTGAGTGAGGTGCTCGCAGCGTGTGGGGCGCTGCGGGCGAAGTGGGGGGTTGGCTGGGACAGCCAACATGGCGCTGTGCGTCGCGTGCTTCTTCGCGGACCACCTCGCACGCGGGAAGACCCCGCAAGCGCCGAGTCAGTCCGCCCTGACCGAATGGTGGGCGACTGCTGGAGGGTCCATGGGACTCTCCACGGCAGAGGTGACCGTACTACAGGATGCGTGCAGGATTGAGTAGGGTTTGAGACCGCCCGTCCCCCCCAGCCCCCCACCCCAGGTACCTTAGGTGACTGTAAATAACCGACTCCCGACTCCCGACTCCTGACCCCCAAACCTTATTTACAGCCCTGCCCCCCAGTAGGGGGGGCTAAAACCGGGAGTAAACCCAAATTTTCAACTTCGCCGCAGAGAGGCCCCCAAGGGCACCAAAAGGCCAGAAACATCCCATATCACCCCGGAAATCCGGTATCTGCCCGAAACAGGCCCAAATTCCGCCCGGAAAGCCCATTTTTTGCGTCTCCAATTTTTTGGCAAAGATGTGGTACCGGTGCTGTGCCAGTTTACAGCGGCTGCTTGCAACATACAGCGAAACCTGTGGTCGAAGCAACCGAATGGTTCATCGGTCAAGCTCTAGTTGATGACGCGGATCGATGTAATATCACCATGTACCGAGGGGCGACAAGCAGCACCGCGAGGTGGGGGCAGAGGCCAAAGTGCACTCGTGTTTGCACTGAGAAGGTTGGTATCCCTTGTAGATTGAGGTTCCGGAGATGATGGGCACGCACTATGGGCGGAAGCATGACGCTGTTCAGAGGGTTTGCCCATTCCGACGCCATCAGAGGTGGCAATAACTCAGCGACCTCGATATCCCCCAAAATGAGCACTTGATGCCCTGCTCTCATTGAGAGTAATCAACGAGCGGATTCCCATTCTAATGGGGCGGCTACGCCCTCAAATAATTGAAGGCAAGTGACAAGGAACCTGCTGGTGAGCTGAGCGCCACTCGGATCGAGAACGTTTTCCTTCTCGAGGATAAGCTCGTCTCCCTCCTCCGGGAGATGCACCGGAGTGGCTGGCGCAGTTCATGTCGTTCCAGCCAGCATTGGGGTACGTGAAAAAGGTGCGGTGGCACGCCAACCACGATAAACACACCTTGCCGATCATAAAAACTGTGAAGGGGGCGGAACACTATCGAAGTGGCTCAATCATGACTACATTGATGCAATGGTGACATATGACGTCAAGCCGCAGTGCCTGCAGAAAGGAGTGCCCGCCGGCTGTTTTTCTCGGGCCATTCAGGTACCGCATCTGGTACCACATCTGTGCCAACTGAAAAAAATCGCGTTTCTGGGCCTCTCTGGGCCACACAGGTCACCAAAACCCCCCAGAAACACGTTTCTGGACTGGTTTGGGTCGGTTTGTAGCATTGGTTTCATGTTTAGGGGTGCTCCCTGAAAAAGTGGGGTTTACTCCCGTTTTTTGGGTTGAATTAGCCCCCCCTACCCCCCCCCCCCCCCCCAGTAACTATTACAGTAAAGACAAGAAGGTTCGACATACCGATGCGTGGCGATCTCCCACGAACCCATCGTCTGTGGGAGCATTTCCCACATCCTGTCAATTCTGTGCCTGAAGAGAATCGTCTTTATGACCATGCACCACGCTGAGCGGGCGCATGCCTCCTGATTGATTGCAATACACACACAGAGCCACACCACCCTGCAGGGCGCTGCTAACTTTTCACAGGCGTGGTTATGGAGGTGTTCCTGACGGATGCGGCGACAGGCGTGACGCACACTGTCGACATCGGGATGGACGAGAAGCCCGACAGGCTGAAGCTCGAAGCACGCGAGGCGTTCCGCTACCCTGATGGTGTGGAGGAAGAGGACGTGCATCTGTCGGTGGGAGTCAAAGCGGTGTGTGACGACGAGCCTCTGAGCCATGCAGGTGTCGAAGCCGGATGCGTGGTTCACGTCACCATCTGTCCCGACCGTCACCTCGATGCGGTGCACAAGGGGGAGAAGCAACTGTGGCAGGTCCCGCTGTGGGTGACGACACGCGATGAGGTCCTTCATGCCGTTCGCGAGTTGACGGACGAGGAGGGGTGGGAAGGAGCGCAAGACTGGTTCGCACATGCGCACACCACCGTGAAGGGTGATCGTGAACTTGTTCATGCAGCAGTTCAACAACAGGGGTTCTCACTCGAGTACGCAGACGACAGCCTGAAGGGTGATCGTGAGATCGTTCTTGCTGCAGTTCAACAAAATGGGTACTCACTCCGTTACGCAGACGACAGTCTGAAGGGTGATCGTGAGATCGTTCTTGCTGTAGTTCAACAAATTGGGTTCTCACTCGAGTACGCAGACGACAGCCTGAAGGGTGATCGTGAGTTCGTTCTTGCTGCAGTTCAACACCGTGGGGACTTACTCCGTTACGCAGACTGGCTGAAGGGTGATCGTGAGATCGTTCTTGCTGCAGTTCAGGGGTGATGGGTCGTCAGGGGAGCGGACCTGGCGACTACGGCTGGCACCTCCACGTGGTGAACCCTGGGGGCCTTTGCGAACAGACCGTTGAGGTAAGCTACGCTGCACGCTTTGGCTTAAGGTAGCGCATTGCGTGTAGGCTGGATGTATCCCTCTGGAGACCCGGTGTTTCGCTTAGGCCGCTAAGACCAGTCAGGCTGCACGCGGCGCTCATGAAGCGCGCCGCGTGGCCAGAAGAAACTGTGGGCGGCAACCGTGTTACGTGTTTTTCACCGGGGCGCGTGGGACTAGTTTAACGCACATGCGCACGTGGGACAAGTTCAACGCACACGTGGATCCCCCGGCTTTGCCTTCCTTCGCCTTCCTACTTTTAGTTCTTTTTCACCACGATCTTTTGCCCGTCACCTGTTGTTCGACCAGTCGAGCCGCGACCAGGAACGCCTCTGGAATACCCTGTGGTGGTGAGTGTCCGTTCGTCCTGTTTAGACCAGCCGTTGTTCCCGTCTTCTCCTTTTTACGCCCACTGGGTTGGAGTTGATCAGTCAATCGTTCATCCGACCGCAGCATTATGCGACCGGCGCGGTGTTAACAAACGAGTGCATTAATCGTATTTTGTTGCACATTGCTTCCTTCCTTTCTACCTTTTAGCCTTTTCCCGCCAGCCCACAGAGATAGGAGCACGCTCTCCCTTTTTATTGCTGTTCTTGCTGTTAGCTTTTAGCTGGGTCCGCCCCGGCGAAGACCGGAGTCTTCTGGCCGTCTGGGGGGTCTGGCAATTGCGCCGGGCTCCCTGGATCCTCTGGATGAGTCAGTCTATAAACAAAATCAATCCCGTTCTTGCTGCAGTTCAACAACAGGGGTTCTCACTCTGTTACGCAGATGACAGCCTGAAGGGTGATCGTGAGGTCGTTCTTGCTGCAGTTCAACACCGTGGGGACTCACTCCGTTACGCAGACGACAGTCTGAAGGGTGATCGTGAGGTCGTTCTTGCTGCAGTTCAACAAAATGGGTTCTCACTCGAGTACGCAGACGACAGCCTGAAGGGTGATCGTGAGATCGTTCTTGCTGCAGTTCAACACCGTGGGGACTTACTCCGTTACGCAGACGACAGTCTGAAGGGTGATCGTGAGGTCGTTCTTGCTGCAGTTCAACAAAATGGGTACTCACTCGAGTACGCAGACGACAGCCTGAAGGGTGATCGTGAGATCGTTCTTGCTGCAGTTCAACAAGATGGGTACTCACTCGAGTACGCAGACGACAGCCTGAAGGGTGGTCGTGAGATCGTTCTTGCTGCAGTTCAACAAGATGGGGACTCACTCGAGTACGCAGAGGACAGCCTGAAGGGTGATCGTGAGATCGTTCTTGCTGCAGTTCAACAAATTGGGTTCTCACTACGTTACGCAGACGACAGCCTGAAGGGTGATCGTGAGGTCGTTCTTGCTGCAGTTCAACAAAATGGGCGCTCACTCGAGTACGCAGACGACAGCCTGAAGGGTGATCGTGAGATCGTTCTTGCTGCAGTTCAACAAGATGGGGACTCACTCTATTACGCAGACGACAGCCTGAAGGGTGATCGTGAGATCGTTCTTGCTGCAGTTCAACAAATTGGGTTCTCACTACGTTACGCAGACGACAGCCTGAAGGGTGATCGTGAGGTCGTTCTTGCTGCAGTTCAACACCGTGGGGACTTACTCCGTTACGCAGACGACAGCCTGAAGGGTGATCGTGAGATCGTTCTTGCTGCAGTTCAACAAAATGGGGACTCACTCGAGTACGCACACGACAGCCTGAAGGAAGACCGCGAGATACTTGCTGCTGCAAGTCATCACATGTAATGGTGTGCCCGCTCATCGTGTTGCGTTGCCCTCTGCCGCTGAGAGCTGCCCGGTTGCATGTTTCTGCAGTGCTGTTGGTTGGGCAACAGGAGTCAACACTCTGTGCCTCTTCTTCTTCTTCTTCTCTCTAGCACTACCCCTTCTCGGTTGCTTCTCTGAGCCACCATGTGTGGCTCAGCAGGAGGCGTCTCAGCATGCCTCACCCTCATGAGGCCTTTCCCTTTTGTGTTCAGGAGGCAGCGATTCAACGGAAAAGAGATGCTGCCAATCGCGCATTTCCGGAGTCGCATGCAAAGGATTTTTCAAGCTCGGAGAGAGGTTGCCCCCCACAACAGCTGTACGGCCTCAACTCACCGCACTCAACTGACGCAACGTGGGCACATTGTGGAAGTAGCCGCCGTGGGCTCTAGGCTCTCTGGCCCTGCAACACATACGCATTTGATAGGCCCCACTCCGATCCGCACGGAGCTCAAAAAATCAATTGTATGCGGTTCTGGGAGGGAATAATGCCTCGACACCTGGGCTCTGGGGAGGTGGGCGTCGAGATAGCGGCAGGCGCGGTGAATTCCATCAACCTCGACGGCGGTGGGAGGGTGAGTGTGACAGTGGAGATCACATCAAGAGCAAGTGCTCGGTGTGTGTCTACACTAATTTGTAAAGATCCGCGTGGTGTGTTTACCTCCCTCCCGACGCCCCCTGTGACTACGACCCCGTCCTCCCCAGAGGCGACCGCGCCTGCCTCTGCAGCCCTGTGGAAGCCATCCCCTGCACCCCACCGCCGCATGTGACGCATGTGGAGGCACTCCCCTCCGCCCCGCCACCCCATGTGCCTGTGCCTCAGCCCTCCCCTGAGGCAACCCGTGTGCCGCTGTCCCCGAGCCCGCCACCCCTCCAGCTGTGCTGAAGGGGCTGGCCTACACCGTGTGCTCCCCGGGCTCACCCCACCGCCACCTGATGCAGCCTCGTGGGAGGCTCTCACCCGACAGCACCCGGCCGTTCATCCCCGCCGTGGTTCAGCTGAAGCGCGCCGCCTTCGATATCATCAGTTTCCGATGTTCTTTTGAAAGAATGTGCCCCGCCTGACACATCCATTTTCTGTACTTCAGGCAAAAAAACACATCACGCACCGACACAGTCCGTGTGTGCTGGAAAGAAAATGAATGCCCGGCATCCCTTCCTCCACTGTATTCGGCTGAGCCAAGCTTGTCCTGCATATCTTGTTTGGAAGCGCCGGCTTGCGACGGCAAAAAGACAGGCTGGTCATAATATTCTTTTGCAACTGACACACATGACAGGTCCTGACCAGCCAAGGGTGTTAGGGGAAATACACCACCGCGAAGACAGATCCACGACACGAATGAATATGTTTCTGATGTTTTCTTCTTTTGTGATCCGCCACTGACACCCCCATTTTCTGTACTTCAGGCAAAGTTCTTCGCACACCGACACAATCCGCGTGTGCTGGAAAAAAAACGGTGGAAGCGTGCAATGCAACAACTGTCGGAAAGGATCGAGCGGAATGGATGTATTTCTGGCCCCGCTTTTGTTAGTTCGGCGTAGCCAACTGGGGAAACTTTCTGTGCCTTTAGCTGGATCGTGCGTCCCCACTCACACCACTTCATCAGACCGGGGAGTGGTGTACACAAAGAGTGGGGTCTGCGTTCCAACAAAACAACTTTCGGCAGTAATTGGTTTGTTGTCTCGTTTTGCTGTCACTTTACGATTCAGCGGGGGGCACAGATAGTTTTTCCACCATGACGCAAAATACCCACCGCCCGGGCTTGCTGAAACACCCACCCAACCAACCCCTCACCCCCCTCTGCAGAACACGGGGCCGCCTCCCACCCCCCGTGATGGAATAGCATCGCCTACACCTCTGACCCCCCCCCCCCCCCTCCCAAGATGAGCGACACCGGCTTCTACGCGGTGTACTGCCTGGAGAGTACCCACCCCCGCTGGAAGGGGCACAGCTACATCGGATTCACGGTGGACCCTGCCAGGCGGTTGCGGCAGCACAACGGGCTGATCGCCAACGGCGCCCGCCAGACGAGCCGGAAGCGCCCCTGGAATATGGTTTTCTGCGTGTGGGGCTTCCCTGCAAAGGTCACGGCGCTGCAGTTTGAATGGGCATGGCAGAACCCGAGGAAGGCAAAGGGGTTGCGCGAGGCGATGCCAGACACCTCCGCCGCACGGCGCTCCGGATTCAGCAGCGTGGCGGAGAAGGTCCTCGTTGTCCGCACCCTCCTGCGCTGCCAGCCCTTCGGGATGTACAAACTCTGGGCATTCGCCCTCGACAGCGAGAGGCTGGCCTCCCTCTCGGCAGAGGTCGACCGCAGGTTCCCAGACGCCCCTCCGATCGCTTCGGGCAACGTGCAGCTCCAGCACGGCGGGTTTCCCGATCTCAACCTCCACCGCACGGCTGCAGGTCAGGCCGAGGATGACAGCGACGACGTCAACACCGCCCCGCCTGAGGGGTCCAACTGCTCGCTGTGCGACTTCCGCCTCGATGCTGCCGACATCCTCCCGTGCCTGTCTGACTCCTGCGATCTGCAGGCGCACCCCCGCTGCCTTGCCGATGCGTTTGGGGATGGCGATCACATCGTCCCACAGAACGCCGTGGCCTGCCCGCTGTGCCCCACACAGCTGACGTGGCATGCCGTGGTTCAGAAGGCAAAATCCCAGATGCGTCGCCGCGAGGCTCTCGAGAAGCAGCAGCTGAAGAAACAGCTGGCACAGACCCGGAAGCGGCTGGTGGAGGAGGAGCGTGCGTTCTCCATGTCGCAGTCGCAGGGGGGAGGAGGAGGAGGAGGTGGTGGTGGTGGTGGCGGTGGCGGTGTGGGGTGTGGGCCGCTGTCTCTCTCGCAGCCAGCGCCGGAGGTGGTGCCGAGCTTCGGTGCGGCAGCCTCGGCGCTGCCGAGGCTGCGTGGGGGAGGGGGGCTTCAGGGCAGCCCGAAGAAGCGCGCCCGCCTCTGCCTGCCTGTTGCCATGGTGCGCAGCCGCAGCGCATCCCCGCCCCGCTCGCCCGCGCCGCCTGCGTCTCCCGTGTCCCAGCGGGTGCCCGCCGCTGCTGCTGACGCGCCGCTTTTCAGCCAACGTGTTTCGTGCACACAGCCCCTGCCGAGGCACCCCGAGTTGGCCCTGGGGCAGGGGGAGGGGGGGGAGCGACGGCCTGTCGGTGCTGGCGATCCCGTGGGGGGGAGGGCACCCAGCTCCCAGCTATCCCCTGCCGACTTGTCGGACGACGCGCTGCTCGAGTCGGTGATGTCGCAGTACCTCTGAGGAGGGGGGGTACCGCTAAGGTTTGGGGGTCGGGACTTGGGACTTGGTTATTCTCAGTCGGGCATGGGGCAAGGGACGGGAGGGGGGGGGGGGGAGGTGTTGGGCGACCGGAAGCCCAGTTCATTTGCATGTTTAAAGCGCGTAGATCGTGGTGGGGTCAGTTGGTCATGTGGTGCCTGTCATCACCCCTGAAGTGCTAATGTTGTCAGGCCTTGTTGGAGGTGACACGTCAGACCCTCGTGACCCTCAGACCTCATGACTGGGTCACCCACCAGGACCAGAGCCAGGGTCATAGCCCAGGTTCTGACCCTACTTGCATGGGAACGGTTTGACCGCATTCCAGCGATAGCATTGCCCAAGCAAGCAGTGATAAGTCCAGGCTTCCGGATTCTCTAAGAGTTACTCGCTGATTCCAGAAAGCCTCCATTTTGCATGCGCCCACCGGCCTGTTCACCTCTGCTGGGGGCGGGCCTGGGGCAAACCGCGAACTGCGAGGTGGGCCCTTCTGACCCGAGCTGACGAACAACTACGCCCACCTGGTGGCAGTGATGTTCTCCACACACTACCCAACTAACGAGCAGGCATTCGTGAGCTACACAACATCCCTCGAGGCGAGGTGGCATCGGGTTCTACCCAGTGTCCAGCAGAAGTCGAGGTGTCATGGTTTACCATCCTCTCCACACTGCCTGCACCCGAGGTGATGATGATAGTGTTGCACAGCTGCTGCAGGCAGGTGCTGATGTGAACATGCCGAACAGCGACAGGTGCACGCCAATCTACTTCGCCTCTCGAAACGGGCGTGACAACTGTTTGGGACTCCTCATGGAAGCAGGTGCGGATGTCGACACTGCAGACACGAGAGCACCGCTACTGGGCTGTATACAATAGGCATACTGTTTGCCTAAAGGCACTGATCCAGCAGGTGCACAGGTGGACCTCATGGGTGACGATTTCTCCCCACTCCAGCTCACCTGTGGAAAAGGCCACGCCGACTGTTTCCGGGAGCTGCTGCAGGCAGGTGCTGATGTCAACATGCCGAACAGCACACGCCAGCCTTCTTGGCCTCTCAAAACGGGTGTCTCATTGCGGCGGGTGCAGATGTCGACACTGCAGGCACGAGATCACCACTACTGGGTGCTGTATACAATGGGCATACTGTTTGTGTCAAGTCACTGATCCAGGCAGGTGTACAGGTGTACGTCGATAGGTGCGCTCTTCATATCGCCTGTACAAAAGGCCACGCCGACTGCGTTCGGGAGCTGCTGCAGGCAGGTGCTGATGTGAACATGCCGAATGGCACCGGGCGCACGCCACTCTACTTCGCCTTTAGTACGGACACGATAATTGTTTGGAACTACCCACTGCGGCAGGTGCGGATGGACGCCTCCGCGTTCGGGTAAGTGAGGATGTCTAATGTGGATCTGATGTTTGTGCCAAGAATAGAGGACAGGGTGTGCCTCCAATTCTCCTTGACTGTGGTTCGCTTGTTGGGGTGGTGCTGGCAGACCGTTGACCTGCGTCAAGGTGCTCTCAACCGAATCGTGTGAATCGCATGCTGCGAATACCATGACGTGCGAGACCGCCAACCCCTGCCCACTCAAGCTTCAAAGAAGCGCTTCGGATGTTGCCGACGGTGAGTTCTTTTTACTATTTACGAGCACCGAAGCGTAGCGAAGTCGCGAAGTAACGAAGGAAATCGTACGACTGAAGCAGGATTACCTTCACGCCACTTCATTGGGCCTCAACACAGCCTTGGGACAGCAAGTGTGCGCTCAATAAGAAGCAGCCCGGCGTGTGTTGAAGGGGTGGTGGGAGGGGGTGGGTGAAGCGGTATGTTCGAGAGAGTGCATGACAGACACAGCTTGCCCGGTGCTGCCAGATGCGCGACAGTGGTGGGTTGTGCGATGTCTCAGCTGGGATCTTCTTCCCGGCGATACGCGTCTGAAAGGTATCCCCAGGGCCTGCTGGGCTGCTGGGCTCGCAGGTGTGTGGTCAGCACCCGAGGCTCCACCCCACTTGCAGATCTGCTGGTCCTTCGGGCGTCTCTCTGCTCCGCCGAGCCCTATCATAGTGTGAGGACACTTACACTTACTTCCTGCATTCCCGAGCAAAGGCAGCCCACAAGAGGAGGCTCGGCATAGAGGTGGCAGTGGGGTGGGTGGAGGGGGGTGCTGGAGAGTTCGTGCGCGACTTCTCGGATGTGGGCTTTCGCAACCTGGTTCACACAAGCACCCGATGCTGCGACAGGTCGGGGGGTGGGTCTGTGTGTGGTGTGACCATGTTCGGCAAGCAGAAGAAGGGGGCGAGCAGCAAGACGAAGACGAAGGCGAAAAGTTTTGCAGTGGATGACGAGGTGAAACCAGCGCCTGCGGAGGAATACTCGGCTCTGATCAAGGCGGTCATGATGGGGTCAGAGCGTGTTGGCAAGACCTACTTCAGGGCCCGTGTGACAGAGGATAAGTCCATAGATACTGACTACCAGGCGACGATCGGTGTGGAGTTTGCCGTAACAATGTTCGACATCGGTGGCAAACGGACAAAGTTGCAGCTGTGGGACCAGGCTGGGAATCAAAAGTATCGTGCGCTCGCGGCATCATACTCCCGTGGTGCGCGGATGTTCCTGCTCTTCGTTGACGGCTTGGACGCAACAACGGTTGATGACGTGCGTGAATGTGTCACTTCCGCCACAAACCCAGATGAGGCCACCATCTTCCGAGTCTTTGTCACGTTCCTGCGATCAGCGAGCGACACGAGTCTTGAAGACCCGAAGGCACGCAAGGCTGCAGAGGAGGAGTTCAGCCAGAAGCTTTCCGAGCTGTATCAAGACCTTGCACCGTACCGCACTGAGACGATAACAATCCAGCAGGAGCAGTTCGAAGACGTGGAGTTCCTCCGCAGCACGATGGCTGCCGCCCTTGCTGATCTGGATTCCGAGAATGGCGGTGGTGCAAAGGGGTCGCGCCTGACCTTCAGTGTAGTAAACGGTGCGGGGAAGACAGGCACGCGCGCACTGAACATCAAGGGGGACCTGTCCAAGCCGGTGCCGTACTCTGCTGTGCGGGACGCATGGGCTGCAGACCGCAGCAAACGAGCAGGGTACCGCATCGAGCGGACCGGGGGACGTGGGTACATCACACGATTTGAGGACAACTTCACCGTTCCACAGACGTGCATCAGCAACAGCTTTGAGCCGTGTCCCGTGACGCTTGTGCACCGCCCCTGGTTCGAGAGCGGGACGTGCCTTGAGGTGAAGCGTGACGGTGCCTGGCACGCTGCTGTCATTTCCGCCGTGAAGCCGAACGGGTCAACCTTCGACGTGGAGGTGAAGGCACTCGAGGGTGCGTCAGACGGCGGGTGGACCCAATCTGTCCCCGCAGACAGCGCAACCCTCGCACCCATCCACACACAGGAGCAGCTGCCGCTGCCCAAGTCGTACGTGCTGTGGGAGGACATGCTGACGCAGGAGCGCATGCCTGCCGCATCCATAGATTGCTTTGTGACAGACAGCCCTGCCTTCTGGAAGACCTGACCTTGGTGATGATACACTGCACGCCAGCCCTTACACAGCAGCGCCACACCAGGTGCCCTGCTCTGCTGAGTGTGCCACTGCCCTGCACACCCTGCCCTCTTGCCCCCAGCCCTGTGCATGCCGCTTCCGAGGCCTGCCACGGGAGCTGTCACTGTGCAGTCGCTCTGAGTCGTGACTGATTGATGACCCCACCCCACCCCACCGCCACCCCTCGTCCCCCACCCCCTTTGAACCAGATCATTCTTGTGCTTTCTTCTACTTCTATTTCACTCCCCCGCCCTTTGAACCTCTCATTCTGTCGCCTTCTCTGACTCGCTTCCCTCGCCCGCCATCTTTCGTGGAAACCGTTGTACGCTTCTGCTGACCACATTCCGAGTAATCGATCTCGGAGAGCCGACTGCAGCGCCTCTTGCAGCGTCCCAACTCCCAACCCCAGTGCCGACATACTTGCCGATACTGTGGCATCGTCCATGCACCCCATATCGGAGGCCCTCTTGAGAGCCTGCAACTGGGCGTTGATGGTGTCACCACTGTCGGGGTCTCACTTCTTCCGCTCCTCAGCTGCTCCTGGAACGCCACATACCTGGTCCCGACCTTCCACATGGACTGCCTCACCTTGGAGATGAGGTTGTACACTTCAGGGTATTCCCGCTCGATGAACCCCTTGAGACTGTTGTGGAGGTGGTGCGCGATGCAGCAAACAAACGTTGTATTTTCCTAAGTATTCTGATCAGGTTGCGGCCGCAACCCCGTTCCACGGCGTTCCGGATGACAACAGTGAGCGAGATGGAGGGCGAGTCGTGCCACCCTTCCACCCCTACCTCTCCCCGACAGCACAGAGGGGAGGGCAGGACCGTGTGGTGTGGCACCGTGTGGGAGGGGGAGGTGTCGGAGGAGATATCAGCCATCTCCTCCGACGCTGCATCATCACGAAGGCGCTTCGTGGGCTGAGTGCGCAACGCCCAGGACTCTACCCACAGATCCAACCCACATCGAATCGAATTTCTCGTTCGCTCCTGTCTCGCAGCACGGCAGAGACGTGCCAGTTTAAGTGGGGATTCGAAGGTTGGGGCGAACCGCACACTTGACCTGTGATGGTGGGGAAGTGTGCCGCTGCGGTGCGTATCTTCTCCGTGTGTGCCTTGGCGATTGTCGGTCTGGCAGCTTATCTTGTGTTCCGTTTGCTTTCATTGTACCACGCACCCGATGCTGCGACAGGTCGGGGGGTGGGTCTGTGTGTGGTGTGACCATGTTCGGCAAGCAGAAGAAGGGGGCGAGCAGCAAGACGAAGACGAAGGCGAAAAGTTTCGCAGTGGATGACGAGGTGAAACCAGCGCCTGCGGAGGAATACACGTCTCTGATCAAGGCGGTCATGATGGGGTCAGAGCGTGTCGGCAAGACCTACTTCAGGGCCCGTGTGACGAACAACACATCCGTAGATTCTGAATACCGGTCGACAATCGGTGTCGATTTTGCCACAACAATGTTCGACATGGGGAAGGACAAACGGACAAAGTTGCAGCTGTGGGACCAGGCTGGAAAACAAAAGTATCGTGCAATCGGGGCCGCATATACCCGTGGTGCGCGGATGTTCCTGCTCTTCGTTGACGGCTTGGACGCAACAACGATCGATGACGTGCGTGAATCTGTCTCTGCCGCCACCCCAGAAGACAATGCTGTCTTCCGAGTCTTCATCACGTTCCTGCGATCAGCGAGCGACACGAGTCTTGAAGACCCGAAGGCACGCGAGGCTGCAGAGGAGGAGTTCAGCCAGAAGCTTTCCGAACTGCAGCAAGACCTTGCACCGTACCGCACTGAGACGATAACAATCCAGATGGAGCAGTTCGAAGATGTGGAGTTCATCCGCAGCACGATGGCTGCCGCCCTTGCTGATCTGGATTCCGAGAATGGCGGTGGTGCAAAGGGGTCGCGCCTGAACTTTAAGATGGTGAACGGTGCAGGGAAGACAGGCACGTGCTCGCTGAACATCAAGGGGGACCTGTCCAAGCCGGTGCCGTACTCTGCCTTGCGGGACGCATGGGCTGTAGACCGCATCAAACGAGCAGGGTACCGCATCGAGCAGGGGGCGGGACGCGGGCACATCACACGATTTGAGGACAGCTTCACCGTCCCGCAGAGGTGCATCGATGGTGCACCATGTCCCGTGACGCTTGTGCACCGCCCCTGGTTCGAGAGCGGGACGTGCCTTGAGGTGAAGCGTGACGGTGCCTGGCACGCTGCTGTCATTTCCGCCGTGAAGCCGAACGGGTCAACCTTCGACGTGGAGGTGAAGGCACTCGAGGGTGCGTCCGACGGCGGATGGACCCAATCTGTCCCCGCAGACAGCGCAGCCCTCGCACCCATCCACACACAGGAGCAGCTGCCGCTGCCCAAGTCGTACGTGCTGTGGGAGGACATGCTGACGCAGGAGCGCATGCCTGCCGCATCCATAGATTGCTTTGTGACAGACAGCCCTGCCTTCTGGAAGACCTGACCTTGGTGATGATACACTGCACGCCAGCCCTTACACAGCAGCGCCACACCAGGTGCCCTGCTCTGCTGAGTGTGCCACTGCCCTGCACACCCTGCCCTCTTGCCCCCAGCCCTGTGCATGCCGCTTCCGAGGCCTGCCACGGGAGCTGTCACTGCACTTATGAGACTTTCCACGAAAGACTGCTGTCTGATGACTCCACCCCTCCTCGCCCCCACCATTGAATATCACATTATATTCCAAGAACCTTATCACAGGCGGCGCTTTGAGTGTCAGGCACCATCTACCATCCTCTGCGCCCTGCACTAAACATGTCATGCGTGGGCAGGTGCATTTACATCATCCCATTCATGCGACGAGATGTCACAGGAGAGCACCCCCTCACACACCTTGCCATTGCAAATAGTCACGGCCGCCAATACCAACACCCCACACCCACACAACAGTGTGGATCTTTTTGGTCAGCGCAGTCGTACCGAGCGAAGCCTGATGGCCCCACTGTCACACACACACTAGCTTCTCCCCACACCCACCCACCGGCAGGCACCAGCAGGCCCATGGATACCTCAGCCCCAACGGGGAAGGTCGGCGCAACAGCCACGCTCGATGCGTTGGTTGCAGGGCTCTCCGACACTGCACTCAGCAGCAGCGACAAGGCGATGCTCGAGGTGCACGCCTCGATGCTGGACGAGGGCTTTGAGGCCTTCACAGAGGGACACGCGGCGCCTGTTGCTGCTGGGAAGCTCGCGGAGGGGTGGCGCTCCAACGGGCTGCACGTCTTCTACTACCGGCACCCGCGTTCGTCGCTGAAGTTTGAGATGAAGGGTGTTCCTCTTGCTGGCAGTATTGTGGCCCTGCTTTCCGACGGCGAAACCGTGAAGAGCTTGCCTGTCGGCGGGTCCGCAGGGGGCGACACCACTGCCGTGCGCGCCGCAGTCAAGCGTGTGTTTTCGGAGCCCTTTGTCCCGTGCGGCTCCAGCAGCTCCAGCTCCAGCGCCCCCGCCCCCACAACGCAGCCCACACCCGCGGCTCTCCCTGCGCCTGCCGGCCCGACCAGCGCGCGCCCTCCTGTCACGGGCCCCGACCCCCTGCGGGACTACGGGCGGGGCGACCTTATGCCTGGTTCAGGGGGGAGCAACCTGATGGGCCCCGAGGTGTTCCGGAACTGGCGTGGCGGTGACAGGGGCGGTGCGTCTGGGCAGTTCTTCGACCCGGATGGGAACCTGGTATGCATTGTTGCCTTGGGGAGGAGGTGTTGCCAGGGCTTCGCGTCGGTCCAATCTTCCGATCAGGGCGACGCGATGTTGCCCGGATCCTGTGGCCTCATGCAATGAAGGGGCAATGGGAGACAAGAAGGGGAGCGGGCCCGATGCTTGCGCATTGCAGAGCCACAGTCTCACCCCATCACAGGGGGTGCGAGGGTTGCGTGCGTTTCACCACAAAGCCCCCCCCCCCCCCCATTGTCATGTGTTTTTCTGCTGTGCTCCTTTCATTTTCACACGTCTCCACATCCCGCACCAAACGCCCCCACCCACCCACCCACCCACCCCTAACAGATCACCCCACCGCCTCCGGGCGCACGCTACGACCCGACCCACCCATTGGACCCGATGCTGCAGCACGATCCCCGCTCGGCCCACCCTGACTTGGAACCACCTCAGGTGTTCGACCCGCTGCTTGTCGGCAAAGGCCGCAAGGGTGGTGGCATGGGCGGGCCCCCTGGCGGCGGCTTCGGTGGATTCGGGGGCTTCGGTGGCGGCGGTGCACCTCCAGGGATGTTCATGTGAAGTCACCCCTCTGTGTGAGGAGGGCCTGTGGGTTCGTCTCCGCACAACGAACACCTGGTTCCTTGAGTGCGGTTCGTTGTGGGTGTTTTTTTTCTTCTAGCCCGTAGCCTCGTCATCCTCCTGCACACCCACCCACACGGCCTCATGCCCTGGCCTTTTCAATCTTTTGGTTGCGTCAGGGTGTGCGCTAGCTAGCCCAGGTCGGTGGGGGGTGGGCAGCGGTGGGTGGGGATGTTTCCCTGAAGTGCAAATCGCTGCGTCGTACAGCTTTCCTCCGCACCCCACCCATCCTGCCCCTGCTCTAACCGCCTTGTACGGCATATATGGTGTGATGACTGCAAAAAGGACCAACATTGACATTGCAAGAAGGTGCTGGGAGGCTTGATTCTTCATTCACTCTCGACAATCAATCCCCCCCTGCTATATCCGTCTAACCAACGCGTTTTTTATCTCACAACAAACGTTGCAGAATGAGGCGCAAAAAAATGGCCAAATAAAAGCAACGGGCGTCTCGATATACCGCCCTCCCGAAGGAGGAGGTAGCGATGCGAAGATTCTCTTCCCAGTATCTTATTCTTTGCAGAGAGGAGGGGGGGGGGGGGAGGGTGTGTGGCTTCACGGTGGGATCTTGTAAATTTTACATGTAAAAATACCGATTTTTACATGTATTATACATGTATAATACTTGCATGTCAACTATTATACATGTATAATACATGTAAATGCCTGAAATATACATGTAAAATACATGTATATCAAGCAAAAATACATGTATAATAGTTGCATGTCAACTATTATACATGTATTTTTACTTGATATACATGTATTTTACATGTATAATACTTGTCATGCAAGTATTATACATGTAAAATACTTGCACGACAAGTAAAATACATGTATAATACTTGCATGACAAGTAAAATACTTGCATGCAAGTAAAATACATGTACCGTAAACGGAAAAAGGGTGGACCGTAAAAATGTTCCAAGTTCCCAAAAAAAGGCCAAACGTTCCATCTTTTTTACGGTCCACTATTTATTGGGACTGCATATGGAAAAGACAATGCGATTTTCGCCCGCGGGCTGGTGGGTTGCGGGGCGCGGACTGCGGCCTCCACGCCGCAGACTCCCGCACGTAGGCCTCCCGACCTCCCAGCTTTGGACCCTCCCTCCACCACCGCAACCAACACCAGCAAGAGAAGCAAGTCCTCCCTGCGTGTGGAAAGGGCACGATCACCACCACTCACCTCGAGACTCACCCACCACCACACCTCGAGAAGTGTAGTACCATGCAAGGAGCGTTCCGGTAGAAGTAAAAGTAGAACCTGATGCACGAGCCCACAAAAGCAGCCACAGTACGGCAGGGCGCGCAGACAGAAGCTGAGACCACCGGGCTCCCTCCAGATGTAAATTCGTGAATCAGTGCCCGGAAAATTCAGGGAAATCGTACTCCTTTAGTGTAGTACACCCTGCAGTAACTGTGGGAGAACAGTTCCCGGACGATGGTGAGCGCACACTCTGTGCTGAGGCTCTGTGGTGTTAATCCTGCAGCTTCAGTCGTACGATTTCCTTGGTTCCTTCGCGACTTCGTCACGAAGGAACTCGTAAAAAAACCGCCAAGTCCACTATCCCAACCGTAAAATAGGTGGACCGTAAAAATGTTCCAAGTTCCGGAAAAATCCCATTTGTTCCATCTTTTTTACGGTCCACCTATAGTACGGTTCACCTTTATTACGGTCCACAATATTTCCGTTTACGGTATTTTACTTGCATGCAAGTATTTTACTTGTCATGCAAGTATTTTACATGTATAATACTTGCATGACAAGTATTATACATGTAAAATACATGTATATCAAGTAAAAATACATGTATAATAGTTGACATGCAACTATTATACATGTATTTTTACTTGATATACATGTATTTTACATGTATATTTCAGGCATATACATGTATTATACATGTATAATAGTTGACATGCAAGTATTATACATGTATAATACATGTATATACTTGTAGTTATATATGCAAGTATGCAAGTATTATACATGTATAATACATGTATATTTACATGTATTATACATGTATAATACATGTAAAAATCAGTATTTTTACATGTAAAATTTACAAGATCCCACCGTGTTGGATTGTTTTTTGCCGTATTTTTCTCAACACACACTAGCCCCGCCGTACGGCAGGGTCCCGTCGGGACCCATCCCCACAGAAGAGTACACACATCCAAAAGAAACGACTTTCTCGCAGGGTGGATGAACCCTGTCCTGTGCACCCCGGGGGGGTGTATGTGACGGGCGGGAGTCCCACATCCGTCCATGATAAGGGTGGTGGAGGCTCTCGTGGCAAAAAATAGCTAACGTTAAGATGACAAGGCCTGGCCCTCCACCCCACCCACACACCCACCCACCTATCAAGCCCTCAAGACTCTTGAAGCGGCCTGACTATTTAGTGTCTTCGTCGCAGCAAGGGGGCGATATATACCACCCTTTTTATTGATTTCACGTGTCAGTGTTTGACTTTTTCGCAACTTCATTTCTTCCTTTTTCTCCCTCTCCAACCCCACCCGTGACACCACCAGGGTTTAGCTAGCCCTGGTCCGATTATCCCCGGTTCTTCGCTGAAGAGACGCGGCCGGGGGGAGGGGTACGAAGAGTACGCGTCGAAACCGGTGTCACGTCGTGTTGGGGAATCCTTCGGGAGTGCGATACTGAAGGGGAGGTGCTACTGCCCGTGCAGGGCGACACCGCCTTAAAACTTTATAACCACACACAAACCCTCTATTCCCCCAGGCCTGATGAGCAATCCCCCCTGCCTCATGTTGTGACTTCCTTTCTACCTTGCACAAAACATCCCATTTGCCCCTTTTCTTCCTTCGAAAGTGTTGTGACTACCCCCCCTTCCCCACCCCTCGGGAGTGCCACTCCTCTGGTGGTTAAAAGTGACCCGCCGTTGTGCCTTCGGCATCTGTTGCGTGTGCCGTCGTATTCTTCCTATGCACTAGTTATAGCTATCCGGGGGCGGCCTGCTGTCGCACCAGTGGGCTGCCCCACCTCTGCACCCTCGGTTTTTAAGATGTTCACCACAGCGGAGAATGATCCCCTTCTCTGTGGCGATCGAGCCAAGCTGGACGAGGTTCGCCTTCGGGCGAAGGTCATGTGGGCGGACAAAAGGTGCCTGCTCCTGAGACTCATCAGCAACCTGTTTCTTCCTTCAAGCCCTCAAGACTCTTGAAGCGGCCTGACTATTTAGTGTCTTCGTCGCAGCAAGGGGGCGATATATACCACCCTTTTTATTGATTTCACGTGTCAGTGTTTGACTTTTTCGCAACTTCATTTCTTCCTTTTTCTCCCTCTCCAACCCCACCCGTGACACCACCAGGGTTTAGCTAGCCCTGGTCCGATTATCCCCGGTTCTTCGCTGAAGAGACGCGGCCGGGGGGAGGGGTACGAAGAGTACGCGTCGAAACCGGTGTCACGTCGTGTTGGGGAATCCTTCGGGAGTGCGATACTGAAGGGGAGGTGCTACTGCCCGTGCAGGGCGACACCGCCTTAAAACTTTATAACCACCCACCCACCTACACCCTTTGTCCTTCGGACTGTATAGGTCGCCGCAATGACTACCGCCGCCACCACCATCTGAGTTTACTTTGGGATTTGAAGCGGAGAGCGGCAGATAGCACCCTCACACAAGGTGGGGTGACTGGTTGCGTCTTTTGTTTTCACTCACCACCAGCCACCACCACCACCACCACCACCACCACCACCACCACCACCACCACCACCACCACCACCACCACCACCACCAACAGAGGGTGTGAGGGGAGGGTGTGTGGTGTCTGTGAGGGGGTACGACCCCCCCACACGCCCCCACCCCGAGCTCCCCCCCCACACCCCCACACCCACCCACCCCGCTGGGCTGGGCTGGGCTGGGACAACACAAGGAGGCGACCTTCCGGAGAGGAGGGGGCGGGCGGGGTTCGCGTTGCGTTGCGAGAGACAGGCTGGGCCCCAACAACGCACACCCGCAACCCCTCCCTCTCCCCCCCTCTAAAACAAGTGTGAATATATTCTGCCCTTCACCCCCCCCCCCCCCACACCCCCTGCGGAGAGAAGGATTGTATCTCAATAGGGCGTCGGTTTTGCTTTAACAACCACGCCTCCTCTCCTTGCATGATTCACGTGTGAGTTTTGCCGATACCCTCCACCCCACCCCCCCACCTCCCCTCTCCCACTGCCAACCACCCTTCCACATCGGGAGGGGGGGGTTTTTTTTGGTGGAATGGCGGGGCCTGGTCCAGCCCATAAGCACGGGCTGTTGTCTGTGCCTACCCCGCAGCAGCAGCAGCAGCAGCAGCAGCTCCCGCATGGGTCACAGGGGGTGACGAAGGCGTTTCGGGAAGCGTTGGTCGCAGGGAAGTTCAAAGTTCTGCGGAAGATTGGCGCGGGGAGCTTTGGGGAGATCTACCAGGCTTTCAATGAATCCACTCACGAGCTTGTCGCGATGAAGGTCGAATCCGGCTCTGCGAAGTACCCGCAGCTTGTCAACGAGGCGATGGTTTACAAAGCGCTGAATGCAACGGGTCCTATCCCTGGCGTCCCTCGGCTCCATTGGTATGGGTCTGAAGGGGACTTCAACGTGATGGTGATCGATCTGCTTGGGCCGAGCCTCGAGGACATGTTCCTCTTCTGCAACCGGAGGTTCAGCGTCAAGACGGTGCTGCTGCTGGCGGACCAGATGCTGACACGGATAGAACACCTGCATAGGCACAACTACATCCACCGCGATATCAAGCCCGACAACTTCTTGCTGGGGCAGGGGCGCAAGGCCCACGTCGTGTATTCAATTGACCTGGGCCTGTGCAAACGATATATCAACCACAACCACAACCACATCCCGTATCGGGAGGGGAAGAATTTGGCGGGGACTGCGAGGTACGTCTCGATCAACACGCACAACGGCTACGAGCAGTCGCGGCGCGATGACATCGAGTCGATCGGCTATGTGCTGCTCTACTTCCTGAGGGGGGGGCTCCCCTGGCAGAATGTGAAGGCTGCGAATAAGAAGGAGAAATACGACCAGATCCGGTATGTGTTGTGTTGCGGTGCTGCAGAGAGGCTGCGGAGAAGGGCATGGGGAGGTTCTCTGGGCTGCCCAATCCTCAATCCCTCTTCACGCATGTGTCGGGCTGCCTGATTTCCCCTACGGGATGGCCCCAAGGGTATCTGGCCTGCCCCCGACTGATGGTTTCCAAATAGAATTGACGTGTTTCTCGTGCTGCAGTCAACCGTCAGGGTTGGCACGCCTTTCAGGGGTGTTTTAGGAAGGAGCCCCGCCCCTAGATTGAGCTGAGAGCAACTGCACACCACCACCACCACCACCACCACCCCCCCCCTGCAGGCAAAAGAAAAGCGCGTGCACTGTGGAAAAACTGTGCCAGGGGCTGCCGCAGGAGTTTGCAAACTACTTGAACTACTCACGATCGCTGAAGTTTGAGGTGTGCCTCTGCTGGTGACCCTCATCCCACAGCCCTGGCTTTCCGGCCCTCCTGGGGGCAAGGAGGAGCAAGCAGACTGGCTGCACTTTGTGTGCGTCACATCCGCCACTATTCATGCGAGCAGCACATCGCACCACGCATCACATCACATTGGGCCTCCATGCTATACCCACACCTCTTACAGGATGAACCTGCATATGACCACCTGAGGGCTGAGTTCCGCAAGCTGTACAACTCGATGTATAAGGTATGCTAAGGGCACAACGAATGGATCTCTCTGGGAGCTGTGCCAAACAGTGCGCGAAGGGATTTTGCACTGTATTGCTTTCCCTCGGAACACCCACCCCTGCCTCCCGCCACAGCAAGTCGACTTTGAATACGACTGGACCGTGCGGAAACGCCTGCTCATGCTGAGGGAAACTGAGCGCAGCTCGCACGGCGAATCAATCAGATCCCGAGCACCTGAGGAATGAGCCTGAAACACGCTCAGCGCAGGCTCAGTGCATGACCCCCCCCCCCCTCCCCCTGCCTACCGCAGCCACTCCCTTGGGATGCCTTCCTTTGGGGTGCCGACGAACCCAGCAGGAGGAGAGGCTGGCTCCCGCGCCTTGCCACACATGCCTCGGGTGGGGGCAGAAGGCTGGCCCGATTTCTACCCTCCTCCCGACCTTGCGTTCCCTCCCGACGTGCCGCATCGCTCCCCAGAAGCCTTGGACACGCCCGATATGCCCTGACAGGGTGTCACAGCTGTTGCGTTGCGTTCCGTAGGTTTCTTACGCGTGGGTGGGGGGGGGAGGGGAGGGGTGGGTGCTCTGGAGGGGGTCGGTAAGTCAGGAGGGCAGGCTAGAGGCGGGTGGTCTGCATTCGCCAGAGGTGTTCTCTGATGCGCTGTCGGGATTACCCTCAGGGCCCGGGGGGTGGGACGGAGCAGAGGAAGGGTCCCTCCCCCTCCTGCTGTGCCAATATGTTGTTTATTGAGGGGGGGGGGTGTGCTCGCAACGCAGGAAACTGTGTCCTGTGCAGACCCTTGCAGAGAGCATCGCCGCCGTGGGGAGTGTTCTCGCAATTCGACGAAGCGTAGCGAAGTCACAAAGAAGGAAATTGTGGGATTTATCACCTTTCATGCCACTTCACAGGGCCTCAACACAGCCTTGGGACAGTTGTGCGCTCAACAAAAAGCAGTCCGGAACTGTTCCCCCGCAGTTGCTGGGCAGGGTGTATACAGTATATTACTGTAGAGCGGAGGGGGCATAGTTGTTTTTTTGTACCTATTGTTCCCTTTGCATTTCCTTTGCAGTGGGCGCTTCTCCCCACACACAGGTTTATAGTTTCATCGGAGTGTGGACATTACCTCAATGCTCTGCTGTTGACACGAGTCTTGTGGTTTTCCACTGTCTCCGCACACACTGTGTGTCGCACGTCACAGCATCTGTCTCTCTGCATAGTTTGGTAATAAAGACACCTGGGGGGGGGAGGCGCTTGCAATCCTTCGGTTGATCAGGTTGGGTTCAAACCGAAGTGCCCCGAACCTTTTCTGTCTGTTGGTGTCTGCTGGAGAGGACGGGGGGTCGGGGTGAACCGCGCATGCAAAGGCAATTGGGCATCTCCAGGAATCTCTCACTTTCTCTTCACCTGACTCGGCAATACACAGTTGATACACCACACCACGGACTGGTCGACCCATGTGCTTGTCGAGCTGACCGAAGAAAATACGACGGGCAAACCACCTGTCGTATTTTCACCCGTTGTCCCGACAAGTCGATGCATCCGTTGGTTCGTGACAGTTGTCTGCACACCTCTCACGCCCGATCTGCTGATCCCCTGCCCACCTGTGTGCTATATGTTCGAGCCATCTTGTCGCCGAAACGACCTCCTGTGGGCAGGAATTCAGGAGGCTGTGCTTCTGTGTGCATACAACTCACCTTGGCACAGCTCAGCCACCAGGCGGTGTTTCAGGGGGGGTTTTGTGTGTGCAGAAGCCGTCACCGAAACGGTGTTGTGATTTTCTTTCTTCCTTTTTTTTTCTTTTTTGGTTGTCGCGCTTGGGGATCAGAGACGCGCCTTATTGGGTATTCCCGCTCGACCGACGAACCCCCACGGGCCCTTCTGATTCGATGGCGGGCGCATCTTGTTTCTTTGGGCGGAAGCGTCCAATGCAACTGCCCTGCTTACAGAGACCAAGATTCTCTCGTCGTTATCCTCGTGTTATGTGTTTGTCACCAGCGCTGCACCGCTCCAATGCTTCGCGGTTTGCTCAGCACTGGGTCTGACGGACACGGCCGTACAATTCAGCTCACGCCGCCTTTCCGCCAGGCGAGAGGGAACTGCGAGGTGATTGCGGGTTGGCAACGCGCCACAAGAGTCTCGCAGGTTATCAGAAGGAAAATCTGCAGAAAGGGATTGCAGAAGTGCACACACCTGGGGGGAAAATGCCTCGGAAAAAAAATGGCCTTTGCAAAACACACCCACCCCGCCCCACCCGCCCACCTGTGTTCTGTACCCTATGGTGTTTTTGTGTGGCTCTTCTGTTGCTGTGCAGATGCAGGTCGCCCACCTCCTCCCGAATCGGACAGTGCTGTGACGCTGCGACAGCAGCGTGCTATCCCGTGGCTATGGGTGCGAAGGGATCGGGTTGTACTGACCTGCCCCCCCTGGCAAAGTGCCACCTGACACTTTCCAAAAGCAAATCTTTCATGTGTGTACAGTGTCGGTCGCCTCAAGAGCAGGTGCGCTCGGCGTGGTATACACTGCTGCAAGGTAAACGTGTGTGTGGAAGCGTGAGTGCAGCAGGAACTCAGACGGGGAGAGCGTTAAGAGGGTGTCTCCCGAAAGTGAATCTGCAGGCATAGTGAGCCTGCAACCTCTATGCAGCTGTGTTGTATGTTGGTGGGAGCTGCCTGGGTGGCTTCACGAAGTGAGTGCTGGCCTGTGCCGCTCTCAGGCATGTAGAGTGCCGTTGCCACACCTGGCAGTTATAGACAGACCAAACGGTGCGTTACACCGAAACTTTCCAGAAGAAAAACGAACCTGTTTCGGGCGGTGTGGAAGCACCACACGCGCGCCCTGCGGAACGAATCGAGCAACAGAACCAGTGGAGTTCCTTCTTGGCAGCAACAGAATATTGCGCTGCCACAGCAAAGCGGACGGAGTGAGGAGCGTCTTGGCCAGCCTCGGGCATGGCACGTTGGCAGCCCAACGGATGGTGCGGGGCTGAGACTTGAAGCACCCCATCCCACCCTCAACCCCCACCCCTTCCCAAACCACACTTTTTGTTTACACTGTGCGTTCCCCCGCACCGCAGCGAACTCTGATTCCTACATACACACACCACGCCGACACAGGGCGCAGGGTGCAGGGGTTTCTAAGCCCCCACCCCACCCCACCCACCCCCATCCCCATCCCCCCCCTGGGGAGGGAGCGGGCAACGGGGGTGTGACCCCCCCCCCCCCCCCCCCCCCCCCCCACACACACACACACCTCCCCGTACACCGCTGGCGTGTTGCAACCCCTCTCCCCCCCCCCCCCCCTGCAAGATCCAACGCAAGCGCCAGATAAGGATAGTGTCGCATCCCTCCGTCCTCTCTCGCGACCCACCCGTCGTCAGGGGTAACTCAGGCAGCACCGTTGCCCCTCGACCCAACCAGGCACCCCAGGCACCATGCCAGGGGTGCCAGCTGGGGACCACTACGACGGGTGGGATGCAGGGCATGGTGGTGGTCCTGCAGCAATGAGTCGGCCTGCGTTCGGTGTGGGGCCCGGGGATCTGCCGTATATGGGGGAGCGGGAGCTTGAGGAGTTCATCGCGCAGAACCCGGAGCTGCATCTGAGCGGCGAGGAGGTGCTGTATCTGCGCCTAAGGCGGAGGCGGCTGAGCGTGCAGCGCATGCGGCAGGTGGGTGCCGACCCCCAATCCGACCCGCTCCCCATCAAGCTGGTCGCGGTGGGGGACGAGAGCGTCCGTGCGAAGCAGAGGTCTCTCCAGCTGTTCCTCCTGCAGCACCAGACTGAGGATGCCCCGTCACTGGCAGGGTCCACCCCGTGCGCCATCGGGCAGCGCTCCGTCACATTCACCTCCCCGCAATCCCCCCCGCAGGCCTGCACTGTGGAGGTGTGGGTGCCCCCGTGTGGCGAGTCGCACCGCATGCTGCGGCGGCTGTACTATTCAGGAGTATCTGCCTTCCTCGTGTATTTCAGCGTGACGGACAGGAGGTCGTTTGATAACGTGCGGTCGCTATGGCTGTGTGAGGTGCAGGGGCATCTGATGCAGAACACAGTATGCCAGGGGTGGGGGGGTGGGGGAGGGGGGCCATGTGGGGTTCGCTGGGTGTGTTGTTAAGCTTTGTCACGGCAGGGTGATATAATAATGTCCATCCGACTTTGGTTTACGTCATCCCAACCCACCACCCACACCCACCCACAGGACATCCCCGTCGTGGTTATCGGGACGGACGCAGAGGCACGGCACGGCGCCTCCCCTGCGCAGGATCTGGTATGCCACACGGGGTGCAAACGAAACGGGGGAGGAGCCGTGGCTTCTCCAGGGTTGCGAGAACCGAACCAGGCAGGTGGGGAGGGGGCGGGGCAGGGCTAACGCCATGCATTGGTTACAGCAGGGTGGATGCAGTCACACCACCACCACCACCACCACCACCCCACAGGTCTCATCCGAAGAGGCTGTCGCGCTTGCTCAGGAGTTTGGCGCGTCGAAGTACATCGAAGTGTTCTCCAACAACATCCACCACGCCAACGAGGTTGCGCAGCAGACGCTGCGCGCCCTGAGCGGCACACGACACTGGGGCGCCCTGCAGCACCCCCCGCCACCTGCCCAGGCACAGGAGGCCCTCCTCTTCAGGCAGCACCTCCGCCCACCCACACCGCGCGGCAGGTTCGACCTGATGAGCCGCACCTTCACGGTCGACACCGAGGCGGACACGCAGTACTACGTCACCTTCGATGGGGAAGACCCGACGCTGTGCGACGCGGAGCTGACGGGGCCCATCAAGCTGAAGCAGCCCTACCCCCAGCGCATCCTGGTGCGCGCCTTCAGGCGCTGCATGTTCCCCTCGGAGACGCTCATCATGCCTGTCCCTCAGGAATCCGACCCGCCGAAGGGCTACTTCGACGTCTGCCGCAGGGGCTTCTTCGTCCATCACCCACCCCCCGCATCGGGTGCGCGTGTCCACTACGCGCTGGACGGGGCAAAGCCCACACAGGGCTCCCCTGTGGTGGGCCTGTCAGAGGGTCTGCTGTTCGACTCGGAACCGCCGTGCCATGCCACCGGGAGCTCCTGTGACGGAATCCCCGAGAGCATAACCGTGGTGGCGGTGGAGGATGGGAAGTTCCGATCCCGCGCTGTGACCTACCAAGCGCCGCCGATGCTGGCGCCGCCGAAGGTTTCCTTCAGCGAAGGGGATAGGGTGCTCCGCGTGCTGTCGCCGCAGCCCAACGTGGAGTACCGCTATACGCTGAATGGGGCGACACCCTCCTACACCAACAGCAGCGTGCTGTCGAATGCGGTGATGCTCCCCGCAGACCTGTCGGTGCACCGCATCCGGGTCGCCGCCTTCCCGCGCCTGGCCCTCCCGAGCAGAGTGGTGGATGTTGTCATAGGGGGTGGTGGCGGGCACCACCACCACCACCACCAGCACCCCCAACACCACCACCACCAGCAGCAGCAGCAGCATGCGCATGGCGTGCATACCTCGCGTGAGGTGAGCTGCCACAACAGTAGTCTCGGAGGTGGTGGTGGTATGAGGGGGGCGGAGGTTGGTGGTGGTGGTGGTGGTGGCGGGGTCTCGACGGCGCCGCATGTCGCGATGACGAAGTCTGCGAGGGGGCGGATCAAGGCGTCCCAAGAGAAGCGGTCCGCATCGGCTGCGGCGGCAGCCGCGCAGCAGGCCCTGACGCGGCACCGCACCCCCTCGCCGAAGCGTGTCCCGGCGGTTGGGTCGGGCGGGGCCCGGCTGCGGAGCGGGTCGCTTTCGGTTGCCAGCGCCGCGTCAGCGCGGGGGGGTGTGTCGGCGCGTGGGGGTGACGGCGGGGATGCGGCAAATGTGACCTGCGCCACCCGGTCCAGCAGCCTGGACTTCGCATTCGACGACCCCATCGCCATCACGCACATCACGGTGGCGACGCCGGGAGGGGGGCGTGGGCCCAGCGGGTACCGCATCGTGCTGACGCCGCCCCCTGGTGCTGGCAGCCCCGTCGCGGCGGGCACCGGGCACCTCCAGGATGCGAACGGGGTGCAGATCATGAATGTCGACCCTGAGTTCCGATTCTTCCAGACTGCCAAGGTGGAGGTGCACTTTACAAAGCCACAGGCAGCGCTGTTCCGGATAAACAACGTGCAGATCCACGGCAAGCCTGCTCTGCAATGCCCTTAGGGGTGGAGGCATTCAGGCATGGCGTCTAAAAGGCAGTGTAAGCAACAATGAGAGTTTGCTCTCCCGCTACGTCACCCCCCCCCATCTCGCCCTTCCTCCTGTCCCTCCTGCAAAGAGTTTCCCTTACACCCCCCCCCCTCCCCCCCCAGAAGCATTCTGCAGGCATGCCCCTAAATAGAATGAGTGTGGAAGCGGGTGTGGCGCGTCTCCGTGCCACGCCGTTCCCCCCCCCCCCCCCCGGATTTGACTCAAACAACAGCCTTTATCTTTTACGTTGGCTTAGAAATATACTAGAGAGCTGCAGGGAAAGTGTGGCGTGTTGCACTGTACAGAGCTTTACTGGGGGGGGGCAAATAATCGTGCACTCCACTATTAATTGGCGAACGGGCGGGTATAATTGAGGGGCCCCAAAAAAAGGCAAAAAGTTGACGGGGGGGAATAATCGTGGGGTGCACGATTATTCACTTTTGCAAGTTTTCTGGTCAGTTCTGTGGACAAACATCGCAAAAACCCCGTCCGTTTGAATATTTGGAATCTGTGCGGATCGTGGTGGGGTCATTTTGGCCATGGGGTGTCTGTCTTCACCCCTTCCTGGCAGTCACCGTATGGGCTCATTTTCGTGTTGAAACTGGGGGCACAAGGCCGGACATGTGGACGAATATGAGCCAAAATGGTGACGACCAGTCACGGGTGAAGACAGACATCCCATGGTTGAAATGACCCCACCACGATCCGCACGGGCTCCCAAAATTCAAAAGAACGGGTTCTTTGAAAATTCTGCGGGAAAAATTGCTCATTTTTCTTGCAGAACTGACCGAAAATAGCCAAAAGTGAATAATCGTGCACCCCACGATTATTCAGCGGAAAAAACTTTATAAATGCCCGTTTCAAAAAGGCACTATTATTTGACTATGCACGATTATTCGACTATGCACGATTAATTGCCCCCCCCCAGTAACAGAAGGAGGGGGGGGGTATTTTTTTATTGTGCGGTGCCTTCACTCTCCCAGTGGCTGCATGATTTTCTGCCAGGGCAATGGCTCACTTTCCTGCACTCTAGAGCGAACTCCCTCAGAAGGCCCAAAGGGTCCCACATATCCCCACACCCCCTCCCTCCCTCCCTCATGCCAAGGCCTTTTGTTTCGGAAAGAATACACCCAGGGAAATGTGTGGATCTCTCGGGAGACGCGGTTGACGTGCAGTGTGGGATGTTCCTTATTAGATTGAATTTCAGGAATAGAACGAGAGTGCCCTCAGATAGGGGTTGTGTGTGTCGGCCGCAATTCAGGTGGGTAGACCCCCCTGCGCGCCTGCGTGTGAATCGTGGCCTACCAGCCAGCCAACCACCCCCTGCGCCAAGGGAGAGAGGGTGTGACTCTGGCTGGAGAGCAGGATGAGGTGGAGCAAGCCCTGGCGCGAAAAACAAATTTCGCTTGGAAAGTGTCGGGGCGGCGTTTCAGTCAGAGGAGGGGGGGGGGGGGTGAGCGATGCCTCAGCCATTTAGACACATAGTAAAGCAATGCCACTCCACAAAGGGTCCTGCAAGAAGGTGAAAACCCCCGTCTCCCCCTCTCCCTCCCCCACGTGCCCCCTCTTCCCCAAAGGCAGCCATTTTTGGTTTGTATTCTTGCAAGGGGTTGAGTTCGCCCCGGCGTCGTGTGTGTTGTGTGGGATCTTGCGAGCCACCCCCTCCCACCCCCACCCCACCCCCCGCACCCGCTCACGCCACTTCGTCAGGTCGGGGTTGGGTCGTGATACCAAAGGGGGGAGGCCTGCGTTCGACGACAGAAGCCGCCGCCACCGCCGGAATCGCCAAGACCATAGCAGGCGCGATGTCATCATCAGCTGTGCGCTGCGCCGCACTGCTCGCCGCCGCAAGCTGTGTGCTGTCGGAGATGGTGGAGTTGCCATTTGTCAATGTGCTGCCCGGCGTCCCGAAGACCTTTGAGATCCACACCCCAGCAGGCCGATCCCTGATGGGGGCCATGCAGCTGACGAATGTGGCGGGTGCCAGTGCCTCGGGTTGCAACGAAAGCAGACCGATGCTGACGTTTCAGTTTGGGGACACCTCCGAAGCCCGCCACCGCCGTGCTTCCATTGGCTACGGTGCGAACGGCACGGCGGAGATGTTTGTCAATTTGAACATCACCTCTGTGAGTGCCACCGTGCTCTCCGCAAGCTGCGCTGTCGCCCTGCAGCTCCGTGCCAACTTCGTGGAGCTGA
Source organism: Rhynchopus euleeides (assembly GCA_963210315.1). Classification (NCBI taxonomy): domain Eukaryota; phylum Euglenozoa; class Diplonemea; order Diplonemida; family Diplonemidae; genus Rhynchopus; species Rhynchopus euleeides. Next base: position 1,791,092 of record OY723269.1, read on the forward strand.
CCGACCGCCCCTTTTCGAAACGCTTCACGGCGCTCGCCGTGAGTGACAACGATTTCCCCCACACAGAGGTCTTCAAATACAACCCCACCGACGGGTGGGGTGCCTTCATCACGAACCTCGTGATGACACCCCTCAAAGTGTCGCAGTGCGAGGCAGGCCCTCCTGCGGTGATATTCCTCGCAACCACAAGGCCGGCGGGGTACGAGGAGGCTCTGCTGGAGGTGGGCGAGCCTGTGTCGCTGCAGGCTGACCTCCTGCACGTTGGGAGCCTGTCGCTCTACGTCAGTTTCTCCAACTCCACAGGGAAGAATTGCCGCCTGACAGTGGCCTTCGACATCGAGGGGCTTGAGGTCGATATGGATGCGACACCGGCGCCACCCACAAAGGCGCCGTGGACGGCAGCTCCGTACCCGAAATACACGCCGACGCCGACGCTCCCGCCGACACCATACCCCCCGCTCCGCTCCATTGACGACGACCACACGTTGCTGATCGTGCTTCTGAGCGTCTTCATAGGAGGTCCCCTCATTGTCTCTGCCGTGGTGCTCGCCATGTGCTTCTGCTGCTACAGACGCCGCACAGGCGCACAGCAGCAGGACCACCAGGGGGAGATGGGTCAAGGCTACCAGCAGGCGCAGCCCGGGATGCTCTGAGCCTTGCCTGCCTTTGGTGTACGCCCTGTCTGAGCTTCTTGAGTCACCTGCATGATGGTTGTTGTGCTCTGAACTGCAGAATCATCGCACCCTCAATCAGCTGGCGAACTGCAGAGAGAAGGTGGGGTTTTGTGTTGCTGGTTGATCCCTCGATCAGAGAAACAGTGCCGTGGTGTTGGAGTGACCCCTCCTTCTGTGTGTTATCTATATCATAGTCGCAGGTGCAAGCCCCATCTGCATCTATGAGGCAAGACGTCATCACATTCGCTCCGGTTTTTTTTGGTATTTTCGTGTCTGTTTTATCACGGTTATGTAAAGATCTTCAAGAAGAATTTCGTGTTTTTTTACAAATCTTCAAGATCTTGACAAATGTGAGAAAGATTTGTAATTTTCTTGAAGACTTTTTGACATCTTGGTCAAAATGTAAATGTAAAACATAAGTCACTCCCTGGGGGCCCTCGCTACCAGTGGTTACAGGTGCCACTGAGGTTCCTTGAGGTTCCTTATGGCCAAGGAACCTATTCCTGAGGTTCCTTGAGGTTCTTTGCGAGGTTGCCTGAGGTTGCCATTCTGGAGTCTCCGGAGTCGGTCCGATTGTAGACGACTGTCTCTGCCATGTGTTGACAGAGATTGTTTATCATCGGTTTGGTGCACCTTTCCCTTGGTGCACCGACTGTTTCCGCCCGATTACGCGATTCTCTGCCGACGCCGATGTCGCGCGGAGGTGTTCTTGGTGGTCGGCCCTCTGACCGTATCCGACAGTCACGCCAAGTCCCTGGTGAGGTCACCCGAGGTCCAACATTTTGTCCTGAATGTGCTCAAACGGTCAAAATAATTTTCGTGCAGTTTTTTCAGTGGACAAACAGTGGGTTATGCCTCCCCTACTTACTTGCAATTCCAAAAAATGTACCACAAAGTTGTACCACACCACCCCAAGTCAGAAGGTCTCTATGGCTGATTCAAGCCCTTCCGTCACTACGTGGACCTCCGCACTCTCGCACAGATGCCCGAGTGCGTACGAGGAACAACCACTCACCTTCAGCGGCAAGAGGCACAGAAAGCCGTGCTCTCATGATAATTTTCTTTGGTCGAAGATGGTGCAACTACACGGCCACAGGTAGGTGCAGGTGGTGCCACATGGACATAATCGCCAGAGGGCGGGCTGCCGCCTGAGCGAAGGCCTGAACGTGTATTTGTAGGAAACAACACGGGAGGGTGGGAAGGGCATTGTGGTGGCTTCCCACTCGATGCACACAACTGACCACAAAAGCAGGCTGGTCGGCAACTTTTTCGATTTTAGAGATTAGGTGGGCGGACGCTCCTGTTTTGGGGGGATCAGGGGTACATTGTTACTTAACTTCCCCGTCGGTGGACCACTAGGTGGGCACGGTGTGAGGCGCTGGGTTCCTTCCGCGGTTCCTCTCCCGCTCGCGCCATCCTCGGGTGCCGGAGGAAACCAAAAAATGGCTTTCGGTACCATGATTCGACGCTACCCCCTGATATGCCACGGCCGTCGAAGCGCAAGGGCTTGGTTACATTTTACTAGCCGGGCACATGCTACATGGTCCACAGGGGGGTCTGGGGGGCAGAGCCCCCCAGCCGCCGGAGGCCACGGTCGTGAACATCTGTTCATTGTGGCGACAGATTCTGTGTGAGTTGGCTGCGTCCTCCTGAGGCTACTGGAGTGCCCAGCCGCCGGAGGCCACGGTAGTGAGCATCTGTTCCTGCAAAACCATACTCTTTGACCCTGGGGAATGGTGGGTGAATGAGGTGGTAGTGTGTGTTTCATCCCATCATTCCACCATCGGTGGAATGATGGTAGAATGATGAAATATCTAGGGGGGGGAAACCCAGAATGAGTGGAATGATGAATGATGGTTAGCGACCAGCCTGGCACAAAAGACGCTGCTGCAGGGGAGGGGGAGCCGTGCAGCCGTCAGACTATGCGGTATGCTGAACAACGGAGTATACCCAGGTGCGCAGGCGGGACTGCCGCAACCACTGGATATGTCAACCATGGGATCTGTGTGAATACAACACACAGATCCCATACCAGAACTGTGCCTGGAAATCAAAGGCACCGAGTGTGCTTTGGATGTGGGCTATGGCAGAAGTGTGGAGGACTCTGCCTGTCCGTGCGTAGCTGCCTGGACAGCCGAGTTGCACCCCCTCGTCCTTGTTGTACGGCTTGAACTTTGGCATTGTAGCCTTCAGTCTTTCATACAAGACAACCGTAAGGGGCCGTCTTCGGCACACTGCGGATGTCTGACACCAGTCTATGCCCCTTCTTCATGGTCATCGGATGGCTCACTGCCGCTATCACTGTCACTGGCCCAAGAACATGTGCACGCAAATTCTGACACAAGTGATTTTGCAAGTGGCATAGTGATCCTCTGTTGCTCGATATGCCTGCAGTTGATGCCCTATGCCAGTCCGATCAGCGATTCTCCCGCATCGAGTCGAGATGCAACCGTTGCGTCTGAAGGTCTGAAGGGGCTGGAAACATGCCCCTCCTCTGTACCGATGGCCCCTTTGTTTCCAGTGATACTTTTCTACTGTCTCGCATGTCACACCGCAAACAAGGTGTTGTCATGTTCCACTTTTGACCCCACGTATCGTCGGGCAGCACGGTTGGCAACACCGCTGACTGGATCACTGCGAGACATGATGGTTTGCGATTCTGCCTTCTGCCCAGGGGGGGCTGAGGTACAGCTTTGTGGTAAACCCCCCTCACACCTATTGTTTACCTACAGCTATTGTTTACATAAAATTATTTACATGTATTGTTTACATACGATTATTATTTACATGTAATTATTTTTTTTTTGGTTTTTCGAAAATTTTTTGAAGGTGTTCTAAAGGGCCAGACTTGGTACCTCGGTCACCAAAGTGACCCCACCACGATCCGCATGGATTCCAAACAATGCAATTGGTGCCCCTGACGACCCCATATTGCGTAGTTTGTGCGTAGTGAAAAGGGGGGGGGGGGTCTCATTTTTTGATTTACTCAGCCATTCTCTGTCTCTATGCCGGGACCCCAAACTCAAGGAGTTCTTGCTGTTCCGGGGTCAGTGAGGGTGCAGGCGCTTCAGGTGCTGCAGGTGCTGCAGGTTCTTCAGGTGCTGCAGCGCTGGCAGCCTTCGGTGCGGGTTTCGACGCAGTCTTTGCAGGTCTCTTTGGGGGTGCCCTTTGGCGCGGTGCCTGCTTCAGCTCGTCGGGTGGAAGCATCAACGCATCATTAAGCGGTGCCTGCTTCAGCTCCTCCGGGTGGAAGCGTCAACGCATCATTAAGGAAGAAGGAAGCACAGTTGCTACGCTTTTTTGCAGCTGCAGGAAACGACACCATACCCAACAACAATCCCCAGACCGTCGAGGGAGAGTGGGCGCCTGGATCCCGTGACACAGATCTCTAGTGCCGTTGTGATCCCCTCGGATAACGTCTCCTGGACGTTGTCAGCGGAGGTTGCCTGTGTGGCGGTGACCTCCGTATACCCCGCGGGATCCAGTGCCAGTAGCGCCTTCTTCAGCTTTTCGTCGACCCCTCGGCCGACGCTCTCCTTGATGTCAAGGGCCACCTTCAGGGTGGCACCTCGCAGCGCCCTGAAGGCTGTGATCGTATCATCATTCACAATCTCGAGGGTGTTCTACGCGGCTCCTGGAACTCACTTCCTTCTCAGGTGTTTCTGGGCATGGGGCAACCTTGCCCAGGTGTTTCTGGAGTCCCGCCCCACATGTCGTGCGTTCTTTCGTACGGTGTATAGTGAGTTCTGGCAATAATTTTTTGCTCGGTCAGCGCAGTGCCTCCAGTCCTGTCTCAGTAGCCACACAGAAAGGGGGACCAAAAAAAACTGGGGGGGGACCAAAAAGCGAGACCCCCCCCCCCAGATTGCGTAGTTTGTGCGTAGTGAAAAAGGGGTAAATCAGGGGCACCAGCAATGGAGAGTTTTTTTTTGTCGGCAGCCAACTGCCTCCCGGCCCCCCTCGGCCAAGTGGCTTGTTTTCCTTAGAGCATTGTTGCTCAGAGCCCGTAGAACTGCCAACACTATCGACACATGTCACTGAACACGGCGGAATGGGACCTTCGCTGCATGAGGCGCAGGCACTGGAATCCCTCTTCTCAACTGCCTGTCGTGGGAGACGACCAGCCAGTGACGCGTACCTTGACTCCCTATCTCCTGCAAGGGATCAATGGGTTTTCCCTGGGTTGCACTTCGGGCCCACTGGGTTGGGCCCGAAACCTTTGCTTTTGCACTATGTACGACAACCCCCCTCCACATTTTTGCGTGCCGGTCGCCCCCCCCCCCCCCCCCTCCCCCGCACCTCTTTACCCCCCTCCCCCGCACCATGCTACCTCCTCCCTAGCAACCTCTCCCCACAACAAAACTGGAATCTCAGGTATATGTCACCCCCCAAAAGGGGTGTGTTTATGTCACCCCCAGGCGGCCCTGGAGGGGTGTGACCTACACTAACTACCACCCCGTGGCTATGTCACCTAAAAAAGGTGTGTTTATGTCACCCCCTCCCGATTTTTGCACCTGTGGGGTGACATTTACACGGGGGGTGGTAGGTAAAGGTGCAAAAAAAACGCATAAATACGTAAACAATATGTGTGTAAAAAAATATTTACATGTATTGTTTACATGGAATATTATTTACAGCTATTATTTACATGCACATTTACTATTTACATAAAGCTAGGTAAACAATAGCTGTGACCCCCGTTTACATTTTTCCGGAACACGACTAAACTGCTCAGAAGTGCTCAAACGTGCCCAAAACCGGGCGGAATTGTGTTTCTGGGTTCCCAGGGGTCATATTTGCCTCTGTCGGGTATGTTGTCCTCCTCAGCAAACCCACTTCAGGACCGACGCCCTCGCTGGAGTGACGTCACTTCAGTCCCGCCGACTTACAAAACCGATTTTCACTTTTACATTTTGTCAAGATCTTGGTCAAGACTTGAATTTTGCATTTTACATTTTGTCAAGATCTTGATGCACTTTTACATTTTACATTTACAAAAAGACAAGAAGAAGAAGATTTTAATTTCGGACATGACGTTACAAGTCTTGAAGATCTTTTTATAATGGTGTTTTATGACGTGTCATGGTTCAGTTTCTGGCAACCGTGCTCGGCACACCTGCCCCTATCTCGTCAGGAGAGAGGGGATTCTTTGTCAGTTGTGTGTGGGGAATGCCAGACAGCACCATGTGAAATGAAATCACGAAGGAGTCGCGCCACTGCCACTGTTCCAGATATCCCCCCCACCAACTCACCAACCCCCCCTACCCCTTCCCCCTGCTGCCACTTGCGGGCCTAAAAACAGAGCGACGACTCTGCTTGTGCTCGCAGAGGAGGACAGCCCAAGAAGGCTGGGGCGACGAACCCGAAAAGCAAAAAATAGCAACGGGGGCCCTCGCTACCAAGTGTGACTGAGTGAGAAAAAGTGAGAAGTCAGCCATGTTTGGCTGAACACTGACGACTCGTGACTCACAGTGACTCGTAGCGAGGGCCCCCAACTGGTAAAAAATCCCAAAAAAATGGATTGCCGGATTTCTCTTCTTCGCACACTCGTGAGCAGAACGTCACGCGGGTGTGATTATCATCTCAGGGTTTGTGTGTAGAAGCGTCAAAAACGCATCAACAAACAAAATGCAGGTTAAGCGGTTGCTGCTGAATGTTGAAGTGACTTTGTTTTGTTTGTGCAATCTTCTCGGTCACCTGCACTTTTGTGTACCATACCGTGTTGGGGCGTAGTTCGCGCGGAGTGTGGTGAACAGAGCATTACTCCCCCCACTGCAACCTTTATATGCTCTCTGGGCGCTTTTCCGTGGGCAAGGAATGCCCTCACAATGCCGTTTGTCACAAACACAACTTGAAAAAGTCACAAGACAGTTTGTCTTCACGGTGGACTCCCACACGTCAGGGTGCACCTTTTTGGGATATCGGAATATCGGGGGTCTGGCGAGGTCCGACCCCCGCGAGTGGGGGTCTGGACCCCCGTGAGCGGGGGTCGTCTGGGCACCAAAAATAGCAGGGCAGACCCCCGATAGCGGGTCGCCCAGACCCCCGCCCCAGACCCCCGCTCCAGGGGGTGGGAGTCCACCGTGTTGAACTTACTTGAACACCTCTCTCCCCCCTCCTCTCCCTCCCCAAACGCAGGGTTGATCACCTCCCACCAAGGCCCTACGCTACCTGCGATTGCGCGAAAGAGCCTTAGAGGGGGGTTCTTTTTTTGGCCTTTTTAGCCCGGGTTTGGCGCACAGACAGAAGGGGTCTTTGCACCGGTGCACGCATTTCCCCCCGATAAATGGGGGGGGAATAAACAGTCGAACTTTGCTGCGAACGAATCCACCCCTCCCCCCCCCCCCCCCAAACGCCTTGTCCCTATTTTAAATTTATTTTATGAATCCGAAAGAACGCCTCTTCGCCCCGGTTCCTGCACTCCCCGCCCCACACATGCATATCTTTTTGACGTGGGTTGCGCAACCCCCTCCGGGCACCACCCCCCCCCCCACCCCCCCACGCTGCTGGCTTGGCTTTGACGGATTGGTTTGAGGAGGCCCGACACTGACACAGAGGTCGGTTGTGCCGGTTCGCCATTCTATCTGTCAGGCGGGTTGCATCCAACCCACAGTGCCGGGTGGGCATCGCCTGGCGGGTTGCATCCAACCCACAGTGCATTGTGTGGGGCCCTGGCCCCCTTGGCATGAACGGGTCGCGCTGACTCCACCCCACTCCCCCGCCCTACGTCGCAGACGTCTAGATTGCACCTTCTTTGCTTCTTCCCCGACCCCCAACCGATCCCTTCTCGCCCTCTCTGAGGTCTGATACTTTAATCTGGACCGCGCACCTCAAGGTGCTCTTTTGTTTTGTTTTTCCGCACACTCGTGTGAGCAGAAAGTCACCCACCATACAGCAGCATCCAAACGTGCTCTATACACTAACCCCACCCTTCATCAGGCTCAGGGTGTGATTATCATTTCAGGGTTTGTGTGTAGAAGCGTCAACGCATCAAACAAAATACAGGCTAAGAGCGGTTGCTGCTGAATGGTGAAGTGACTTTTTTTTTTTGCAACCAGCACTCAAGTATGAAGCTAAATGTGGAGTCCAAGTCCCGATTCAGGATTGCACTTTTTTTCTCTTTGGGTTTTCATACTTATGGAACGCTCGTGGCCCCAAAAAAAAATATTTTGGAAATCTCACCCCGTCGGGCCCGTGGAAAAAAAGAAAAAACGCCGTGAAAAAAAGGGAACTTTTTTCACGGTGGAAAAAAAACGCCGTGAAAATGTATGAAAACTTTTTAGGTGGGGCGCAACGCCGTGAAATATAGGAAACAATTACCGTTGGGTTTCCTGGCTTGTTGGAGCACTCATCAAAGCAGCATACGTCCTTATCTTGTCCGTCGGTGGACCACCAGGAGGGGGGGACCCGGTGTGAGGCACTTGGGTAGGCCAGGTAGGGGACCTGGGGGCTTGGGGCCTCAAAACCCCGTCACCCCGTCGGGCCCGTGGAAAAAAAGAAAAACGCCGTGAAAAAAAGGGAAAAAAATAGGCGGAAAAAACGCTGTGAAAAATTAGTCTGAGGGCCAGAGGCCCGAGGCCTTTTTTTCCTGCTCGAGGGTGCAGTTGAGGCCGACACGGGGTGCAGATGATGGTTTCTTGCCATCGCCCGGCACTTTCGAGCACAGCACGACAGGACTGTTCTGCCTCGGACTTGGTCAGACCAGCCAGTACCAGGTTCTGCTGGTTCACCCAAGAGGTGGCGGGAACGTCCCAGATTGGCACGGACACACCCAGACACGCCAGATCTGGGTGCGTGTGGGCTGAGACAGCAACTGTGGCTGTGTGTAGGTGTTGAACCTGCAGATGGCCCGAATCCACCCATACACGGCACACGGGCCGGATATGGGTGTGGGTGGGTTGAGCCTGACAGTCTGGCTGGATGTGTGGAGCGGTCGGATCTGGGTGTCTGTCACTGGTCAGACTGTGTCACGTCCCGAAGGGACGTGGGAACAGCCCACACTGGGCCACAGAATCAGCCACAGCCAGATCCAGGCTGTTTCTGTGGCTGACAGTGTGTGCTGGGCCGTACAGTGTTCAGCAGGTCCCGCACACAAGGCGAATTCGGCAGGCAAAAAGTGGGGTGTGAGATCACCACCCAGACTTCACCAGAACGGCCCGAGTCGCCACGCATTTGAATTTCCGGTCACATTTGGGGCAATCCTGTGAGTGGCTCGTCGATCACACCCCACGCGCCTGTCATGAAGCGTGTGGGAAGTTCTGCAAGGATCTGCACTGGCACAGTTTCCTGCGTTGTTGCACAACTCTCAAAAAGTTTTTTTTGGGGTGTATTTTTGAGGGGGTGCCTTCAATGTTTGAGGTGACCCAACTAGCCCAGGGTGCGATGCAGCAAACAGACGAGTCATGTCCCGTTGTTGGCTCTGCCCCCCCAGACCCCCCGATCTGGCGTGTGCCCGTCTAGTAAACAAGTCCTTGCGCTTATATGGCTGTGGCATATCAGAGGGTATGCCTGGGGCACCTGAGGATGGCGCGAGCGAGAGAGGAACCCATTCGGTACATGACTCCAGGGAATGAAGATGTGACAACGCAAGGAGGTGTCGTCACATGTCGCAACAGGCCGCAGCAAAGAAGGCTGCCAAGAAGCCGGCTGCTAAGGCAGCCAGCTCAATCCCCCTAGCAAAGAGGCGCCTTGTTGGAGACCCCCCGCAGCGCCGAGCGCCACGAACAGTGCGGTGGCAACCCTCCTCGACTTCCTGATGCCACAGGCCTAGAAGTCGTGTACAGTCCATTCCGCCAGCACAGCAACCAGCCTGGTGCCCAGTGCGTGGTTTGTTGATCAGAATTGTTGTTGTTCATGTTCTTTGTGCTCAGAGCCCGTAGAAGAAAATAAACAGAACCGCTGATCTTGCCCCAAGCAGCCTTGGAACAGATACAGGTCAGCGAGCAGTGCCAGTTTTGGCCTCAGACGGTCACTACTGAACACGCCAGTGTCTTCCATCTTCTGCTGACAGCATCCCTTCGGTCTGCCATGTTCGCAGCAGGCCCTCAGTGAGGGGCATGCTGCAAACTTCTATAAACATTGGACACAGCGAAGTGCTCTTGGAGTACCTCCAATGGGTCAATATCTGCGCTTCCACAGAGTCCCGCAACTTCACCCGATCATACCCCCCTTGTGCCAGGTTGTGTTGAAGGAGTGGAGCCACATTCAGGCAGCCATGGGTCACGGCGACTCTGTGTCGTTGGCCTCCTATCTGGAGGCGTCAGCATCTGGGATAAAACGACTGCACAGTGTGCCCTAAAATGCATAAGAGTGGTTGCAGGTGTGAATGGTTCCAGGTGTGACGCAACAGGGTGGTTCCGTGTGGTGAGTGCAACCCCCCGACGGACAAGATAAGGACGTATGCTGCTTTGATGAGTGCTCCAACAAGCCAGGAAACCCAACGGTAATTGTTTCCTATATTTCACGGCGTTGCGCCCCACCTAAAAAGCTTTCATACATTTTCACGGCGTGAAAATTTTTCCCTTTTTTTTCACGGCGTTTTTTCCTGCCCGAAAAACCACATCCCGTCGTCAAGACCGTTCCACAAGTATGGGTTTTTATAGGGAGGGAATTTTTTTTTTCTCCTTGGGTTTTTTAGGTGGGATTTTTTCCCCACAGGTTTTCTGGGTGAAGTTTTTCGGGGGCAGGTGGTATTCTAGTGGGGGATGAGGATGAATCCTCCGGACACCCGCCCTTTTTTCGGTTGTTCCAGCCAAAACCCGGCGTTGTTCCCCAGTCAAGAGCCAGGCGTTCACTACCGTGGCCTCCGGCGGCTGGGGGGCTCCGCCCCCCAGACCCCCCTGTACCACTAGGCTGGAGCGTGTGCCTGTCTTGTAGCCAAGTCCTTTGGGTTCACATCAGCGAATGGGACCCAGACCACTCTCAGTAGCCTCAGGAGGACGCAGCCAACAATCTGTACGCCCGCAACTCCCACGCGCTCCCACTACGGCGCAAGGAACAGATACTCACTACCGTGGCCTCCGGCGGCTGGGGCTCCGCCCCCCAGACCCCCCCTTATGTCGAGCAACCAAATCCTTGAGCTTGTGCCACTGGGCATAGGAAAGGGTCGTTACAATAACGCCCCGAAAACCCATGTTTGGCACCCCTTGCCTGGCATGTTGCTGCAAAAAGGCCAAAGTCCCAGGCATACTTGCCAGCACTCAGGTGTATTTCTAGTGGAGGATGAGGATGAGTCCTCCGGGCACCCGCCCTTTTTCCGGTTTTTTCCCCAGCCAAAACCCGGTTTTTTTTCCAGCCAAGAGCAAGACGTTCACTACCGTGGCCTCCGTCGGCTGGGGGGCTCCGCCCCCCAGACCCCCCAGGTAGCGTGTGTCTGCCCGTCTAGTAACCGCAGCAAGTCATTGGGCTGTTTCAGCTGTGGCATATCAGGGAGTATCGTCGGAATAACGATCCCGGAAGCCGTTTTTTTGGTTTTTCCTCCAGCATCCGAGGATGGCGCGAGCGGGAGGAACCGTGGAAGGAACCCATTTGGTAAGTAAGACCAAGGGACCCACACTGGGGATGAGGGGCATTGGGTACCGTTTTGGCTGTAAAAAAACGGGGATGAATCGGGGGTTCTTGGCTGAAAACGGGGAAGACCGGGGATTAAAAATACACCTGACCAGCATAGCAGGCCTGTGCCTAAGTCGGATGTAAATGTAAGTAGATCGTCGTTTTTGACGATTTTTAGCCATATTTAGGCACAGCCCCCTGCGATGGGGCTAGGTGTTGAGGGAAATGATTACCACACCGTTTGCCATACGATCAACGCTTCTCTCTCTCTTTCCACCCCCAAAGCCAACAAAACCCCCCGAACCCCCTTGCCGGCAAGCTTGCCGACAGCGACAGGCGCCCCCTCCCCCCAGAGCCTCTGAATGCCACTCAGGATGGGAGCGTGGGCGGGAGAGTGTCGCCCCTGACAGGAATGAGGTATCAGGGCGTAACATTCGGACTCGCCCCACTGTGTTCCGCACCTGGGGGAAGGGGGGTGTGTGTGAGTGTGTTGATTACTTTTTAGGTGGGTTAACCCCGCACGGGTGCTAGCCCACCCTGTGTATGTGTGTGTGTTGATGTAAGCCGGGCCGAGCAAGGGTGGAGGGAAGAGACTGGGCAGCGGTGTTTTATTGTGCATACCTACCTGCCCCCACCCCGCTTGGATTTGTCTGGCGGAAAACTGCAAGGGTTATACTGGGTACTACGGCCCAGTGCGTCAGAGTGCTGGCCGATGCCGGGTCAGCAACCAAAGCCCGTTGCCCTTTCTTGAACGATTTTTGGCCGTGCTCTTCTTTGTGTGGCAGTGAATCAACGTGTGGCAAACGTGTTCCTCAGACCGTTCCTTCTCGCATACGACGGATTTGTTTTCTTGCATCCTGGGAATGAAAATTATTCGAGAACATAAGTATGTCGTGCGACCCCGGTGGCTGCTGCGCCTCCCCCCCTGCACGGGTCCACTGCCCCGCTCCCTCTTTTTTCCGCGCTGATCTATCATTTGGCGTCGCTCGATTCCCCCCCCCTTTTTTTTGTTCGCCTTTCTGTTTCACATGGACGATGTCAAGTGGCCGGGATCACTTCCATCGACCTGTATGGCAGTATAAAATCGGGAGGGCATTCATTGTGTCGCAGACTGTGGCACCCCAGTATGCTCTGGGTGACCCACCTTCTGCACTTCAGACGAAGCCCCACCCCCACCCCCAGCCCTTCAGGGGCTCTTTTGTTTTATTTTTGTGCATTTGTTTCTAAACGGCGCAGCACAACCTGTGGTTCAATGTGAATGTCCTTCGATTCTGGCCACCCCGTGCTCCAACCCGATCCGATCAACCCACCCTCTTCTTGGAAGGGTTTGTGGGTGGGGAGCGGTGATCACGTCTAGTATTCGGTGCGATTCTCCTTCCCGAAAGATTCAAGTGTGCCAGGCAGCGGAGTCGTAAGCAAGCAGAGCTTCGCTCGGTGTGACCGACATCGGAACAAGAAATAGCTCAACGTGCGGTGTGGAGGTGTTCAGCGCATCCAAAGATCCACACAAGCTCTTCATGCGAGTATAGGTCAGAGCTGAAGGGAAAAGCGGAAGACGCCCACTTCATGCAGCACCTCACCACCCCCCCCCCCCCTCCCACATTCTTCCTTCGGACACAACCTGCAGAACGAGTGAAGGGAGACACATCCTCCTGCTTCCCTCTGCATCACCACACCCTCTCCCCTATGCTTTCCGGGGAGTTGCCACTGAACCGTAGTGGGACGCTCAGATACGCATCATGGTGTGGGCGGGGCACATGCTTTCCACCCCACCACCCGCATTGCATCTCCGTGAATGACGTAACCACGCACCCCCTTCCCCCCCTGCAGGCAATGCCACAAGAGTCAGTGGCATCTTGTGGCCCCAGCGTGAGCCCGTCTGTGGCTGGCCCTTGAGGCGTGTGTGTGTGTGTGTGTGAGGGCGGGGGTGCGATCCCACCTGGAGCATCAAGCCCATCAAGAGCAGGGCGTGCTTGGTGCGTTTCTCCGCTGCTGCCTACCTAGGGCTTGGGTGTGCGGAGGGGGGGTCGGTGGTGCGGCACGCTGGGGAGGGGCGCCGGCTGTGTGCGTTTGAATGGCCGAGGGCAACAATGAATCTCTCGCAGCGCTCCCCACCGACCAGTTTACGACGTTCAACTTGCCGGCGGGGAAGATGAAGAAGCAGAACAAAGTCTACCTCTTTTATGAATGCGAGCGGATGAGCTCCAACAACAAGCCTTTGGTATGGACAGAATGCGGTGTTTAACAATTGATGTGCTCTTTTTTGAGAACCGATGGAATCGCATCACGTAGAGGAGAGTGACTGACAACCTTTCTTCCTCCTGAGTGTTGCTAACCCGTGGTCAGTGCAATGTGATCCACACCCTCAGGGGGTCTTTGCTGGTCGACAAACTTCGACAAACTCCGTCAGTTTTCAGCCAATTCAACAGGAAATGCACCAAAATGCACTGACGATCACCCCGTAGCGAAGACCCCCTCATCCAGGAGGGTTAAAGGGTGGGTGCCAACAAGCATCATCACGGCAACTGTATATCGCTCGGTAAGCGAAGTGGCTGCATGCGCTTTAAGCAAGCTTGTTGACACCCCACCTCACCCTAACACACACCCACAGCCGCGGAAAGTGTTCGTCACGAGCCGGTTGATTGCGCTGCTTGACGCGAAGGACCGGATCACCCGGTTTCAAGAGGTTCTGAACATCGAACGCATCTACTGGCAGAAGGGAGCCCACCGGATCATCATCAAGGTTTGTGGCATGCCTGTGCGCGGGGGCTGGGGTGATGCTGCTTGCCCTCCCTGCATCTGTTGGTGCCGACACCCTCCCCCCTCCCAACAACAGTTTGCAGACCGATGCAAAGAGCCAAACATGGTGCTGAAGCTGCGAGGCAACCGGACCGGCGCGCCTGTCGATGTATGGCCGCCACACCACCACCACCACCACCCTCTGAGTTTACGTTGGGAATTTGCAGCGGAGAGAGAGGCAGAGCGTAGTAACTCACACAACACCACCTTCATCAGGTTTTATACCCTGGGTGGTTGTTGCGTCTTTGTTTCACCACCACCACCACCACCCTCGCCCCCACCCCTAAGCGGGCCCTCTGAAGCTCTGAAACCCCTGCACTACCCACACACTGCCACACTATCACAGTGCGACACCCCGCCACACCCCCACACCCCCACAGTCCGGGCTCTTCCTCCGCACGCTGAGCTTCATCCGGAAGAGATACGAGGCGTCAGGCGGGCAGGACATCCCCTGCCAGGTCATCACCGACAACTCGGAGCCCTGGAAGACGTCGCACTTCGGGCCCACGAAGAAGCCGCAGGGCTACCAGAGCCTGAAGCAGAAGATGCAGCGCATGGAGGATTCGCCCCGCCCTGCGCTCCGCCCCGTCGAGCCGGAGCTCCCGCCGCAGGAGCAGTCGCCGGTGGTGGAGCCGGAGCTGCCGCCGCCGGAGGAGGAGGAGGTTCCGCCGCCGCCGCAGGTGCCGCCGGCGGATGAGAGGCCTGTGCCGGATGTGCCGGATTGGGAGGGCAAGCAGGCGGCGCCGCTGCCGCCGGCGCGTGATGAGCCGTCCTACACGCAGGATGACGAGTCGCAGTTCCACGGGTACTTCGAGGACACGGAGGGGGAGGAGGACCTGCCGGAGGAGGAGGAGGAGGAGGAGCGCCCCCAGCCGTATGAGCCGCCCCCGAGGCTGACGCCGCTGTCGCAGGTGCCGCCCTTCGCGTCGCGTGCGCCGGAGCATGCGAGGCAGAGCCCCGCGCCGCAGCGTGCGCGGGATGAGGTGTCGGATCCGCCCTCAGTGCACCTGCATCTCTTCATGCAGGATGGGCAGGGGGCGCAGCCGCCCAGCCAGCCGCGTGCGCCCTACCTCAGCGGCAATGCGCTGCAGGGGTTGGAGATCGACGATGATATTCCGCCGGAGGGGCAGCAGCAGATGCACCACCGCGATGATATGTTCGGGACGTCGCAGCCGCGCACGTTGAATGTGCGGAGCCTGCCGGCGTCGCAGGCGCACCCGCAGGGCGCATCCCAGCAGCCGCAGGCGCAGCATCCCCTGCAGCGCGCGCAGCCGGAGGTGCAGCAGCTGCCTTCGCAGCAGCCGACTTTCCAGCCGGCGGCGCTGGGGCACCTGCAGCAGCCGCCGCAGTCGCAGCCGCCGAGCTCGGTGTTCCAGGGGCCCGGTGGCCCGGGGGGGCCGGCCCCGCGCCCCGCGGACCCCCATGCAGTGCAGCCGTATGTGGTGCCGGAGGTGGAGCCGCGTGTGACCTCCTTCGCGCAATATCCCGTGCAGAGCCAGCCGCAGGCGCACTACGCCCCGCAGCAGCCGATGCAGCGGTGGTCGCGAACGGCGCCGTCTGCGCTGGGGGATGACAGCGGGTTTGAGAAGTTTGTCGACAAGCCGTCCGCGCCCACCCGGGCCCCCCCGCCTGCCGCCGTGGCGCTGCCGGATCCGCAGCCGTCTTATGATGACGACCTGCCGCTCTTCGCCACGCAGCAGCCGAAGCGCGGGAGCTACACGTCGTCCGCCACAGAGGCCAACAAGGCCTTCGAGGAGGGCTTCCTGAAGGGCTTCCAGGTGGCGCAGGCGTCGCCTGCCGTGCAGGCGGCCCCCTCGCCACAGGCACCCCCGCAGCAGCTGGAGGCGCCGCGGGCGACGGAGGGCGACGTAAAGGACATGGCTGCGGAGTGGGCTACCGCGGTGCCCCAGCGGCACCCGCGGGGGCAGCAGCACGGGCGCTCCCGGCCGCAGCGTGAGGAGCGCCGGAGGTACGACACGTCGGAGGAGGACTTCGGCGACTTCTCCTCGTCGCATGTGTCGGAGGAGGAGTCCCTGCCGTCCCCCAGGCGCGTGGCGCAGGACAGGGCGCGGCGTGCGAACGACGCGGGGCGGCGCGGCAAGCGGGACGGGGCGGAGGCGGACCGCAGCTCGCACTCCCGCTCGCAGTCCCACTCCAGGTCGCCGCGTGGGTCCCACAGCCGCCACGACCGCCACCGCCACGACAGGCAGGGCAGCAAGGACCACCACCACCACGGCAAAGACAGCAGGCATCACGGCTCGGGAAAAGACAGGGGCACGAAGGACAAGTCGCGGATCAGCAAAGACGATGCCTTCTTCATGAGCATCCGCCGCGGCCTTGAGGCCGACGCAAGGCAGAGCGGCATTGCCGACAGCCGGGAGAGCGACGGGGGTGCGGTGCACTGGGCACCGGAGTACGGGCGTCGCCGCGGGACTGGCGGCAGCAGTGGGGGCGATCGCCACCTCCGCGACGCGTCGAAAGCGCGGTACTGGCGCTCCTTTGTGAATGAGTGGAACTATCAGAACGCGAACGATCATGTGTCGGTGTGAGGGGGTGGTGGGCATCAGTAAACCGAGGACAGGTGCGGAGCAGGGGGGCGGAGGGGGGCGGCCAAGTCAAATCAGCCCCCCGTGTTTGTCATTGTGTGGTCCTGTGTGGTTACTGAGGGGGACGGGGCTTGTGGGGGAGGGGGGGGGTCCTTCCCACCCCTCACACCTCCCCTCCCTCTCTTCCCCCCCCCCCCCCCCCCGCTCCGCTCGGCTTCTGCCACGTGCGCACGCTGGCAACAGTGTGAATGCCGCGGCTGCGAGTCGCTGCTGCCTTGCCCTCGCCCCCACGCGTGGCGGATTCTTTTTAGCGATCACTGTTGGAGTCTTCACCGGTGAATACGTCAGAAAAACAGGGTTGAAATTCTTTCCCCCACCCCCCCCCCCTACTGGGGGGGGGCTAAATAGAAGACCCCCCCCCTTGTAATAGGCGTATAACACGGTGGGATCTTGTAAATTTTACATGTATAACTGGTGCCCCTGATTTACCCCCTTTTCACTACGCACAAACTACGCAATCTGGGGGGGGGGTCTCGCTTTTTGGTCCCCCCCCAGTTTTTTTTTGGTCCCCCTTTCTGTGTGGCTACTGAGACAGGACTGGAGGCACTGCGCTGACCGAGAAAAAAAAATATTGCCAGAACTCACTATGTACCGTCCGAAAGAACAGGGGAAACACCTGGGCAAGGTTGCCCCATGCCCAGAAACACCTGGGAAGGAAGTGAGCTCCAGGAGCCGCGTAGTACCCCCTACACACTTCTACGAAACAACAGCTGCAGAGATGGTCCGGATGCCCCGAAAAAAAACCTACACACACACTCCATCATCCACACTGCACCTAGGAACAACAATGTCTGGGGAAGAGGAACAGCTCTTCACCATCGTTGCCTCTGTTGAGGGGTTGAGATGCCTCGCGGGGACCATCGCAGGATGTGTCACCCACGAGAAGCTGCTGGCGCTGCTTGAGGAGGTGGGGCTGCAACCGGAGGGTGACTGTCTCGAGGTGCATCTGCTGAAGGGTGGTGACGTTAATTCATTGGAGATGCGGCCTCTCCCAGAAGGCCTGTGGCAGAACGCGCTCCCGGGCTCGGCGCTGTTCCTTCCGGCGAAGGCAGAGACAGTGCCAGCATCCCGCCTGGACGTGCGCGACTGGGTCGACACCGCCATGCAGTGCCACACCCCTGTCTCTAACATCCACACCCTCATCACCAAGTTCAAGGGCGAGACGGTGACCCGCCATGCGGTGGAGATGTCGTGGCAGCAGTCGCTACTGCTACGGGATGTGTTGTTTTTACGGGAGACGCAGGGCATCCGGGAGAACGGCGAACTTGTGTTAATTCACGACCTCACACCAGTGTTTGCGGACCCGTCAAACACTACCAAGCTTGGGCACTTTACGGTGCAGTACAGGGTGAACGGGATCCTCCGCTACCACGTGCTCGCCACATATCTGACGCTGTCATCTGATGGACCCACTACCAGAGTTGACCTGGCCGTCGCCTTTAAACGGTTTTCGGACCTGGCCTCTTCAGGCCAGTTCTCCGTCCTCGGCAAGGATGACGTGGGGTTGTCCGAGGAGTCGTTCTCGGCTTTCTTTCTGGACCGCGGTGCCAGTCTGAAACCCGAGCTGCAGAGCGTTGTCGTTGTGTTCGAGCCCCACCACCGCCTGCATCTGGCCTTCCGGCGAGTCATTGAGCCTGACTTGCCCTTCATGACTCTGATGTGCTATGCTGCCAACTACTGTGCCGCAGCACCAGAGTTCGCCGCCTACCTCCACAGCACGGTAGGCATCACCATCAGCAGCTTCCTGTGGCAGCGGGCCACAAACGGCCGCTTCCTCAGTGGTGCAGCTGCCTGCTTCTCGCTGTCGGCTCGCTGCGGGGAGCTCACCGTCGCTGAGCACCTGCACACCTTCTTCTCGATGACGACGACGGAATCGTCGACAAAGAAGGTGGCAGTGAAAAACTGCCTTGCTGATCGCAGCGCCATCGACAAAGTGTGCCTCTACGGGAAGCTTTTCAGCAAGGTCTTGTACCCTCTGCTGACCACCATCGCAGACTCAGGGAGTTTCACCACCGACCCCAAATCGTTGGGATGGCTGCAGATGTACTGGCGCTCGGGGGCCTTCGACCTCTTCTCTGCGGCCAGGAGTGAAGCGACGCTGGAGGCGTGCAGCTCTGACGGGGACCTGACCGTCTTCCAGAGCGCCACTTCATGCAGGATGGTGACGGTAGGGCGGCTGCGCTTCCACACCTCGCCGCAGTGTCCCTCCCTCGACATCCGGGAAGTCAGCGATAGTGACCTGGACGGCGTCCGGCCGGATGACTTAGTGCAGCACGGCCTCGATGCCTACTTTGGGAAGCAAGGCATCCCAACCGAAAGCCGGCTCATGCCCGTAGTGTCCTTCGACAGCGGCGTGGAGTTCTTCCGCACCGCCCTGGTCATTATCGGGACGAGCATGCTGGTGGAAGCGGTGAGGTTCGGGGCAGCCAGCGAGGAGACACGCGCGGTGCAGCCGTCGGTGTCGTTTGGCCCGGCCCTCTTGGAAGGGATGTGCGGGAGGTCTAAGCGTGTCATCGAAGTGGCTGGACACTCATCCGTTCGTGACGACTTTGTCCGTGCTCACTGCTGTATTCCTGAGCATTTCTCTGATACTGATTTGAAAACTCTGCATGCTGAGGTTGGTGAGCCGAAACTCACTACGATAGTGCGTTCCCGTATTCCGGAGACTACGAAGGAGCGCAAGCTTCGGATTGGGAAGCGGAAACTTGAAGACTTGAAATCAGCATTCGAAAAAGAGGAATCAAGGAAGGAAAAGCGAATTGCAAGAGAGACTGCCCTCAATGACATTGTCCTCCGTTTTGATTATTCCGATAGCTTCACAAACTCGGAACTGATTAATCAAGCTCAAAAGCGTGGCAAGCGAGGTGTACAGAATGCCTCGAAATCACGGTTGATGCAAATCCTTCGTGAATTTGATAAAGCCCGCACAAAAGAAGAGCTGCAGGAGATTTGTGCCGAACGTGGGATTGAACGAAACGTTCAAAATGACCGCGTGGACTGGCTGCTGGCAGCTCTCAAGAAGCAGGATAAAAAGGATCATGCGTGATAAAATGAAAGGGCTGCTGCTACTCTTCACCCCCCCCCCCCACCCCCCGCTTTGATTTCGTTGCTGGATCAATGCAGTGCCTTCAATCACACACTTCGCCCACTCCAGGAGAATATTATACAAGGCCCAATGCAGTGCGTAACGGTGAAGTACAGCCTGCGGTATCGCGAGAAGGAGTTCGGCAGCTTTGCCGAGCCGTTGCTCGTGACGAGTGTCGACACGTTCGACACCGTGTGGAAGGCGTTTGAGACACGCCTTCCTCCCAAACAGGGTCGCAAAAAATCCGAGAGTGAGCGGGACTACAAGAGGCGCGTCCGAGCGATCTGGAGAGCGCACTCCTTTCTCTGTGGCAAGGACGCAGTCGTGGTTGGGTCGGTGCAGTTCGAACACGGGGAGAACACCTTGGAGATTGCAAGTGATGATACGCTCACAGCCTTCAGGGCGATGCAAGGTGCCACCCTGAAGGTGGCCCTCGACATTAAGGCGAGCGTCGACCGAGGGGTCGACGAAAAGCTGAAGAAGGCGCTGCTGGCACGGGACCCCGCGGGGTATACGGAGGTCACCGCCACACAGGCAACCTCCGCTGACAACGTCCAGGAGACGTTATCAGAGGGGATCACAACGGCACTAGAGATCTGTGTCACGGGATCCAGGCGCCCACTCTCCCTCGACGGTCTGGGGATTGTTGTTGGGCATGGTGTCGTTACCTGCAGCTGCAAGAAAAAGATTCCGAGCCACGTCGGAAAATTGAGCAGTACCGATGCATTTCTACGCCACGCAACGAGCTGCAAGACACTGAAGAAGAAGCTGGATCATCCCGACGAGCTGAAGCAGGCACCGCGCCAAAGGGCACCCCGAAAGACAGCTGCAAAGCCGGCGTCGAAACCCGCACCGAAGGCTGCCAGCGCTGCAGCACCTGAAGAACCTGAAGAACCTGCAGCACCTGAAGCGCCTGCACCCGCACTGACCCCGGAACAGCAAGAACTCCTTGAGTTTGGGAACCCGGCAAAGAGACAGAGAACTGGCTGAGGCCGGAAAAGGGGACCAAAAAATGAGACCCCCCCCCCCCCTTTTCACTACGCACAAACTACGCAATATGGGGTCGTCAGGGGCACCAATAACTACAAGTATATACATGTATTATACATGTATAATACTTGCATGTCAACTATTATACATGTATAATACATGTATATGCCTGAAATATACATGTAAAATACATGTATATCAAGTAAAAATACAAGTATAATACTTGCATGTCAACTATTATACTTGTATTTTTACTTGATATACATGTATTTTTGCATGTATATTTCAGGCATTTACATGTATTTTACATGTATAATACTTGTCATGCAAGTATTATACATGTAAAATACTTGCATGACAAGTAAAATACATGTATAATACTTGCATGACAAGTAAAATACTTGCATGCAAGTAAAATACATGTGTTTTACTTGCATGCAAGTATTTTACTTGTCATGCAAGTATTTTACATGTATAATACTTGCATGACAAGTATTATACATGTAAAATACATGTAAATGCCTGAAATATACATGTAAAATACATGTATATCAAGTAAAAATACAAGTATAATAGTTGACATGCAAGTATTATACTTGTATTTTTACTTGATATACATGTATTTTACATGTATATTTCAGGCATATACATGTATTATACATGTATAATAGTTGACATGCAAGTATTATACATGTATAATACATGTATATACTTGTAGTTATACATGTAAAATTTACAAGATCCCACCGTGTAAACGCTTTTTTTGGGGGGTTTTCAAAACCCAAAATTTTGGGCAATTTTTGCAGTGGGTGGCCAAATACAAGGGGGTGGCCGAATACAAGGGGGGGGGTCTTGTATTCGGCGGTCCGTGATTTTTCCAAATTTTGGTGAATTTTGCTCCAGGTGACCTCGTGGAATCGCGATTTTCGCCTTCCATTGCACTATTCGGAATCCGTGCGGATCGTGGTGGGGTCATTTTGTGGGTGGAGGTGCCAAGTTTCACTCATGAAATGTGGGCCTGATTTGGCTCCTGATAATGGAAGGATATTCCCAGGAGTCAGCCACCTGCAGGGACCCCCACACTGGTGTCCAAAACCCTGTTCTTTTGAATGTTTGGATTCCGTGCGGACCGCAGTGGGGTCATTTTGACCATGGGGTGCCTGTTAGGACTGAAAAAACAGGCTGAAAATTTGAAAATTGGCCAAAATTCACGGACCGCCGAATACAAGACCCCCCCCCTTGTATTCGGCCTAAAATTTTCTGGATTTCGAATTTCCAGACCCCCCCCTTCTATTCGGCCACCCCCTTGTATTCGGCCACCCCCTTCTATTTAGCCCCCCCCAGTAGGGGGGGCTAAAACCGGGAGTAAACCCAAATTTTCAACTTCGCCGCAGAGAGGCCCCCAAGGGCACCAAAAGGCCAGAAACACCCCATATCACCCCGGAAATCCGGCATCTGCCCGAAATAGGCCCAAATTCGGCCTGGAAAGCTCATTTTTTGCGTCTCCAATTTTTTGGCACAGATGTGGTACCGGTGATGTGCCAGTTTACAGCGGCTGCTTGCAACATACAGCGAAACCTGTGGTCGAAGCAACCGAATGGTTCATCGGTCAAGCTCTACTTGTTGACGCGGATCGATGTGACAGCACCATGTACCGAGGGGCGACAAGCAGCACCGCGAGGTGGGGGCAGAGGCCAAAGTGCACTCGTATTTGCACTGAGAAGGTTGGTATCCCCTGTAGATTGAGGTTCCGGAGATGATGGGCACGCACTATGGGCGGAAGCAGGACGCTGCTCAGAGGGTTTGTCCGTTCCGACGCCATTCAGAGGTGGCAACAACTCAGCGACCTCGATATCCCCCAAAGTGAGCCCTTGGTGCCCTGCTCTCATTGAGAGTAATCAACTAGCGGCCCTGCCATTCTAATGGGGCGGCTACGCCCTCAAATAATTGAAGGCAAATGACAAGGAACCTGCTGGCGAGCTGAGCGCCACTCAGATCGAGAACGTTTCCTTCTCGAGGATAAGCTCGTCTCCCTCCTCCGGGAGATGCACCGGAGTGGCTGGCGCAGTTCATGTCGTGCCAGCCAGCATTGGGGTACGTGAAAAAGGTACGGTGGCACGCCAACGACGATAAACACACCTTGCCGATCTTAAAAACTGTGAAGGGGGCGGAACACTATCGAAGTGGCTCAATCATGACTACATTGATGCAATGGTGACATATGACGTCAAGCCGCAGTGCCTGCAGAAAGGAGTGCCCGCCGGCTGTTTTTCTCGGGCCATTCAGGTACCGCATCTGGTACCACATCTGTGCCAACTGAAAAAAATCGCGTTTCTGG
>OY723269.1:1814334-1882334 GCA_963210315.1 Rhynchopus euleeides
GGAACGTTTGGCCTTTTTTTGGGAACTTGGAACATTTTTACGGTCCACCCTTTTTCCGTTTACGGTACATGTATTTTACATGTATATTTCAGGCATATACATGTATTATACATGTATAATAGTTGACATGCAAGTATTATACATGTATAATACATGTATATACTTGTAGTTATACATGTAAAATTTACAAGATCCCACCGTGTTCCCAGCAAAAGCCTGCCCACCGCTCTCCCCCCCTCCATCCCTTCCCGAATTTAACCTTTATAAGAATCGGGGTCGGACTGGTATTTTATTCCGCCCACAACTGCAAAAAACCCCCTCCCCCCCCACGTGCATGCATCCCTCCCTACCCACCTCACCCCCCCGCCCAGCACCCTGCCGGTTGGCTTGCTCCTTCTGCGTGCTGGGCTGGTGGAGGCGGAGGGGGGTCTTCGCAAAAGCGGGAGCAGGGATGGCGTACCCCTCGATGCTCGTTTCCATTCTCGTGGGTGTCAAAGAAGGTGCTGAATCAAAAGGGAGAAGAAGAGGGAGGAATCAATGCCGGTGACTGTTCAAGTGTTCTTCGAATGATGAAGAGTAAAAAAATGCCTCTCGCCGGGGGGGAGGCAGTGAAGGGGCACGGTCAAGTAACCGTTCGAAACAAAATTGTTCAACAGAAAAACGAATTCTTCTCTGAAAGGCGGTGCTGGAAAGAGGAAGCTCGCCCATTCTCACTTCTGGCTGGCGAAAAAGGGCGCGGTTGGCTGAATAAGCAAGGGTCCGAACAGCGCGACATTTCTGGCAACGAGCTTGCGGGAAACCAAAGCGTGTGGCGATCCCCTGCATCGGTCCCCCCGGCTCCCGCTCCGCCCAATGTGACGCACAGCGGTACCCTCTGGGCTAGCCCGCCGCACATACCATACAGAGCTGAACGGCAGCAGCGCAGCGAGAACAGAACTCAAATAATTATACATCATTCAGCCCCTGACCCTTGCCTGTTGAAGCGGCGGGAGATCCCGGGTGCTTGTTGGGAAGAGATTCCCTCCTCCCCTCCTTTTGGCGTTTGCTGGATGTATTTTCTCCCAACTGAGGGTGCTCCGTCAGGCGGAAATGCAGCGATCCGGGAAATTGCTAGGTGGTTGCCGTCACACACCGAATGATCATGCACGAGCCCCAGCTGTACTTCCGGAAACCCGAACAAATATTAGAGAAAGAACGCCTTGAGGGAAACCGACATCAAAGAATATTACGCTTCACGTGGGGCAGTGGGGGGCGTAGGTTTCTGGCAAGGGTGCGTTTTGAGAACGACGGCTGTATCCAGTCTTGACTCGCATCCAGTTGGATACATCGAAAATGCCCCGTGCTGGTGTCTTTCACTGTGGTAACTTCAAAATCTGTGGCAGCGACACCCGATTGTGACGCCGGCTCTTGTGAGGGCGGTTTACGTTTCACTAACCTGCGGCTCCCCGAGATGAAAATAAAGGGGCATCGCCCTGGCATTGTTGTCTTGCATCTGCTCCAGCCAGTCGAGGGACCGGAGCTGCACCCCCAAACTTCCCAAAACAAATGTGGCGTTCGTACCGGTCACGTGTTGCCCAAGAATTGAAATAAAGTGCTTCAACACATTGTCAAGAACTGAAATAAAGTCAAAAAACCAAAGAAAAAGGGGGAAAGGGGGGTCAGGTGGTGGTGCTACTGCATGCGGTGTGTGCTGCCTGCAAGCACACGGCTCCCCCCCCCCCCCCCAAGGCTGGCAGCAAATTTTTACTGCACTTTACTGCACTTTATTATACTGCATTTTATTGTATTTTATTTTCCGGATTTTTGGATAAAGTGCATGGTCCTGAGTGGTGCCTTGGGCTTCGCATACGTACAGCTGGGAGGACCACTATGGACAGGCCAAATGCTGGAGTCACACCCACTTTACAGAGGTGCAGCCACGTCTGCAAGTTTGCGGACAGCCGCAAACCCGCAGAAGATGGCAAAAAGTACCGCTCCTGCACGGAGGTTCTCCTGAAGGTCACAGGGACGCACCAAGGCTCCGGCAGAGAATGCAGGCCGGGATGGATGTGCCCTGCCTATGTTGGGTCGGTGGGTTAGCAGGACCTGATCGGTGCGGCCTCCGCCTGGCTTCAGTCCTGCTTTGAGTGCTTTCAGTCCGCTCTGATGTCCAGCCTCCCCGAACGGGATGGTGAAGAACCCGTACGCCAGATCAGCTCAGCTGTACAACGTCCGAGGAAGGTGGACTGCCCACCGCACACCGCCGTGCTGGTCCGCCCTGCTGCGCCTGCGGTGCTGGGGTGCGCCTGCTGCCTGATTGGCCCCGGCGCTCGGAAGCAGCATCAAGCATGCCGAACAGCAGCAGGGCGGGCCTGGCGGGGGTACTGCCTTGGTGGCCTTGTGTTGGCCAGAGTGGGCGGATCAGGGTCCCCTGGCACGGCAGGTCAGCGTCCTGCCCACCGTCACGCCGAGCCACCCCTACAACACGCTCTCCTGCACTTTATTGCACTTTACTGCATTTTACTGCACTTTACTGCATTTTATTGCACTTTATTTTATTTTATGTTTTTTATTTTTAAAATGCAGCATTTGTCCAGCCTTGCCCCCCCCACTCCTGCCTTCGACCGGACCCAGGCTCTAGGCTCTGGGTGGTCTCACAGGCCCTTCCTGGACCGATGGGTGGGGCGGGGAGGGTGCAAATGGACTGGCATTCGTGTTGCCTGAGCGACCATATGTGCATTGTTGGTAGGTAAGTCAAAACAAATGAAAACTCCTGTAGTGTCCCCGCGCATTCCTCCGGCATGATGCTAACACGTAGACCCCCTTGAGAGTCCGTGGCGGATTCAAAGCAGAGTTCGGTTGGCAGTGTGTATTTTAGGCGCTCAAGAAGGCGGTTCGTTCGTTCGTTCGTTCAAAGCGATTCACGTGTTCCGTGCAGGGGGAAATTGCATCACAAAATAGTTCGCTCGTCAGTGCAGTTAGCCGTGCGACAGCAGAGGATGGTCGCACGGAATGTAGGTCTGTGCATGTGTATTGTAAGGTGGCGATCGCATCCGGAGGAGCTGCAAGCGATTCATGAGTGTGTCCAGAACGAACTTGTATTGGAAATGAGAAGGGGACGAGGTAAAAAAATGCAAAGCACCGCGGGTGGGGGGCCAGGCTGGGGTGGGCTGTGTGTGTGTGTGCCTCACCCGTTCCCAGAACAGACGCAGAACTCTGTTTCACAGGCCCGCTGGGTGGGAGGGTGTGGTTCTTTCCTGCAGGGGCGCACCAAGCATGGACGGCAAGCGGATCAAAAAGTGAATAACCCGGAGAGCTGCCTGCCCCCCACCCACCCGACAAGCTGTGAACTGACAGCGTATTGCGTGTCTTCGGGATCCGAGTTCACAATCTCACAATCCAATCACACACCACGTTGCCCACTGACCCAGTCCTGGGTGCAAGCTCGGAGTACACACGGGGAGATGGCATCGCTGTGGGAACGCATGAACGGGTACTGGCGTGACAACACAGATGACAAGTCCACCACTGTTCTCTCCTTTGCTCCGTCTGTGGCTGGGCAGGGTACAGAGGGGTATCTCAAGTACCGGCGAGACTCGTACAGCCGCGAAAAGGGGACGCATCTTGTCGCGAGCGAGGCGGGTTTCGTCAAGGACGGGAAGATTGTGCTGGCCATCTGTGACGGCACTGAGGGGATGTCCCATGATCTGCTGACGTGTGCAACGTATGCCAAGAACAGTGGTGTTGCTTTCTCTTTTGCCTCAACCTCATGCAATGAAGGAGGAAATGGAACACAGGGTAAGCAGGTCCGATTCCCCTCCCCTTCCCCACACACCACACACCACGTCTGCAGGGACAAGTGGGACCGGCGGCAGGAGCAGGGAGAGCTGTCCTGTGCCAACGCCTCAGGGAGCATCGCCCGCAGGTTTCTCATCAGCCAGTACACCATGCAGGTATGGCACATGCACCCTTTGTTTGGGGTTTAAGGGGTTCAGTCACCTGCGACTTCGTCGCATAGTTTTGAGTGTGGAAGCGCAAACAGAAATCACAGACAAAGGCACTTCACCATTCAGCAGCAACCGCTCTTAGCTTGTATTTTGTTTGTTGCTGCGTTGACGCTTCTACACACACTGTGCTGTTCACCTTCTTCTTGATGATTTGGCGCTCCGTGGGGCTCACTGGCACTTCGACCTTCCCGGGGGCGCCCTCGCGTGGCTGGTGGTGCTGTGGGTACTGCTTGGTGGTACATGCCCTCTTCCCGGTGCAGCTCGTTCGCTGTCTGATCCCCCCGGACTGCCTTGTCTCAGTCAGTGATTCCCTTTCCCCTTTCCCTGCCCTTCCGGCCTTGCTGCCCTTTACCCCCATCCCCTGTCGGACACCCATGCCTTCCACTGCGAGTGTGCTGTACCTCTGGGGGATGTACCCCTTCCTCGTGTGTTGTCCCATGTGGGGGCGCGACGCCTCGCCGATGAGCCTGTGGTGCACCAGGATGTCGTACTTCTGGGGGTGCATGAGATTTGCCTTTGCCACGTAGTTCTTCGCCGCAGGCCCCTCGTCCAGCAGCAGTGTGGCGTTCATCTCCACCACGATCTTGTGCAGCGGGGTGATGAAGTTCTCGATGTCCCTGTCCTCATGAGGTCGAAGTTCTCGTAGAGTCGCTCGATCTGCGTCCCCAGGGCGAATTCCAAAGCGGGTGCGTCGCCCCCTTCGCGCAGCGAAGGGGGACTCGGTATTCGGCTGCGGAGGCACGTGCGGACAGTCGTCTTACCGCAGGTGTGGCATGCGAAGGCGGTGGGGCCCCCGTGTGTCGTGTCACAAGAGGGGAACACGCACGCCGCCTGCTGGTCCGCTGGCTCCAGGTCGTCGTATCCTGGCACGCGCAGCTGGTCCCAGTCTACGGCATCGCTGAACGCCATGATGTGGTGGCGCCTTCCGCGGGCCTGCTTGCTCCTGCTGGCGCGAAGTAAGTGATGCTCTGCTGCGCGGCTCGTCCCGTAAGTGATGCTCTGCTGGGCCCCTTCGCTAGCTCCTGCTTGCTCCGCTGGCGCGAAATAAGTGATGCTCTACTGGGTATCTGCTCCCGCTAGCTCCTGCTTGCCCCCGCTGGCGCGAAATAAGTGATGCTCTGCTGTGCGCTTCTCTGCTCTGCTGCGCGGCTCGGTCCCGGCGTGCCGCGTATATGATGATCTGCTGGGCTCGTCATGATATACGCACTCGCGCAGATATGCGGGTTATCTCTGTGTTATCCCCCCCTCGGCCCTTTTGTTGTCCCTTTGACCCCCTGTACCCCGAGTATCCCGCTTTCCCTCACCCCTGTTTTGACCCCCCCCCCCCCGTGATAATCACACCCTGAGCCTGATGAAGGGTTGGGATGCTTGCTGTGGTGGTGGACTTTCTGCTCACACGAGTGTGCGGAAAGGAAAAAAAAGATGTGCCAGATCAAAGCGCGGAGACACTTTGCAGGGCTGCCTTTCCCTGACTCCCCCCCGCCCCACACACCCGCTGCCAACACAGGTGACAAGCATAACAAATGGGAAGCGCGAAACCTTTTCGACAGAAAAGGACAACGTCAGCTGGAAAAAGCTCTGATACGTCTGCCGGGCAGACGGGCAGGCAGGCGCAGGGGTATGGGTATGGGTGGGCATCCCATGCACCAAAGCCCCTCTCCCCCTGCCCCCCCCCCCTCCCCAAAGCGCCTTTGCTGCAATGGGCGCAGCCTGGTCGGAAGTTTGAATTCGGCACCTGTCCTGTTCTGCAAGGTCCAGGAAGGGCTGGGTGTGCGGGGGGGGGGTGTGGATGTGCCGAACAACCGGAAACGATGATATCAAGCTGATGCTTGCGGGTGGTGGGGGGTGGGGGGGGGGGTGAGGGGGGTGGATTAGAATGATGCGGCTGTCGGCGTGGCATCCCCCCCGTTGTCGTGCGGTGCGCATTTAGAAGTTGGTGGCTACCTCTCCTGTTTTGCCCCTTCCCCGCCCCCCCCCCCCCCCCCCACACCACTCCACCCCCCACCCCAGCTTGATTTTGAAGGGCATCTTTTGCCCGCAGTGTCAGCATTCTGACCCGACACAGGGCGCTGAGTCGTTGCGGGGGAAAATTTACCATATTCTTGACTTCACAGCTGACCCAGCGTGCAACACAGTATTTCGTAGGGCTCCGCGCTTTTTTGCACGGGACATTCGCGGTCACAACCCCCAGCTGGGTAGGGTCATCCGCTACCCAAGAGAACCCCCCCGCCCCCCCCGGCTTCTGCTGACAGTTGTTGTGTTGACTGCTCCAACCCCACCCCCCAACCCACTTCAGGCGAGAATCCATCCCCCCCCACCCCCCAACACCCTCCCCCTCCCCCATGTCTCGCGAAGGCTCGTGGAGCCGATATGCCGCTGTCGGCGTGCTGTGCCTGCTGCTCGGGACCGCGATGTTCTTCTTGGAGAGGATCTCGTCCGCCGCAGCACCCGCCGCCGCACCGCCACCCGACACCCAGCCGCTGCCCCCACAGCCGCCCGCCTCTGGGGGCAACACGACGGGGCCTCCGGCGCCGCCAGCCCCCACCCCTGCCAGCGCGACGAGCGGCGCTGCCGAGATCATCGTCTACTGCGTCGCCGCCTTCCTGGTGCTCTGCGGTGCCGCAGCGCTGTGCCTGGCAGGGTGCATGCTGCATCGCGAGGCACCCATCGTGATCGTGCCCGAGGCTGGGCTTGGGCTGCCCGAGGCCTACGCCGAGAGGCTGAAGGAGCCCGAGGAGCAGGGGGTGCACGAGCAGGAGTTGGGGCCTATCAGCGTCGGCAGCCTTGCGGCGATGGGCGTGCTCTCCGACTCCGACTACCTGCCTGCGGCGGTGAGCGGCGGCACAGCCACGCCGCGGCTGGCCCACCCCCCAGCCGTGCCCACACCCTCATGCACCGTCTCGATCTGCGACCCGGCAGACGTCGCGACCGACGCGGATGACTTTGCCTCGCGGACCGCGACGCCTTCGTCCCTATCTGCATCCATCTCTGCCCTGCCCGCCGGTCTGCCTCGGCCGCCCAGGCGGCACTCCCGTGTGGGGGGGCGCAACAGGCCCAGGAGGCACAGTGCAGTGTCGCATCACACCTCCGAGGCGACGCAGGGCCTGATATTTGCGTGAGTAGCATAGGCAGAAGAAAGGGGGTGGGGTGGGTGGAACATAGAGGTTGTCAAAAAAAATTGAAGAGCGGAAATTGAAAACCGCCGCAAGGAGATGTGTGTGTGTGTTGTGTGAGGTAGATCCCCCGCCGTAGAGACGGTACCCCCACCACCCCCACCACCCCCGCCCCGCTACATGAGGGACGGATGCCCTCGGCGGTCACGCAGGGCGTAGGGTCTGTGTATCGTGTCAGTAGATCGTGTTTAGAATTGAAGTGACACCCCCGCCCCCACACCAATCCACCCCCACCCCCAACTGAGGGGGGCTCTTTCGAACACTCAACAGTGTCACTGAGTGTGCTGCTGGCGTGCTACTCATCTGGGAAGGTCCAGCCTCTCTCTGAATCTATCGATCTCCCACTGCCTGCCCTCGGGGGGTCTCTGGTAGGTCCTGGTGCCGAGATGGTGTCTTTTCGGGTGCAGCTCACCTGCTGTTGTTTTCAATTTGGAGGGTTTCCTGAAGAAGAACAACGAAAGTATGCTGGCCAACAGAATTTCGAATATCCGGAAGACACCCGTATTCGGAAGAGCAGAGAGGTCGCCTCCCGCTGTTGTTATAGATTTCAGATGCAGAAGGCCGCAGAGAGAGCCTGCAGTGATGCCCCACTCTCCCCATCCCCTCCCAACGCCCCGAACCAACCCAACACGAGCTTTTGTGTGGCCAATTGGCTATCTGGGTGTCGGTCTCCCACGCCAGCACGTGCACCACACAACCACCACCACTGCTGCAGGTGTCTGTCATCCCGAGGCACACGCAGCTCAGAGTGCCCAGCAAGAGCAGCATGCGTGCCATTGCAGCGGTGGCGCTGTGTGCGATGGTGGGGGCTGCCCACACAGCCTCGGTGGGCTGCTCTTGGGATGGTGGGCTGCTGCTATGCCTGGAGGCGGACGGCGGTGTTGAGGGGCACATCGCGTCGTGCCTCGACGACGGGACCTTCCCTGGGACTGCGGTGGCAGGGCAGGTTGCTGTGCGTGGGATGTTCGGTGTGGAGGAGGTGGAGTTCCTCCAGGCCCTCGGGTACGCAGGGGCTGCGGCGAATGTGACGTGCGCGGATCGGACCGCGACGGTGCAGCTGGAGGCGGCGGCGCTTGTGAAGTCGATCCCGCTCTCAGTCGGGGGGCTCACGCGGGTGACGCTGCAGGTCACACGGCTGCCCAACGCATCTGTGGCGCTCGCCTGGTCGGGGACGCTGCTCGCAGCAGAGTTTGCACGCTTCGACAAGATCAACCTCGGGTTGGCGGTGACGAAGGCCGGTTTCGACGCCCCTGTGTCGACGACAGTTGCGGCGGATGTGCGCAGGGTGAGCGCGCACCTCGACCTCCCGGGCACCGTGGTGCTGGCGGCGCGCGGCTTCCTGTTCGGCGGCGGGGCCTTCAACCTCAGCAACGGTACGTGCGAGCTGGCTGCGGTGTCGGGTCCCGCGTCGCTGGACGTGCGTGTGTCGGACATCCTCGGGAGCTTCGCCGGGGCGAGGGCGACGTTCGATGTGTGCGCGATGCTGCAGCCGCAGCACCTGCCTGCAGGCACGCCCTTCTTCACCCTGCACGCCGAGGCGTCCACCCCCGTGTGGCTGCGCTCGCTGGCCCTCGCGTCCGCAAACATCACAGTTGCTGTGGCACGTGACGGGCAGGACACGGACGACGTCGAGTGGAGCGGCGAGCTGTCGGCACACGCCTCGCTGTTCGGGCAGGACCGGTCTGTGGCGCATGCGCGCGTGTCTCAGTCGCAGGGTGTGGAGGCGCTGTACGTGTATGTGGATGTGCGCGAGCCCGGTGTGTCTGTCGAGGGGACGGTTGCCTACACGTCGCAGGAATGCGGGCCGTGGAACGCGGGGGACGTGGCGGTGCGCGTGCGCGGCTTCGACAGCCACACCTTCACGGGGCAGCTCATGCAGCGGGAGTCTGTGCACGCGGGTGCAGCGTGCGGGTGGAATGCAAGCCTTGGCGGTGCGTCGCGCCTGATCGAGTTCGCAGGGCTGGTGCTTGCGGACTACAGCCTGTCGCTGGGACAGACGCAGGGCGGTGGCGGTGTGTCCAGCTGGTCAGGCTCTGTCGACGGGCAGGTGGAGGTGCGGTCGCTGGGGCTGCCGGACGGGGACCTGCAGGCGCATGTGGCGTTCGACGCGGCGGCGGGTGCGGGCGACTTCAGCGTGGACGGGACGCTGCGTGCCGGGCTGGTCGCAGGGACTGTGGCACTGCAGGGGCAGGCTGGCACGCAGGGCCTGGAGCTGGCAGGGGCGGGGCAGGTGCGTGTCGGGGTGCTGGGGCTTGTGGGCGGGCTGTTCGATGTGGATGTGGCGTACGTGCAGCAGGGCCCTGCCGTGTGGCGCATCAGCAGCAGCACGTCGGCCTCCTCTGTGCTGCCGCTGGTGCACGTGCACGGGATGCAGCTGGGCGATGCGCAGGTGGACCTCGTGGGGCTGCAGCAGCAGGGCAGCCTCGTGTGGGCTGGGGCTGTTAGCGGGCGTGCGGAGTTTGCGCGTGTCGGGCTGGAGGTGTCTGCTGCTGTGGAGGGTGGCGCGCTGTCGGCACTTGCGGGCAGGGGGCACATCTCGCGCGGCGGGGTGACGTACTCCGGCGGGATCGAGGTCAGCACGAACGCAACCGACGGCTGTGTGACGGTGGTCGGGACGGGGCAGGCGGCGCTGAAGTACATCCCGAGTGTGGCGCTGAACGCGACGCTCACGGTGGCGCAGTGCGGCAACGGCAGTGATCCGGAGTACACGCTGGCTGCGACGTGGGACGGTGTGCTGCTGCATCAGTCCCTGCAGCTGGACAACGGGGAGATGGTGCTCTCCGGCAGCCTTGCCAACGTTGCGGTTGACCTGACGCAGCGCGACGCGCTTGCCGCAGCTGACGCCAGCCTCGCTGTGAATGTCAGCACGGACGTGGACCTCGACTGGACGGGTGTTGTGCACGCAGACGTCAACCTGTTCGGGGGCTCTGCTCTGGCTGAGGTTGCGGTGGTGCAGGGGCGTCTGGGGCGTGTGGACGTGGCGACGCGGTTTGTTGCCGGCAACGGGCTGCTGTCGTCGCGCCTGGCCTTCACATACACAGACAGCTGCAGCGATGCGGCGGGGGCAGGCGATGTCACGCTGCGGCTGGCGGGTGCGGCGGCACTGAGCTTCAACGCGTCTGTCTTCTACAACAAGTGCAGCGGTGTGGTGCGGCTGGAGGGCGCGCACGCCGGCAGCTGGCAGGGGCCCGGTGCCTTCTTCGGGTCGGAGCTGCAGATCGCGATCCGCAGTGCGGCGCACGGTGGGGCCGCGAAGCTCGGGCCGCGTGTGTGGGCTGGGGAGGTCACCGCCGGGGTGGCACTCCCGGGGGCCGGAGCTGGCGCACGCCTGTCCTTCAACACCAGCACCGACGCGCTGGATGCGGGGCTGCACTTCAGCAGCAGGCACCTGTCTGTGGTGGCCACAGTGGACGGGTGCGGGGGCACGGGGCTCGTGGTGTTGAAGGGCCTGCCGCACAACATCCCTGCCGTGGAGGCTGGGGTGACGCTGTCGCTGCCTGGGTGCGGGGGTAGCCCGGGTGTGAACGCCAGCATCGACGCCAGTGGGGACGGGAACTGGGTGGCCACAGGGCCGCTCGACGTGGACCTGCGCATCCCCTACTTCGGGAGGACGGTGGTGCTGCGCTCCCCCACGGTCACGGTGCGGTCGCAGAACGGGACGAAGTCTGTCGCCATCACAGGGGCCTTCCTCACAGAGTACGGGCTGGTGCTGTCTGTGGCGCTGCCGGAGGAGGACGGGGAGCTGCCGACGGTGCTCCTCGGAGGTGGTGTGGCGGGTGTGGGGGCGGCGACCGCAGCCGTGTCGCCCGCAGGGTTCATGGCGGCGTGGCAGGGCGACAGCGCATTCACCAACACCGCGCTGGGCGTGCTGCTGCCTGTGCTGTTCGACGACCTGGCGTGGCTGCAGCTGGAGAGCGCGTCTGTCGACGTGTCATTCGACGGGACGGTGTCGCTGCGTGGCGCGGGGCGGCTGTACGGGCTGGACGCCAGCGTCGCGCTGTCTGTGTCGCACACCGCTGAGGTGTCTGCTAACGGCACACACGCTGCCGGCTTCGGGCTGGCGGTGCAGGTGGCGACGCCTGCCGGGACAGACGAGTTTCTGGCCGAGCGCTTCCCTGCAGGCACCCTGCGCGACCTGCTGCTGCACGTCGCCCCTGCGTCTGCCGAGCTGACCATCGCAGGGCCCGGCGGGTTCGAGCTGGACGGGGCGCGCCTGCAGGGCGGGCTGGCGGTGGCCGCTTTTGTGGGGGCCAACAGCAGGCTGCTGCAGTCTGCCAAGGTGCTTGCCCCTGCGGTGCTGGCGGAGCAGATTGAGGAAGCCGAGGCGGCAGGGGACGCGGGCCGCATCGCCAACGTGACGGGGCGTGGGCTGAAGCTGGTGGCGGCAGTGCGCTCCGCCACCGACATCGGCCTCTACGCGGTGCTGGCAGGCGAGCTGCGGCTGCCCGGCGGCGCTGCGGTGGTGCTGCGCGAGCTGGCCCTGGCCTTCGAGCTGCGGGCGGGGCTGGCGGTGCCTGCTGTCGGTGTGCGCGCTGCGGTCGAGGTGACGCTGCACGGGGACACGCTGGTGCAGGCGAGCGGGTTCGTGGGGCTGTCGGAGGCAGGGCTGGAGGTGGAGCTGCCTGCGGTGTCAGTGTCTGTGGCGGGGCGGCGCAGCCCGGGCCTGCTGTGGGCGGACCCTCTGGGTGTGCGGGGCGTGCAGGCCGTGCTGCCCCTGCAGGTGCGGCTTGCTGTGGACCGTGCCCTGGCGGTGCGTGCCTTTGCCCTGGTCGGGGACTTCCAGCTGGGCGGGGCGACGGGGTCGCTGCAGATCGGTGTGGACGTGGGGGACTTTGGGAAGGCGGCCATGCGTGCGGAGCTGGACAGCGTGGACCTCAGGACCGTGGTGTCGGAGATTGCGTGCCCCACACAGCCTGCCGGGGCCTGCCTCGGGCGCATCGGCAGGGCCGCCGCGGACATCAGGCTGCAGCGCTTCGTCGGGTGGCTCAACCCCAACCTGCACAACGCCACCTCTATCACCGCCGCATCGCTGCTGTCCAACAAGACGGTGACAGTGTCTGTGCCGGCAGGCATCAACCTCGAGGCGGAGGAGCTGTCGCTGTGGTCCGCCATCCGGGTGCACCAGGCACGCCTGCACGTGTCTGCGGCAGGCGGGCTGCAGGCTGTGCTGCGTGCCGCGCCTGCCAGCTGGGGCCCGCTGCACATCACGGGTGCCGACGGGGCGTCGGGCCCGGAGGTGGCGCTGGCGCTGACCCCTGCGGAGCAGAGCCTCGTGGTCGACGGGCGTGCCACGGTCCTGGGGCAGACCGTTGCGGTGGCCCTGTCGGTGGAGGACGGTGCAGTGACGGGGCAGTTCGAGTACAACGTGGGCGGGCTTGCCGCCAACGTGTCGCTGGCGGGCACCACAGACGCACAGGGCAGCATGGCGGGTGTGCTGCAGGGGCGCGTCGAGGTGCAGGTCCTGGACAACGCCGTCGACTCGCTGACGCAGGCAATCCTGAAGCTGGAGGACAAGGCTGCCGGCACCCTCGCAGCCGCACAGGCAGCCCTCGCCAAGGCCGTCACGGAGCTGGAGGAGGCGCAGGCACACCTTGAGAGCGTGCGCGCCTGGGCCACCGACAAGCTGGCCGCTGCGCAGCAGGGGCTCGACAAGGCACAGGCAGCAGCCGACATCAAGCGCGCCGACTGCGCAGCCCTGCAGCCCGACTGCGACGCGAAGAAGTTCGGGGCCTGCCTCCGCGTCACTCTGTGCAAGAACGACGTGCGCAACCTCGAGACTGCCGTCAAGGCGGCACAGCTCCTGCTGGACGGTGCCCAGTCCGCTGTCGATGCCGCTATCGACGTGGCTGTCAAGGCACTCGACACCGTGCAGGCAGGATTTGAGAAGGCACACGACGCCGTGGACGCTGCACAGGTGGACTCCGACGGCTTCCAGAGGCTGACGCAGCTTGTCGGCGGCGCCCTCACGGGCCTGGTCAACGTGCACTACGTGGCCTTCCGCGCGCCCCTGGGTGCAGCGCCAGGGGGTGCGATGTTCCGCATGGAGATGACCCTCGCAAACACCCTCGTGACGGCAGAGTTCGAGGGCGACCTGACGCTGCCTCAGATCCACAGGGGCCTGCGTGCGGAGGTGCGCAAGCATGTCGGGATCCTGCTGGGTGTTGCCCACATCCTGGACCTGCTCATCTGAGGGTCATCTCGTCACCCCCGTCACAAAGGGATTTGTGCCCTTCCTTGGTCCCTTCTGGTGTATGGTCGTATCGCATATTCCTTTTACTCTCTACAAGATCCGTGCGGCAGCGTTCGGTCCCCCCATGCATACAATGCACCCACAAAGGCACCGTTCGTAGAAACGAAGAAGAAGAATACCAATACCACCGACTGCCGTTGTTTCCAGTTTTCCCCCCATTCTTTTGTGATTCACCCGGTTGCAATCGTTTGTTCATTTTGCAACCCCCCCCCCCCCACCCCCCTCCCCCACGCATCAACCCCCACCCACCTACCTACCTGCCTACCTATGTCCCCACCTCCCACCACCTTTGTCCTCTCCAGAGACACATCACACGTTTAGCAGAGTGGTCTGTTTTCGACTGTGGGTGGGTGGCCACCCAGGACCCTTGCATGCGGGCACTGCTCATCTATTCGTATCCACAGCCTCGCATTGCGTCGGGCAGGGTTTTTTAGCCGCGACCCAGGGTTGGCACAGTGTGGCTTCTCTGCGCTGCGTGTGGGTGTGCTGGAGGGTGAAGGGGGGGTTGGGGGGGCGAGGTGCTCTCTCTTTAACTTTGGTTTTCTTTCGTTCATTCCTTCCCCAACTCACGAGAGGCGAAGGGGGTGCGAAGTTGTGAGGTGGCGACGATTATTGTGCAACCGAACCTTTAGGGTTGGAGCTGCCCGTCAACAGTTTGCTGGACAGGGAGGTGTTTCCGCCATGAAGTGATTGGAGTACCACAATAATTATTCTTTCTTTCAGAACAGCTCGTTTCTGGTTTTGTTTGTGTGCGCTCAACAACAATCAGTCCGGAATTGTTCTCCCGCAGTTGCTGGGCAGGGTGTATACCGTATAGCGAAAAGGAGTACGGGGGGCCCTCGCTACGAGTCACTGTGAGTCACGAGTCGTCAGTTTTCAGCCAAACATGGCTGACTTCTCACTTTTTCTCACTCAGTCACACTTGGTAGCGAGGGCCCCCACGATTTTGCTTTGTTTTTGCGCTGAAATATGAGAGAGAAAGCTCGGGATCCTGCGCACACAGTCTTGCATTAGCAGGCATCCCAATTGTGTTGCTGTTGTTTCCTTATGCCGGTGCACTGTGGGGCGCCCCCGCCCCACAGTGCACCGGCCCAGCCTTTGGCCCAAAGCTGATGATCATCACGATGCGTTGCTGTTGTTTTCTTTGTTCTTGCAGACGCCCGCCCATCCCCCCACCCCCTTTGACCCTCTTCACATTTTCCATCTTACCTAGGGAACCCCGAGAGAATGTCACCCCCCTGGGCCCTCGAGGGGGGTGACATTCTCTCGGGGTACCCTAGGTACATCCCATCAATCCGGGTCTTCATCGCATGCAAAGACGTCTGTCTGAGGCACGGTGCGCACAGCACGGTGCTCAGGCCTCGTTTCTTTGCAATATCATGACCTGAACATCACGTGTTCACACAGGCAACCGCACCGTGCTCACGGAAAGCGTGAACAACCTTGCCTGTCACAGCGAAAGAAAAGAGTCGGCGGTAGCGCGCAACGCGAGCATGTGTGATTTGATGCATCAGCACAAGATCACCTGTGTACGTCAACACAGGAGCGACAAGACACTGCCGTTTGTGCGTACAAATGAAACCCGGACTCTTTTCCCCCCTTCTCCTCCACACACACGCACACGCATCTGCTTCGCCTCCTCGGGAGTGTGGGCTGGCCTTCGTGGTTTCTGCGTGTCCACAGCGATCCCTTCAGGATTGTTGTCCGTGCAGACACCGCGCCCAGGCTCCTTTCTTTGCCCATTCCTTCCAGGATGCAGTGTCCGAACACTCTGTTGTGAGGAAGGATGGCCGTGTCTGTGTAGTCGCTCCGTGCAGGGTCCCTCCCGCCTGCCTCGGATCCGAACACAACCCCCACACCAGACAAGACAGATCTGCTGCATTATTTGTTGGAATGCACACATCACATCACATCACACGAGAGTGGAACCGAATGAAGGCCCAGCCCAGCAGTCCGCACCGATCACACTGCAACAATGTTATCGATAAATCACTGTCAGGGGAGGGAGGGAGGGAGGGGGGGGGAGGGGTGCTTCTGATCTCTTTTGGGCTTCCCCTTGGCGTGCATGCCAGGGCAGTGCGTTGGGGACGATGGGTGGATGGTTCGCCCCGAGGCTGCAGAGGATTGAGTTTCATCGCAGTTTTCTGTGCCGGAGCTGGCAGAGTTTCGGCACGTGGGGTGAAAGCGACCCCCGAATTGGGTTATAACGCACTGCCCGGGATGGTCCAAAGGAATCGGTGGCGGCTGTGCCCCCCCCTCTGTCTGACGCACCACTCTGACTTTCGAATGAACAGGACCTCCGTAGAGTGGCTCAGCGACGAACAGTGACCACCAAATGTCAAACCACAACTGCGCTGAAGTTGTGACGTGTTAATATGCCATCGCCGATGTAGTGCCTGCGGGACGGGACAGTACTGGTGCGTGAGTGGCCTTGATTCTGGTTCCATTATCCGCTTCCTTCCCCCATTCCATGCCCACCCATTCTTCTTTGGCTTCTGGTTGCCCTTGCTTGTCCTGTCTGCACCCACCCCTCCCCTTTACCCGCTGAGGGTCCCCCCCCTCAAGTGCCCACCAGCAGCCAGCCCCGCCTCACAGAATTGGCAGGCTGGGGCGGGAGGGTGTGCAGGCCATGTGTCGAAGTGTGCACATATATGCGCATATATGGATGGCAACCCCCCCCCCCCCCCCCCGCGCTCCCACCACCCCAGGCTGGTCGCTAACCATCATTCATCATTCCACTCATTCTGGGTGTCCCCCCCCTAGATATTTCATCATTCCACCATCATTCCACCGATGGTGGAATGATGGGATGAAACACACACTACCACCTCATTCACCCACCATTCCCAGGGTCAAAGAGTATGGTTTTGCAGAAACAGATGCTCACTACCGTGGCCTCCGGCGGCTGGGGGGCTCCGCCCCCCAGACCCCCCTGTGGCGTATGTCTCGTACTCAAGTCATTCGATTCCCATCAGGTCAGGGAATCCAACCACTCCAGTAGCCTCAGGAGGACCCAGCCAACTCACACAGAATCTGTCGCCACAATGAACAGATGTTCACGACCGTGGCCTCCGGCGGCTGGGGGGCTCTGCCCCCCAGACCCCCCCTGTGGACCATGTAGCGTGTGCCCGGCTAGTATATAGTAACCAAGCCCTTGCGCTTCGACGGCCGTGGCATATCAGGGAGTAGCGTCGAATCATGGTACCGAAAGCCATTCCTCGGTTTCCTCCGGCACCCGAGGATGGCGCGAGCGGGAGAGGAACCGCGGAAGGAACCCAGCGCCTCACACCGTGCCCACCTAGTGGTCCACCGACGGGAAAGTTAAGTCACAATGTACCCCTGATCCCCCCCAAAACAGGAGCGTCCGCCCACCTAATCTCTAAAATCGAAAAAGTTAGCGACAGGCCTGGATCGTGGGCGTGCGGCGGCGGCGAAGCCGCCGCCGCGATCGCGTACGAACTACATTTTCTGCATGGCCACCACTTCCACCCCCCCCCCCCCCCCCCCCACGACTGACCATCATCCCACGGGATCTCGGAAGTCAGAAAGTTAGCAACCAGCCTGCCACCACCCTCCCCCTGCCCCGTTGCCCGGTTCCCCAACACCGGCATTTCCCACATCCTGTCAATTCTGTGCCTGATGAGAATCGTCTTTATGACCATGCACCACGCTGAGCGGGCGCATGCCTCCTGATTGATTGCAACACACACACAGAGCCACACCACCCTGCAGGGCGCTGCTAACTTTTCACAGGCGTGGGAATGGACGTGTTCCTGACGGATGCGGCGACAGGCGTGACGCACGCTGTCGACATCGGGATGGACGAGAAGCCCGACAGGCTGAAGCTCGAAGCACGCGAGGCGTTCCGCTACCCTGATGGTGTGGAGGAAGAGGACGTGCATCTGTCGGTGGGGGTCAAAGCGGTGTGTGACGACGAGCCTCTGAGCCATGCAGGTGTCGAAGCCGG
Organism: Rhynchopus euleeides; assembly: GCA_963210315.1. NCBI lineage: Eukaryota > Euglenozoa > Diplonemea > Diplonemida > Diplonemidae > Rhynchopus > Rhynchopus euleeides. The sequence continues at coordinate 1,831,711 of OY723269.1, forward strand.
ATGCGTGGTTCACGCCACCATCTGTCCCGACCGTCACCTCGATGCGGTGCACAAGGGGGAGAAGCAACTGTGGCAGGTCCCGCTGTGGGTGACGACACGCGATGAGGTCCTTCAAGCCGTTCGCGAGTTGACGGACGAGGAGGAGTGGGAAGGAGCGCCAGACTGGTTCGCACATGCGCACACCACCGTGAAGGGTGATCGTGAACTTGTTCATGCAGCAGTTCAATGCCGTGGGTACTCACTCCAGTACGCCGACGACAGCCTGAAGGGTGATCGTGAGATCGTTCTTGCTGCAGTTCAGGGGTGATGGGTCGTCAGGGGAGCGGACCTGGCGACTACGGCTGGCACCTCCACGTGGTGAACCCTGGGGGCCTTTGCGAACAGACCGTTGAGGTAAGCTACGCTGCACGCTTTGGCTTAAGGTAGCGCATTGCGTGTAGGCTGGATGTATCCCTCTGGAGACCCGGTGTTTCGCTTAGGCCGCTAAGACCAGTCAGGCTGCACGCGGCGCTCATGAAGCGCGCCGCGTGGCCAGAAGAAACTGTGGGCGGCAACCGTGTTACGTGTTTTTCACCGGGGCGCGTGGGACAAGTTTACCGCACACGCGCACGTGGGACAAGTTTAACGCACACGTGGATCCCCCGGCTTTGCCTTCTTTCGCCTTCCTACTTTTAGTTCTTTTCACCACGATCTTTTGCCCGTCACCTGTTGTTCGATCAGTCGAGCCGCGACCAGGAACGCCTCTGGAATACCCTGTGGTGGTGAGTGTCCGTTCGTCCTGTTTAGACCAGCCGTTGTTCCCGTCTTCTCCTTTTTACGCCCACTGGGTTGGAGTTGATCAGTCAATCGTTCATCCGACCGCAGCATTATGCGACCGGCGCGGTGTTAACAAACGAGTGCATTAATCGTATTTTGTTGCACATTGCTTCCTTCCTTTCTACCTTTTAGCCTTTTCCCGCCAGCCCACAGAGATAGGAGCACGCTCTCCCTTTTTATTGCTGTTCTTGCTGTTAGCTTTTAGCTGGGTCCGCCCCGGCGAAGACCGGCGTCTTCTGGCCGTCTGGGGGGTCTGGCAATTGCGCTGGGCTCCCTGGATCCTCTGGATGAGTCAGTCTATAAACAAAATCAATAACGTTCTTGCTGCAGTTCAACAAGATGGGACTCACTCGAGTACGCAGACGACAGCCTGAAGGGTGATCGTGAGATCGTTCTTGCTGCAGTTCAACAAAATGGGGACTCACTCGAGTACGCAGACGACAGCCTGAAGGGTGATCGTGAGATCGTTCTTGCTGCAGTTCAACAAGATGGGGACTCACTCCGTTACGCAGACGACAGCCTGAAGGGAGATCGTGAGTTCGTTCTTGCTGCAGTTCAACACCGTGGGGACTTACTCCGTTACGCAGACTACAGGCTGAAGGGTGATCGTGAGATCGTTCTTGCTGCAGTTCAACAAAATGGGCGCTCACTCCGTTACGCAGACAACAGCCTGAAGGGTGATCGTGAGATCGTTCTTGCTGCAGTTCAACGCCGTGGGCACTCACTCCGTTACGCAGACGACAGCCTGAAGGGTGATCGTGAGATCGTTCTTGCTGCAGTTCAACAAAATGGGCACTCACTCGAGTACGCAGAGGACAGCCTGAAGGGTGATCGTGAGATCGTTCTTGCTGCAGTTCAACAAGATGGGTACTCACTCGAGTACGCAGACGACAGCCTGAAGGGTGGTCGTGAGATCGTTCTTGCTGCAGTTCAACAAGATGGGGACTCACTCGAGTACGCAGAGGACAGCCTGAAGGGTGATCGTGAGATCGTTCTTGCTGCAGTTCAACAAATTGGGTTCTCACTACGTTACGCAGACGACAGCCTGAAGGGTGATCGTGAGGTCGTTCTTGCTGCAGTTCAACAAGATGGGGACTCACCCCGTTACGCAGACGACAGCCTGAAGGGAGATCGTGAGTTCGTTCTTGCTGCAGTTCAACAACAGGGGTTCTCACTCCGTGACGCAGAGGACAGCCTGAAGGGTGATCGTGAGATCGTTCTTGCTGCAGTTCAACATAATGGGCGCTCACTCGAGTACGCAGACGACAGCCTGAAGGGAGATCGTGAGTTCGTTCTTGCTGCAGTTCAACGAAATGGGTTCTCACTCCGTTACGCAGACGACAGCCTGAAGGGTGATCGTGAGTTCGTTCTTGCTGCAGTTCAACGAAATGGGTTCTCACTCCGTTACGCAGACGACAGCCTGAAGGGTGGTCGTGATATCGTTCTTGCTGCAGTTCAGCAAAATGGGGGCTCACTCGAGTACGCAGAGGACAGCCTGAAGGGTGATCGTGAGTTCGTTCTTGCTGCAGTTCAACGAAATGGGTTCTCACTCCGTTACGCAGACGACAGCCTGAAGGGTGATCGTGATATCGTTCTTGCTGCAGTTCAGCAACATGGGGACTCACTCGAGTACGCAGAGGACAGCCTGAAAGGTGATCGTGAGATCGTTCTTGCTGCAGTTCAACAAAATGGGCGCTCGCTCTATTACGCAGACGACAGCCTGAAGGGTGATCGCGAGATCGTTCTTGCTGCAGTTCAACAAAATGGGCACTCACTCGAGTACGCAGAGGACAGCCTGAAGGGTGATCGCGAGATCGTTCTTGCTGCAGTTCAACAAAATGGGTACTCACTCGAGTACGCAGACGACAGCCTGAAGGGTGATCGTGAGATCGTTCTTGCTGCAGTTCAACAAAATGGGGACTCCCTCGAGTACGCAGAGGACAGCCTGAAGGGTGATCGTGAGATCGTTCTTGCTGCAGTTCAACAAGATGGGTACTCACTCGAGTACGCAGAGGACAGCCTGAAGGGTGATCGCGAGATCGTTCTTGCTGCAGTTCAACAAAATGGGGACTCGCTCTATTACGCAGACGACAGCCTGAAGGGTGATCGTGAGATCGTTCTTGCTGCAGTTCAACAAGATGGGGACTCACTCGAGTACGCAGACGACAGCCTGAAGGGTGATCGTGAGTTCGTTCTTGCCGCAGTTCAACAAAATGGGGACTCACTCGAGTGTGTCTACACTAATTTGTAAAGATCCACGTGGTGTGTTTACCTCTATCCCGACGCCCCCTGTGACTACGACCCCGTCCTCCCCAGAGGCGACCGCGCCTGCCTCTGCAGCCCTGTGGAAGCCATCCCCTGCACCCCACCGCCGCATGTGACGCATGTGGAGGCACTCCCCTCCGCCCCGCCACCCCATGTGCCTGTGCCTCAGCCCTCCCCTGAGGCAACCCCGTGTACCGCTGTCCCCGAGCCCGCCACCCCTCCAGCTGTGCTGACGCCTCCACCGTGTGCTCCCCGGGCTCACCCCACCGCCACCTGATGCAGCCTCGTGGGAGGCTCTCACCCGACACAGCACCCGGCCGTCCATCCCCGCCGTGTTGCAGCTGAAGCGCGCCGCCTTCGAGGCGCATACCAGTTCTACCCCGGTACTGCCTGCCCAGAGGCCGAGGGTCGATTCCGTGATCCCCATCGCTGACGCTGACCTGGGCGCCGCTGACCCGGCCGCACCCTCTGCTACTACCTCCCCTCCCAACGGCGTGTCCGTTGACGCAGTCTACCCCCCAAGGCCCCGTTCAGGCGCCTCTTCCTCTGCCCGTGCATGGCGCCCTCAGGCTTGCGGGCCTCCCTCAACCCCTCCTCCTCCCGTAGCGCGTCGCCGTTGCCGCCTGCGCCCTCCCCTCCTCCTGTGGCACCCCACCAGAGCAGCTCCTCTCTCAAACAAGGGGAGCCTACCGGGCCACGTCCCCGCGTAGTTATGTAGACGACCCCCTTGGGGTGCGGGTGTCTTCGATACGGGGAGAGCCTGGTATTGCGATTATTCTCCCGGGGTCTTCGCTGGTCGTTATCCTTCGTCAATATCCGTCAGTTTTCAGCCAATTCAACAGGAAATGCACCAAAGTGCACTGACGATCACCCCATCGCGAAGACCCCCCCGGAGAAACGTTGAAAGGATTGGAGGCGGGTGGTGGTGGAATGGATTGAACAATCAGATACACCCCACGGTTGCTGCGTTTTTTTGCCGTCCGGTGTTTCGCCCAACAAGCTTGCTTGTGCACTGTGAAGAATTTGGGTGGGAGCGCTTGAGGGTCGGGTGTTGTGTGTTTGTGTGTGGTGACCACGTTTTGTGTGGGGAGATCCTGCGCGGATCACAGCCCACCCTGTGTGTGTGTGTTTCAGACCAACTTTTCGAGGTAACTTGGAGACATGAATCAGGGCTGCACTTTCAAGGATTAGCCACAATCTACGCCCCCTGGAGGGGGGTCCGTTGCGTTCCGACCTGATCTGTCACTGAAGAGCCAACTGTCGGCAAACCAGTGCAGCCTGCGGTGGGGGGAGCAAGGTGTCTCCAGGTTGGTGCGTGCTTTATCATCATGGGGTCATCATTACCACGAAGCGCGCGGAGCCCGCGAGGGAGGTGTGACTCCACGACGCGCTCCTGCTTTCGGGAGGCGTCGTCACTCGCCTGCACCTTCATTGTGCGTGGGTTTACACTCAGGTGTGCTGCCCTAGCACGGTGCGCCCACCGGAGTGGATCTTACCATGTGACACCGCTCTTGCTGGCAAAAGGGGGGTGGCGCTACTCACCCGGGTCCGTCATCATGCTTTCGCACTCGGGAGTCTGCTGCCCAAGTCTTGCCCCCTTGCTGCGACAGTGACATTATATAGTTGTCGAAAAATGTAACCTACCTCTGCTACCAGGTCCTGGGCACGACCTTAAACTACCTAAGACCTAGGGAAGTCGTAAAACTCAACCCCACACCCCGAGGGCTCCCCCAGGCTGGTCCGCCTGGGCAACGGGGTCCCAGTGCATAGCACGGAGCACTGGGACAAAAGAGGGTCCGCCTTTTTCCGTCAACTCTGACATGGGGAGGGACAGCTGGAGCCACTGGCGGGGTGCTGTGTTGACTTCAGGGGGCTCCCAATGTGCTTCGGCACACCGGGTTCTTGGCCTGCGGCGGCATGGTAGTCGGTCAGAGAGGCCAGCGCTTGGTCGGGGACTACTCAGAGAGGGCGTGTGCGGACTTCAGGGGGCTCCCAACGTGCATCTGCACACCGGGTTCTTGGCCTGCGGACGTAGATTGCCTAAAGGTTTAGAAACCGGCCGAGCCCGTGGGGGTGACGAACGTACTGCCGGCCCGGGATTGTCAAGGTTCTTTCCCCAGATGGCTCACCAGTACCACCAAACCACACGGAGAGCAAAACCGCCGGGGAGGGGGTGGGGGAAGGTGGGAAGGGCGGCATGCCGAACTACAGCAAGGATGGCCAACAATGCGATCACTGCAAACAAGGCATGGGACACAAGAGGGAAAATAAAAGGTCCTGGGTAAGACGTTAAACTGCCTGGGGGGGCCGTCCCCGGACCATGACGGGTGCCTGCACCAGGAGTCTAGCACGGCCGTGGTCCAGGGCATGACCGAAAACTGCTTGGGTACCGAGGCTCCCCAGACCAGGAAGGGTGGAGACACCTGGAGTCTAAATAGTCACACCACGTCAGGCCAGACCTTCGCATTGCACTCCGCGAAGACTGCCACACAGCCGCGGGGCAGGTGTGCAGCCTGTGGAAAACCTCGTACAGAAAAGGGTCGGCGACCGCCCGCCCCCAGTCTGAGAGGCATCAGCCGAATCTCGGTGGAGGCGGGCACAAAACAAAAGGGAGAGTCGTCACTGTGCATATCAGCACGGTCCCGCCCTCTGTGCCAGACCAACACACCACCAAAGGAAAAGAGGAAGAGGCGACGTAAGGCAATGCCTCCGTGCGGCCAGGAGAACACGAAATAGCGACCCCCTCAACGGGGAATGCTACGAGCACGGCCAAAAATCGTTCAAAAATCGTTCAAATGTCGTCATTTTGACGTTTATTTTGGTAAATTTACCGTAAGACGGCCCCCCCCCTCTCACGCCGGTGCCCAGATACCCGCTGCCACAAGCCTTGAGGGTGCGATCTGCAGTACAAAGTCCTGAACTCACACCACCACACCCTGCAGGTGTATTAGCAGTATGCGTGCCGCTATGATTGCCACCCTGGCGGTGTGTGTTGTTGGGGCGGATATGGCGGGGGGCCACGTGTCGGACCACGACTCGTCTACAACCTGACAGGGTTCCGAAAAGTGCAGTCGAAGGGGAAATCTCGGTTCCGCGAGCCGAAGATTTCACACCGACAACCGTGGTATTGGGGTCACTTTCAGGTGACGTCAGGTTCCTGGGGTGACCGCAGAGAGCCCATTTTCAGGGTGGTGCCCGACCACCCGTGGCAATTACTGGGGGGGGGCAAATAGTTGTGGGGGGGTCAAATAATAGAGGGGTACGGAAATCGGCGGTTTTGGCGGCGCACCTGGCCGAATAATTGAGGGGGGTGTGAGTCCTTTTTTTGCATCCGTAAGTGGTGCTCGCAGACACCCCATAGCCAAAATGACCCCACCACGATCCGCACAGATCCCAAACGTTCAAAAGAACGGGGTTTTGGACACCCATTACCAGTCCCTGAACCAGACCCAGGTTTCATGGGTGAAGCTTGGTACCTCTACCACCATGACCCACTACGATCTGCACAAATTCCAAACGTTCGGAACATCGTTTTGGAACACCCAAAGAGGGGTCCCGCTGGATGGGTAGGTGGGGTGTTCGCTGCCCCCAGTCACATCCTCTGAGGACCAGCCTCTGACCCACATTTCTAGATGAAGTTTGACACATCGACCCAGCTGATTTGGAAAATCGTGGATTTTTTTGGCATATAAGACCGCTCAGCCCCGCCAAACTCGGATCAAATCAGGTGGTCGACCGACAAAACGACCCCACTCATAGCCGCACAGATGCCAAATTCAAGAGCGCGAAATTTCCACCCCCCAAAAAGCAAATAGTGGAGGGGGTCCGAAAACCCCCATTTTCGTCGGCTGGCACGGTGAATAATAGAGGGGCCCTCTAGTATTTGCCCCCCCCCAGTAATAGTCGCATATTTCCCTCGACACTGTGTGGGCAGACGAACAAACTCAGGGCCGCCAGCCGGTGGAGCCCTACCTCGCACGTCACCCAGATTATCAGCCCAAACCCGTGCACCAGGACGCATGGGTTTGGGCTGATACACGGGTCGCCGATAGCAGGCACTCGGAAACAGGCCACATTGGGCGCGCTGTCTGCACCCTGCCCGCCAGCCCAAGTCTGTGCATGGTCTCCCTCCCCGCCTTGGCACGCCACTCCGGTGTGCTGCACCGGCCTGCAGTGATGGCCGGTGTTGCAGGCAAGACACCTCCCTGGATGCTGTACCGGCTGCAGCAGTGCACGCGGCGCGACCTGGGCTTCTGGGTCAGCCGGAGGAGGCGGCTTTGGCAGGAGCCCGAGTCACCCTGCCCACTCTTCCTGCACGCACCGTGTGCGCCTTCCTGCAGGCCTGGAGCATAGATGTGCGCCTCGTCCCCCCTGCAGCCAGGAGTGCCCTGTTCGCCGAGGAGCCCCCCCTGTGGATGCCGTGCCTGACCCCCTCGTCGCACCCCTTCTCCGCAGTGCTGCTGGCGTCGGGTGTGCCGCTGGGTGAGGTGCCCCATGCTGTGGCGGCGCTGCCTGTGGTGTGTGGTACAGCGCTGTGTGTGCCGTGTGTGTGGTGGGGGTGGCGTGCGTCCATGCCACCTTCCAGATGGTGGACGACAACAGCGTGTGGATGACAGTCGTGTTCATCGTCGTGTCGGGGCCTTTCTTCCTCTTCGACCTCCAGCCTCAATGGGTGCAGGATGAGCTTGTCCGCCGCACACAGAGCTGGTGGCGCCGCCACAAACCAAGCCCCACAGGGCCAGTTCCTGACCTTCAGCAGAGCTTGCTGAAAGGGATGCAAGTGTAGTGAGCAGACCTGCACCACCCTCGGCACTGCCTCTGGATGAAGCCATGCTCACTTCCCCCTCTTCGTTGATGCGGACGTAGCAGGCTGGAAGTGTTGATCACCAGCGGAACTACGGCAAATGTGCGTCGCCGTCAGGCTGCACCTTATTGGGGTTCTGTCAGGGGAGCGGGGGTCCACCGTGCACCCAATGTGCACCTCCATGCCACGCCCAGTCAGCCATAACAGCTGCTGGGTGACTTTTAACGAACGAAAAAACGTTTCTGGGTCACCTGCCAGGCTTGCTCCTAACATGGAATACGGAATACACTCTCCAAGATTTCCCGATTTTTTTCTAAGGATTTTTAGGAGGGGAATTTTATTTTTTTCTAAGGATTTTCCAGGGGCTTAGCTTGGATTTTGGGGTTGGGGCCGAAACTCGGTCAGACTCGGTCACAGTACACACGCAGTTGATTTGCCCCGTTGATTTGCTCCCCACCACCTGGTTCACCCAGAATTCGACGTTGCTGCCTTCCCGGTTCCCCCCCTTCTTATCTGGAACACCAGCTCAGCAACCAGGTTTGCAGCCTCAACCTGGGGTTGCTTTGTTGCCTTTGTAGGTGTGCATTGGCAGCTTCCCGCCAGTGGCGGATGCAGTCTCGGCAGCGCAGATAGTCCTGAAGTGGGCTGAAAAAGAGCTTTGTTGGTGCTTCCGTGAAATTTTCCATATACCTCGGGTACCCGGAGAGAATGTCACCCCCCCTCGGCCTCCGCTTGGGCTCCAACGGCCACCCTGTACAGAGGGTGGGACGGTAGCGGCTGGGAAGAATGTCACCCCCCCTCGGCCCTGGGCCCTCGAGGGGGGTGACATTCTCTCGGGGTACCCTGGGACCTCGCAAGAGTGGCTTCGGGGATACCCTGTGAATCTTCGCGACATTCCACTCCACAAAGTACATTTGCAAGGCTTTCGCTGCTCAGTTGGCGAAGCCTGGTGGAGACAGGGCGGTGCTTAGAAAACAAGCGTTCAACAGAAGCAGTGCCCAGCCGAAGCATAGATGCAAGCTGGAGTAGCCTGCATGTTGCTGGGTACGTGAGAGCGAGGTTTCCCGAGGTAAACCGCTGAATAACCTCCTGCAGATCACGCAGGCCCAACCTCCGAATCTCGGAACAGACACCCGGGCACCTTGCAGAAGGGCAGTCTTGTGCGCCTGTGCCCACTTCGGTGGGTGTGCTGGGGCATTGAAGTCCGGGCAAGGGTACGCGCCAGTGATCCCCGGGAGAGGTGCCAGGTAATGATCAGCGATGTAGCCCAGAGCCTCCTGCACCTGCGTGCCCACCATGTTGCCGGGAGACGGAATTCGAGACTGCTGACGTTATTCTTACGCTAGCGACGAATACGGGACAGAAGGAGAATGGGGTGTTCGCGTTCGCTCGCACGCGTGCTTCACCTCCTGTGCTGCTGCACCCCAAGAAAAATCCGCTTTTTCCCCCGAAAAATTATACTTTTTTTTGTTTTTTGAGCCGACCGAGTTTTTTTCCGGGTTTGGCTGAAACTCGGTCAGCTGACCGAGTTTACCCCCCCAAGCTAAGCCTCTGGATTTTCCTTAGGAAACTTTTTCCGAGGGGGGGATGAGGATGAGTCCTCCAGGCACCCGCCCCTTTCCTGTTTCTTCCCGGCAGCCAAAAAATCGGTGTTCTTTCCAGCCAAGACCCAGATGTTCACTACCGTGGCCTCCGGCGGCTGGGGGGCTCTGCCCCCCAGACCCCCCTGTGGCTTGTGCCTGTCTTGTCACCAAGTCCTTACGCGTACACCACTATGGCATGTCAAGAAGGGGTGTCGTTGGAAAAAACGGCCCCGAAACCTATTTTTTGCTTTCATCCGGCAGCTGATGATGGCGGGATCACTGGCCACAGGAGAGATGAGCCGTGGACGCCGGATACCCCATCTAGCGAGTCGAACCAGTGGGAACTGTCAGATGGCGCCGACCCTGTAGGAGGTCATCAGGCCGCGCAGCGCCTCATGCTGTTGAGGCAACCGTCGCATGCATCGGTCGTACGCGCCTTACAGCACAATGAAAACAAGGCGGTCATTGCCGACATTGTGTTTGGCCGCGGATGGCGAGCTACCGGACCTGGGCTGCCAGTGGTGGTCTCGATCGAGGAGGCCTTCACCATGCGGTTCCGGTTGCGGCGGTCGTGCCGAAACGAGCGCCCATGAGTGAGTTGTGACAGAATTTTCCAAGGCAGTGCACTGCGTGAGGTTGTGGGACTAGCACAGGGAACTGCTGGGTCCGAAATCCAAGGCAAAAATCCTTAGGCAGGAATACATTTCCGGGATTTTGGCTATTTTTCAAGGAATACGGAGCAAGCCTGTCACCTGGTCACTGGAGGTGAACCCAGATAGCCTATCCAATCTGCAGGTCAGCAGTGTGCGTGTCCCTCTCAGTGGAGGAGGATTAGGGACGAAGGGACGAAATGTTACTGACACACTTCAGGGCTGTCACTTGTTTGTACTGCACGCTTACACCGCAGGAGTGGTGCAGCGAAACCTTGCACGTGTCTGTCACACTTCCACTGACACACAGGTGTTCTGCACACGGAGGAGGTCTGCTACTTCAGGGCAGACGAAGAAGATGAAAGGGAAGCAGAAACAGGGCGAGTCGAGGGCGAAGCAGAAGACGGAAACACGGGATGCGGCAAATCCGGTCAAGGCCGTGATGTTCGGGTCAGAGCGTGTTGGCAAGACCTACTTCAGGGTCCGTGCGACGAACGAGCCAGGAAATCCTCAATACCGCTCGACGATTGGGATTGAGTTTGGCATGGCAACGTTCGACCTAAAGGGTGGCAAATTGACAAAGCTACAGCTGTGGGACCAGGCTGGAAAGAAAAAGTCTCGTGCACTCGGTACCGCATACACCCGTGGTGCGCGGATGTTCCTGCTCTTCGTTGACGGCTTGGACGCAACAACGGTTGATGACGTGCGTGAATCTGTCTCTGCCGCCAACCCAGATGAGGCCACCATCTTCCGAGTCTTCGTCACGTTCCTGCGATCAGCGAGCGACACGAGTCTTGAAGACCCGAAGGCACGCAAGGCTGCAGAGGAGGAGTTCAGCCAGAAGCTTTCCGAGCTGTATCAAGACCTTGCACCGTACCGCACTGAGACGATAACAATCCAGGAGGAGCAGTTCGAAGACGTGGAGTTCATCCGCAGCACGATGGCTGCCGCCCTTGCTGATCTGGATTCCGAGAACGGTGGTGGTCAGAAGGTGTCGCGCCTGACCTTCCTGCTAGTGAACAGTGCAGGGAAGCTGGGTGTGTCCTCGCTGAACATCAAGGGGGACCTGTCCAAGCCGGTGCCGTACTCTGCTGTGCGGGACGCATGGGCTGCAGACCGCAGCAAACGAGCAGGGTACCGCATCGAGCAGAGCGGGGGACACGGGTACATCACACGGTTTGAGGACAGCTTCACCGTCCCGCAGAAGTGCCTTGACGACAGCGATGAACCATGTACCGTGACGCTTGTGCACCGCCCCTGGTTCGAGAGCGGGACGTGCCTTGAGGTGAAGCGTGACGGTGCCTGGCACGCTGCTGTCATTTCCGCCGTGAAGCCGAACGGGTCAGCCTTCGACGTGGAGGTGAAGGCACTCGAGGGTGCGTCAGACGGCGGATGGACCCAATCTGTCCCCGCAGACAGCGCAGCCCTTGCACCCATCCACACACAGGAGCAGCTGCCGCTGCCCAAGTCGTACGTGCTGTGGGAGGACATGCTGACACAGGAGCGCATGCCTGCCGCATCCATAGATTGCTTTGTGACAGACAGCCCTGCCTTCTGGAAGACCTGACCTTGGTGATGATACACTGCACTGCACGCCACAGCCCTGTCACAGCAGCGCCGCACCAGGTGCCCTGCATCCGACACATGGCAAGCGTGCCGTCACGCTTGCCATATGTCGGATCTCTTCCCAGCCATGCCTTTTCTCTTCTCCATCAGCGGTGTTTCCATTGCCCAGAGCCAGCACGCCTCGTCCGGACAGCATCTTCATTCCTGTGGATGCTGTATCCGGTGATGTGTGGTGGAGATGGATCATTCCGAGGGTCCATCTACGCTAGCCTCGAGACATGCCCCCCTTCTGGGAACGCTTGTCGGCGAGCAGGACAGTCTGAGGACTCCGACCCTATGCCTGCCGGACGGGCCACACTGCTGCTGACACACCACACTGCGCCACACATGCCTCGATTCGAAGAAATGCCAAAGCCCCCTCCTCCGCTCCCCTTCTCGAGAACTCACACTCAGCACAGCTCCCACACACACGCGAGTACGAACGAAACCGGGGAATCCTCACGAAGTGTCGGACGTGAGGGGACGTGCTTCTGTCGAGAAAGGTTGCGCTAGCCAGACACCGCCTTAAAACTGGTTTCAGCAACACACACACACACAGCTGCATTGCAAAGACCTCCGACAGCCCCCCCCCCCCTCCCTCCCTCTCTCTCTCTCCACCTCCACCTCCACCTCCCACCACCCCTGAACACACAACATAACCATGCCGGATCCCCCGGAGCCTCAGGAACAGACGCAACCGCCTCCACCACCACCAGCTGCTGCCGCACCGATGCCGGACCCGCTGTGGGACATGGCATCGGGCGAGCTGCTGAAGGGCAGGAGGCTGATCACGGTGGATGACGTGCCCACCATACTCGGCTGCCTCAATTCCTCGGCAGACGGCGACGCGGAGGGCATGACACGCGAGGCCATCGCCGAGATGTGGCAGGCAGAGGATGTGGACGCCCTGCTGTGCCACGAGGCTATCAGCGGGATGGCCGCTCTTCTCCCCGAGGTCTACCCCGAGCGCTCCCTCGTGCCCCCGCACGACGCATCCGCGGAGGAGGAGCCCCCTGAGCAGGCGCCTGACTTCTTCACCCCCACCGCGATCGACGATGTCTTCTCACGACTCTCGAGCCTTGGCAGAGACGTGGCGCTCCTCAAGCCCCCACCAGGGGGGGACACGGCATCGCCAACACACGCAGCGCCTGCCGTTCCCCCCGGAGCCCAACCCCCGGAATCCAAGGAGAATTCTCAGGGGGACATCGCCGATGGGAACAGCCTAAGCGGTTCGTCCCCCACTCTATTCGCCGGGGTGAGCCTCCCGCTCCCAGCTGAATCCGTCAGGCGGTTGCATGAGGTGATGGGCCCGGGCGAGTCGGGTTCCCAGTCCCTCCTGGAGCTGGATGAACACCTTTTGTTTGAGAAGTGGCAGTCCGACAGGGAGAGCGGTGCCCTGTCTGCCAAGGTGGGTGCTGCGAACAGGCTGTTTGTCGACTCGGATATCGTGACATACCCTCTTCTGGGCAGCGTGGCGGGGGGGGTCGGGCCAACCTGGGATGCGACGAGCGTGGCAATGTCCATCTCCGAAGGGGGCGACTTCGAGTGGTCGAGGCACAGGCTGGTGCAGGGGGCCTCGGAGGCTCCAGAAGAGTTCACACGGCAGGCCGAGGAATATTACAATCTCTGCAACAGGGTGGCCCTGTTGGAGCACCGCACCGCGGTGCGCAAGATGGACCTGGAGAGGCGGTCGAGGCACTGCAGGCATGTCGCTGCGTCGGGTGACTCTGCCGGGATCTCCCTTGCCGACATGCAGCGCCCACATCTCTTCCAGTATGGAGTGTGAGGGGGGGTGGGGGTGGGGGGTCGGGGGGGAAATGGGGGTGTTCCCTGCTTGCCAGCGGGTCGCCCTCGTCCCCCCCCCTCCCCCCCTGCCGCCCTCCCCTCGACACCGCCGGCGCGATGCCGCTTTTGGGGTCAGATGGTGTTGCCGTGGCATAGTCGGAGAGTGGGACCCCCACCTCACCCCCACTTACTAAGCACTTTAGTGAAGGGGCTTTGCCCCGCTTCGGGGGATTCCAAAGAAGACGTGCAGTTTCCTTTGGTGTTCTGAGCGTTTTTTGTGTTCCAGGCAGATACCCCACTGGCTGAATTGGCCAGGCTGGCGAGGCTGTCACGGCGTGTGTGGGCACTACACACGGACCTCCTTCATCAGGTTTTTGGTTCCCCACACGGCCGCGACACCCTCTTCGTCTAGAGTGAGTCCGCGACTTGTAGTACAGAGCCGGCTCCCCCCCCACTTCCCAAGTTTGGCGTTTCGCTGTTAATTGAGGCCCCATTTCGGTCGCTTCCTCTTCTTGCCTGCAGTCTTCTGATTACTGGGGGGGGGCAAATACTCGAGGGCCCCTCTATTATTCACCGTGCCAGCCGACGAAAATGGGGGTTTTCGGACCCCCTCCACTATTTGCTTTTTGGGGGGTGGAAATTTCGCGTTCTTGAATATTTGGCATCTGTGCGGCTCGGAGTGGGATCGTTTTGTCGGTCGACCACCTGATTTGATCCGAGTTTGGCGGGGCTGAGCGGTCTTATATGCCAAAAAAATCCACGATTTTCCAAATCAGCTGGGTCGATGTGTCAAACTTCATCTAGAAATGTGGGTCAGAGGCTGATCCTCAGAGGAAGTGACTGGGGGCAGCGAACACCCCACCTACCCACCCAGCGGGACCCCTCTTTGGGTGTTCCAAAACCCCGCTATTCCGAACGTTTGGAATTTGTGCAGATCGTAGTGGGTCATGGTGGTAGAGGTGCCAAGCTTCACCCATGAAACCTGGGTCTGGTTCAGGGACTGGTCATGGGTGTCCAAAACCCCGTTCTTTTGAACGTTTGGGATCTGTGCGGAGCGTGGTGGGGTCATTTTGGCTCTGGGGTGCCTGCGAGCACCACTTACGGATGCAAAAACAGGACTCACACCCCCCTCAATTATTCGGCCAGGTGCGCCGCCAAAACCGCCGATTTCCATACCCCTCTATTATTTGACCCCCCGCTATTATTTGCCCCCCCCCACAACTATTTGCCCCCCCCCCAGTAGGAATCCCCACCCCGCCCCGCCCCCCGAACCTTACGGAGCTTTGCTGCGTTGTTGGCTGGAAGGAAGAGAGAGAGAGAGGGGGGGGGGAGGGGTGGTGGTGGTGGTTGTGAGACGCACGCACACTCCGGCGGGGGGTTTGGCTGCGGGGGGTGGGAGGGGTCGGCACACGACACACAAACACACCTTCCCCACTGCCAGGCGGGGTCTGTGCCAAACACAGATGCCCCAACACCTGCAGCAGCACCGGTGACCCTCTGCGCTGCCTGACTGTCTTTCCTGCTGCCTGCCATGGGGCGTGGCTCCACCGCAAGGCCCCGTGTGAAGGGATCGTCCGTCTCCGCAAAGGCAGATGTCCGGAGCAGGCGCAGGCGCGCCCCCCCCGAGCACCCCGAAGCGCCTGCGCCGTGGCTGGATGCCGAGAGCGGGTCGTCCTCCGACAGCTCAGAACCCCTGCCGGCCGCCACCCAGCACGCCAAGCGGAAGCGGCGTATCATCGAAAGCAGCGATGATGAAGAAGAAGATGCGAGAGGCAACGGCGGGTGTGGCGGCACCACTACCCCACGCGGCGCCGCGAAGGCGACGGGCACCTCCCAGGAGAGGAGGCGCCGCCGCCGCCTGGCGCTCTCCAGCGACGACGACGAGGAGGAGGAGGATGGGGGGGAGGGCGAGGCTGCAGCAGAGATCCTGCCACCCCCGAGCGTGACCTCAGGGTCCGCCACGCGCAGCCGCGTCCCGGCGCCATGGATGGATGAGGAGAGCAGCTCTTCAGACAGCAAGCAGCCCGCGCCGCGCGCTAGACAGGCAGCTGTGTGCAGCCGCACCCCGCCGTCTGCCAAGCGGAAGCGGCGTATCGTTGAAAGCAGCGACGAGGATGATGGTGGTGGTGGTGGTGGTGGTGGCGGCGGCAGAAGGGATGATGCAGAGCATAAAGGCACCGCCCCCCCGCGCCCCACTCACAATGGGGGCACGAGGAAGCAGGGCACCCCCCAAGAGAGGAAGCACCGCCGGCGCCTGGTGCTCTCCAGCGATGAGGAGGAGGGGGTGGGGCAAGGCGGGGCTGCAGCTGGACCAGATGTCCCGCCACCTCCCCCGCATGGCGCCCCCGATGTGGCGCCATGCGGGGGCAGCGACGGCGGGGATGGGGGCGGTGCCGGGGGCAAGGGGGAGGAGGAGGATGAGCTGAGCGACTTCACATTCAACACTGTGCTGGCGCACCTCGCCCAGACACCGCTGCCGCAGCGCCCGCCCCGACCGCCGCCCCCCCCGCGACCTCCAGCGCCCCCAAGAAGACCCTATTTTTACGACTTTTACGACTTTTTCGACCCCTATTATCTCTTTGATGATGGGATGGAGCTGCTGGAGCCCCTCGAGAGTAGTTACGAAGCGCAGGCATCGCAGGCACGGCAGGCACCCCGCAGTGCCGCTGGGCCTTCGCCCTCCCTCCCGGCAGCGACAGCACCGGCGCCCCGCCGGCAGGCGCGCCCCCCGGCCCCCGCCCCTGTCCCTGTCCCTGCTCCTGCTCCTGCCGCCCGGCGCCAGAAGAAGAAGAAGAAGCGTGACAAGCCACCCGCGCAGCGCCGCCGCATCTTGAACCCCACCCCCGACAGCGACGACGCCAACCCGCCCGCCACACGGCTTGTCGTGCCCAGCCCCGGCGCCACAGCGCCCGACCCCACCCCCGCCCCGGCCCCCGCGCCCGCCAGCGGAGCGGCATCCGGGGAGTTCACCGACCTGCAGGGGAGGCGTTGCACCGCGGTGCCTGCGCCGGGGCAGGACGAGGACCCCATCACGCTGGGGCGGCTGGAGAAGGGGGCGACGGTGACTGTCATCTCGCCGGATGGGGGCACGCGCCTGACGTATAACATCGCGACACTCCGCGCCGTCGCGGTCAGCAGGGGGCGCTGGATGCAGCCGCCGCATTTCTCCGAGGAGATGTCGGAGGAGCTCCTGAAGCTGGTCCGCACCCTCCGACCCGGGCTGGCAGATCTCCCAGAGCGCGCCGCCCCCGCGTGGGCCTCCACCATGACCTCCCTCGATCGCGACCTGGTCAACGAGCTGCTGGGCGCCGGGGATCACGCCATCACCCACCACCACGACCGGCACCTCCACGCCCTGTCGTCCTTCAACAGCGGGCGCAACGTCTCCCGCAGGGAACTCTACTTCTGCCCCTACTGCTGGGAGCGCGCTGTGCCCGACGCACGCACCTCCGCGGTGATCGTCAGGCGGAGGTGGCCCGGCGGGGTGGAGGCTTCGGCAGCACCCCCGAGGGAGACGCGCGCCCTGCAGCAGCACCGCAACAGCGGCACGCAGAGGAGCACCCCGCGTCGGAGTGGCAGCGGCGGAGGGCGTGTGGCGGCGCATGCGGGTGCCTCGCCGGCGGCGTCTTCTTCTTCCTCCTCCTCAGAGGCGGAGTCATCCGAAGGGCCTCCTCCGGAGGTGCTGTCCGACGCTGGCTCCGCCCCGCTGTCGCTTGTGGAGAGCGAGAGCAGCACGTCGGAGGGTGGGGAGGACGGGGAGGAGGGGGAGGGTGGCGGGTCTTCCCAGCGGAGCGGGTCGTCGGCGTCGTCATCCAGCGGCTCTGTGGCGTCGAGCGGTGTGCTGAACCCGGATTACATCGAGAGGAAGCAGAGGAAGGCGGCGCGCCGCGCCGCGCGGAGGGAGGACGTGGAGGAGGAAGAGGAGGAGGATGAGGAGGGTGGTGGTGGTGGGGAGGGCGGCGGGGACCGTCGGAACCGGGAGGAGTTTGGGCTGCTCAACCCGCTGACGGTGCTGTGGAATATGGCGGGGGGTGTGGCGAATATCGACAGCGGGGACCCGGAGCTGCTGGGGAGCGTGAAGGACATACTGTGTTCGGTGCTCTTCCCGGGGGCGCGGCAGCTGAAGAACCACGTGCGTGATGCGCACGGCGGGCCACATGACAACCCAGAGCATCTCAGGGATCAGATCACGCGTTACATTATGGACGGTAACGTCCGGATTTCCCAGCAGCCTTGGTACAGCGACCTGAACTGGGTGCACCTGCAGATCCAACGCGACTCGCGGCACCACTTCTGGAGTATGAACAACAGATACAACGTGATGCGGTACAACACAATCCTGCGCCTCGTTCTGGATGGGGAAGGCACAGCTGAGACGACGAAGGTATTGTATTGCCTTTCTGTTCCGATTGTGCAAAGTTGTGCAAAGTGTCAACATAACGCGGCTCCTTTTTTGTGACAAACGGCACCTTGCTCAGAGACAAAGCGCCCAGATCAAAACAAGGTTGCAGTGGGTGCAATGTTTTGTTCACCTACACTCCACCCCCAACGTGACAGGTGACCGGAAGGTTGCACAAACAAAACAAAAGAAAACCGGCAACCCTTTTATCTTGCGGTTCGGTCGGTTCCCTGTCGTGTGTTGTATTGTTGTGCACGGCACGTACACCACCCACACCCCCCCCCGAAACACAACAGTTTGTCCCGGAAGGCTGCGATAGAGCTGCTGCTGAGGAGGATGTCAAGGATCTTATCGCCTCTGATTCTGATGACAGCTGATACCTGCCACACAGACATCCGGTGGGCATGGCCTTTTGGAGGCCCACTCGAAAAGCTGACGGCAACACACATACTCGCGTTAGGTGGTGCCGTGATTTTAGTCATAGCACCAACGTGGTGTACTCTGGCAAAGAGTACGCTGCGCAAACTCTGGTTTTAAAAAAAAACAGACGTGTGCTTCACTGAGGGGGTCTTCGCTGGTCGTTATCCTTCGTCAATCTTCGTCAGTTTTCGAGCCAATTCAACAGGAAATGCACCAAAATGCACTGACGACCATCTTCTTTGTTTCGTTCCGGTCGCACCGAGCGCTGCTCTGATGCTAGACCGCCCCCCCCCCCCCTCCACTGCACTGCACTGAAGGGTACTCCGACCCTTCCATGAAGTGGAGGACAAACACATTGCTTGAGAAAATGCACACATAAACAACAAGCAATGTGCTGCCCTGCAGTGGAGCGCCCCACCTCCACTCGACCCTCCTGCAGGGTCACCTCTCTACTCTAGCCTACGCGAGGGGCAGGGGGGGGGGGGGGGGGCGGGGAGAGGGGAGTGGGTGGGTGTGACGGACGCGGATGTGCGAAACGTGTGCCGCACAACCACCACTGCCGCCCCGCCCCCACCCATCAATGGCACCTCCCCCCTGGATTGAAGCGTTGTTAACATCGTGGAGGGGGTTCCTTTTTGAATTTGATGGCACGATCTGATGACACACACGCAGTGGCTTCTGTTCTCCGCTTGCCGGCGGCAGCCCCTGTTGTCTGGAGCACCAGGGGAGGACCGCGCCGGGGCGGCACGGAATACCTTTGAGTGGTGGCGCCTTCCTCTGTCTTCGCCTTGCGTGCGACACCCTCCCGCAGGTGGGGTGGTGGAACAATGGAGCTGGGCCACAAGAATGTCGTGCTGCACAGCCCACAGCCCCCGCAGGCAAAGCACCGGCGGGGCCCGCAGGAGGTGTTGGACGAGATGGCGGGGCTGACGGCGGAGCTCGAGGTGGCTGAGCCGGTGCCTGCTGAGGGTTTCCGCAGCGCAGCGGTTGTGGCGCGGCAGGAGGCGATGCTTGGCACGCCGTCGGAGATGCGCCAGCCCTTCCCACACACACCCCTGCTGCAGGTCGCTGATTTGTATGCCGCAGCCAGCGGCGTGCCAGCCCCGCGGTTACAGGCGACCCGCCCACATTGAGCCCGCGACAGGTCACCGCACGGCGCTTCGTCATTCCTGGCGCAGCTTATGCAGGCAGCCGCGGGTGGCAGGTTACAAGGTTACACAAGTGGAAAGCTGTTGCCTGCATGTTGGGAACCTCTGTTCCCCACCGGCACGCACGCCCCGGGGTGGTGCTTTAGGTGAGACAACATCACAAACGTCTTTATTTGAGAGTGGCTTTCTGGAAGAACCTGCGTTTTTCCAGCAAAATCAACTCTCTCGGCGGCTTTGGCAAGCCGCCCACTCCAACTTCACGGGACAGATAATCCACCCCTCTAGCTGCGCCATGCTTTGAAGCACCCCCCTCCCCCCTCCCCCCCCCCCCCCCCCCCCGGTGGCATTAGTGTTCGCCACCCTCACCTCACCTCACCCCCTGCACCCCCCACACCCCCACATGCTTGCCTGCAGGATGCGGGCACCCCACCCGCCACACGGGGCGCGGCGATGTCAGCATTCCTGCTGCTATTGCGGTGCACCGCCACACTCGGCGGTGTCCCTGAGTGCCACGCCTACCTCAACGAGTGCATGAAAACATACAACCCACGCTTTGCGGACCTCGTCAACGCCCGCCGCGAGGGGGATTCCTCCGTGGTGCGCAACGTGCGGGAGAACCAAGATGAATTCTGCGATCTCGACAACTGGGTTAAGCGCAGCGAGGTCTGCGGCCCCTGCGCCTACACATTTGAGTTCACATCTGGCGTCCCGCAGAGATACACCGGGGTGCAGCACTGCATCGGATACACGGCGAAATCCCCTTACATCGAGGACTCCAACCTGGACATCGCAAGCCCATACAACGGCAGGGAGATGCGCGTCGTGACACACCCACCCGGGGGCGGCTGCAGCACTGCGGATTACGGCGGGGCCAACCTGACGGACACCATCGCATTCTACAACTTCATGGAGTCTTTCGGGTGCGGCGGAGGCTATGCCGGCGGGGCTCGCATCCACCGCCAGCTGGGGAACAGGCTCTCCGTCGTGATGTACACCTTCCACAACAGGAAGACCGAGGGGGAGATGCCACACCTCCGCCCCTCCTCCCGAGGCATCGAGGACGTCGTGCTGATGCAGGCCCTCGGGGGGGCGAACGACCTCCCTATACTAAGCCTCCTCCGAGCCGCACCCCTGGGGGAGCAGGTGAGGGGCAAGATAACCTACCACTGCGGCGAGGGCCAGCCGCGGGGGAACCCACCGGCAGCCGACCTGTCGCAGTACGGGGGTGGGTCGTGCCCGTGGATTGTGAAGCCGGGGGATTGCGGGTTGCACCCCGACCCCGCGAAGAGGCTGTGCCTCGATTGCCCGCTGGTGATGAGCGACGCTCTCACCGGGGAGGAGCTCGCCTGCCTGTGGGAGCCTGACCTCCGCCCGATGCGCAGCCACAACAGCATGGCGGAGGCGCTGGCCTGGCCTCTGCGGGAGAAGGTACTCTACATCAACAGGGACGCCCTCCCCACGCCAGACCACCTGTGCGACTTTGAGGCATGGGATGCCGACCTCTATCGGGGAAGGATCGTCGCCTTTACCCCCCCGATGACCTCACTGGTGTGCAGCAGGCGTGACTACGCATTCCACATGATGCGCGTGGGGGTGCGCGCCTGGATCCTGCCCGGGTTCCGGTTGCAAGGGGAGGGGCAAAACGTGCGGCTGCCCATCGGGTGCGTTCTGAGCCCGTCCGCCGGGACTTCGATCCGGAGCAGGTTTGCCGACAAGGGGGTGCAGGTGGGGCCATTCGTGTATGAAGTGGATCTCGAGTTCCGCGTGCCGGAGGCACCGCCGCCGAGCAACACCACGGCCCCACCGAAGAGGATGCGGCGTGACGTGACTGTTGACACAGAGCTTCCTGACCTGATGGAGGATCCTGTCGCTGTTCTGGGGGCGGTGATGATCCCCGTCGCCCTGATTGCGATTGTGGCGAAGCTTGTGTCGGCGCGTGCAAGGTCTGTACCTCTGCCTCCGGCGCGTGGCGTGCCTCTGGGGCTGACTGCGATACTGCTGTCCGCTGTGCTGTCGGTTATCCTGGTGTCGGTGACCTTCCTGCTGGCCCGTGCCGCAGGGGCAGATGCGGAGGAGGCACAGAAGCTCAATAAGGATGAGGCTGTGCAGGTGATGGTGATGCGCGAGAGTGCGATCATGAATGGCCTTACGAGCCTCTATCTGAAGACTGCGGGGAACACGCTTTTTGTTGCGTTCTCTGCGATTCTGGGGCGTATGGAAGAGGATATTGGCGTGGCAAAGTCGTTCGCGTCGTTCGGCGACGAGGAGGAGACGTACGACAACTGGCACAGGCGTTTTCAAAACGTCCTCATCGCGAGGCAGAACAAAGGAGGCACATCCACGACAACCGGGGTGCAGCTGCAGATGTACGTCAATGGGTGGTATTTCGACGAGCTGGGTGTGGAGAACGACCCCGCCGCGCCCATGCTGAATGGGACGGAGGTGCCGCTGCGCGTGTCGAACCAGCCCCTCCTCCACCCGCTGTGGCACCAGTTATCTGCGACCCATTTTGACTCTTCCGTGTATGACCCCTTCAAGCGGCTGTGGTGGACTGACCTTCCCGTCGCCGACGTCTTCGCGCTCGAAAATCATCCGCATTTCTCCCCGAAGCTGTCGCTGCAGCTGTATCTGGGTGAGTACCAAGTCATCAGTAGAGTCGCCGAAGACACCCAGGGCACGGTGAATGCCCCGTACCTGACAGGCACGGTTTCGATGAGGGGGCGCGGCTTTGGGGTTGCGTCTGTCCCTGCAGACTACCTGGCCAACATGATGAAGGCGGCCATCGCCTCCGAAGCTGTGCGCAGCCCGCTTGCGGAGAACATGACTTTCGTCGTGCACACAGAAGATGGGGTGATCATCACCGCCGACATCGACAGGCATGATGCGTGGCGCACTGTCGACCACTACGGCGACCTCTTGAGGGGTGGCACGCAGCGCGGCTTCCAGCTGTTCACGCTGTTCGACTCCCTGCAGTGGGAGTTCAATGCCTACGCGCACTTCGTGCTGTCGAAGCACGGGCGGCTGGATGCGAAGGATGAGAGCGGGGAGGTGATCGTGGACACCTTCACCGCAGGCACCCACTACCGGGGGCACCGCACGGAGTGGATGCACTTCCCCTTCGACGGTGCGGTGGCGGAGACGGGGTGGCACGTGTGGGACACCTGGATGGTGTGCCAGGGGGGCGGGGCAGGGTGCTCCCGCTTCGAGAATGGGCACGCGGGCCACAAGACAGGGCAGTCTCTGTACCTCGACGGGACCGGGGAGGTGCGTGTGTCGCCGTACCTCACGCAGCGTGTGCCGCGTGTGGCACAGCGACGTGTGGGCGGTGTGGCGGGGTACCAGAGTACGCTGGACTACTACAACCACACCCTGCCGTGGGGCGGGGTGTCTGACGTGATTGTGACGCAGCGCAACCTGCGCCCCAGTGTGCAGGGCGAGCGGTGGCAGCCTGTGGTGCGGGACAGAGTGTTCCACAAGAGCGACTACAGCGTCTCGGTGTGGGTGCGTCGTGCGGCACCAGGCAACAAGGGAACCATCTTTACAGACTCCCTGAGCCCCGAGGCGAACCTGCGTGTGTATGAAGACGGGTCTGTGGTGATCTCCATCATCTCCTACGGCTGCCGCACGGCACCTCTGCGCGACCTCACTGCAGGCAAGTGGGCCTTCCTGGCCCTGACTGTCCGCTTTGCACGGCGCAGGCAGGTTGGCTTCTGCACTGTGTATCTCGACGGCAAGCGGCGGACGAAGAGCCCGTTAGGCACGCTGGCTCTGCCCTACGTCGCCCACAACTATACCATCGGGCATGGCTTCACAGGGCACATCCAAGACCTGCGCGTGCACAACGAAACGCTGTCGTCTCACCAGATCAGGGCCCTGATAGCGACAGGTGACGCCAAATCGATGCCGCAGTCGAAATTGACCTTCGCACTCCATACAGCGTCACAGGCGATGTCCCTCGCGAGGCCCAACAAGCAGTCTATGATGGCAGTGATCTTGCCGCAGGAGGATATCGTGCGCGAGTCGGAGGCAAATTCGGCGAGGATGACACGGGTCATCTCGCAGCAGGACAGGATAACGCAGGACAACCTGCAACGCAAGCACACGGCGCTTGGGCTTCTGATCAGCGGGGTCGCCCTCTTCGGAATCCTGGTCACCATCACCTTCCATTTGTTCCTGGCACGGCCCTTCGCACTCTTCGCGCGTGAGATCTTGCGCGTTTCGCAGGCCGATGTCGAGGGCATCGTGAAGATGCAGGAGAACAGCTCGCTGCTCCAGGAGATCAACATCATGGGCGGGGCGATAAACCAGCTGGTGGATAACATGCGCGAATACAAGACCTTCATGCCGGACGCAATCTTCGAACCCTCCCCGCCGATACAACAGGTGTCTCTTCATGAGGCGCCCGGGCTGGCGACAGGGCAGGCCGCTGTTGTCTTCACCGACATCAGCGGCTCCACTGCCCTGTGGGAGCTGTGCCCCGAGGCGATGGCCGCATCCCTGCGCATCCACAACGCGACAGTGCGTGACGTGATCCATACCTGCGGCGGGTACGAAGTCAAGACCATCGGCGATGCCTTCATGGTGGCCTTCCCCGACCTCTCCACAGCTGTGCAGTTCTCGCTGGAGGCACAGGAGGCTCTGGGGCGCGCGGCATGGCCTGAAGACCTTTTGGAGCTACCTCAGTGCAGGCGGGACATAAAGACAGGGTACCGCGGGCTGCGTGTGCGCATGGGTTGTGCTGCAGGCGCTGTAACGGTGGAGCTCAATGCCGTGCTGCAGCACTACGACTACTTCGGGCCGACGGTGAACCGCGCAGCACGCCTGGAGTCACACGGGCAGGGAGGCGGTGTGGTCGTCGAGACGGAAGTGGCTTCCAAGCTGCCCAACGCGCAGTTGGGGCATGCCGTGTCCGTGACGCTGGGCACACACACCCTGAAGGGGATCCAGCAGGCGGTGTCGCTGTCGCTGCTGGTCCCGCAGAGCCTTGGGCAGGCCCTCGAGGATAATAATAATAAGGTGGACAACCCTTTGGCGCGCGCCGACAGCGTGTCGTGCAGCGCCTCCAGCAGCAGTTCCACACGCAGCCGTCACAACACTCTTGTGGAGCATCTGCTGGAAATCAAGGCTGCCACCGTGGGCTTCATCGACGTGGTGCTGTACGACGGGCTGAGCGTCGACCTGACGGCACAGGCAAACCTGCAGATGTCGCGTGTCATCACAGGTCTGGGGAGGACTGACGGGCGCCTAGTGAATGTGTGTGGGACGGCTGTGCTGGTGTCGTGGAATGTGATATCGCCCTGCAGCGGCCACATCGAGGGGGCGCTGCGATTTGCCGTGATCATGGGCGTGGGGCAGCAGAAAATGCCCTGCGGCCTGTGCTGTGGGAAGGCCTACTCGGGGTCCATCGGGACGAAGGGGCGGCGCTTCGTGACGGCTGTAGGCCGGTGTGTTCAGATCAGCTTCACCGCCTTCGCAAGCGCACAGAGGGACGGGAAGGGACTGATGCTGGCCACTGATGACAGCGCCGTGTCCTCGGCCCTTGTCGATCGCAACCTTGCTATGCCTGCTGGGCAGATCAGCACTGGTGCCCAACCCTGTCCGGTGTACGAGGTGGACTGTGCAGCGGTGAGCAGCCGGCTGCCCCATTCCAAGCATGGCCTTTTCGGTCGAGAAGACGACTAAGTTTGGTGGCGAAGCAACAAAACAAGATCGGGTCCACAGTTCCCTGCGCTGTGATGACAACACAGGCCGAGCATAGCACTGTATGTCAGACAACCTGCATATCAAGTGAAGGGAGATCATCCCTGTGCTTCCTTCTACTTCTGCTTCAGTACCCCTCCGCTCCAATACCCCCGTGTTGAGTGACACGTGTCGAAAGTGTTCCATCTCACATACTGCAAGAGCGTTTGCCTTCTCAGGCTCATCGTCTTGTGGGTTCCTCCTCAGAGTATCGGTCTGAAGCCGGCTCCAGCGGGTCCACGACTCCTGTGGGCTGAAATGTTCGATTTCTGTTTGAAAACTTGGATCATGATCAATGCGAGCCAGCACTTCCCGATGCAGTGGACAGGAGCTCTAGAATACACGCAGGGTACTGCAAGACCTCACTGAAGAAGTCTGATACTTCCTGGATTTACTGATACTTTCCGGATCCAGTGCGTTCCACGAGTTTGTGTGGGGCAGTGCTGCCTTAGCGTGGGGTTTCTTGGCAGCCTCTTGGGTGAGGGCCGCTGGCTGGTTCTTCTGGCCGCGCGGTACATTGTCTATTTCCCTCTTCATTTTCCTGTTCTGTCACCTGCATGCAATGAAGGGGGAAACGAATCACACCAGATCAGCACCTGCAGCGATCAGCGTCAGGCAGTGCCTGATGCACGAAAAGATGCCTCCCGTTGGATGGCGGAGTTGGGGTGTGCGTGTCCCGCCAATCTCTCATAACGTTTGTGCAGACTGTGCCATTTTCTTGCAGACACGCAGTGTATTTGGAAAGCAGACGGCGCCCCAGACTGCGACTCATTATCTTTCGGAGTTGTGCTCTCCTTGCTGATTTGCAGTCGCCCAGTTTTTGTTTCGTTTCGTTCACACTCTGGCTCACTGCGAGGCCAGGTTCAGGGCAGCATTCAAACATGCGAGGCATGGGCACCAGTCGTCAGAGTCGTAGACAAAGGACACTCCTGACATTATAGTTGCTCTGGCCCAGAGAGGACGGGGCCGTGTTGACACAGGGCGATTAACCCACCCTCCCCCTCGCCGAGTCGTGTCTGATGCCTTCTCAAGAGGCTTATCGCCAGCAGCCCGCCGACGCTTCCGCGCCTGGCGGCCTGCAGGAGATGAGGGGCGTGGTGGTGTGAGATGCCCGAGGGTCTCGTGGAGCTTTGGTGCATCCAAAAGTGGTTCTCATAACGCCCGAGCCCTGTGGGTCCATTGTATCCAGTCGGGATGAGGTGGCGCAGCATGGTGCAATCAAACACACACACACCCCACGTCCAGCTTTATTCCTGGTGCAGGCCACACCCGAGCGAGATCTGACGCCTGCCCTCCACCTCACACCGGCCCACCCGCAGGGAAGGGCGGGCAATGGTTACCGCCACCGACACATCAGGGATGCCTCACGGCGGTGAGGGGGGGTCAGGTTCTCGCCACCACATGGCTGGACAACGCTCCCCGAAGCAGGCTGTCAGCAAGGCACGGATGTACGACAAGGTCGACAAGGGTGTGTGGGAACGTGTGATCGGGAAGAACGTGCGCTGCGTGAGCGTCGACAGCATCCCTGCCGGGCACAGCCCCTGCAACCTGAAGTGCTTCGCGAAGTGGCGCACCCTCCCCATGCCGAAGGGCGCACAGCTGGACAGGGCCATCGATGCGATCGAGTCTCTGAACTGCACAGAACCCAAGATGATCCGATCCCAGATCGTATTCGAGGATGGAAGTCTCCTGCGGTTTCAGCGCAGCAACGTCGAAGATGCGTCGAGCCTCTTCTGCACGGGGTACTTCACCCCGCCCGCAGCGCCCTCCCTTGCTGCGGATCAGCGCAGCATCAGCGGCCCGTTGTTCATCGTGAATGACGCGGGGCACCTGCTGCACCGCAAGCCCCGGCAGAATGCATCGCACAACACGCTGTCCATACCTCCGGAGAAGGGCCTGGCGTTGTCCACCGGGTCGTGTTCCTTCAGCTTCACCCCTGTGGGGTTCATGTCGCACCAGGTGAGGCCCAACACGGTCTTTGCGGGGGTGCGTCCGGGCCTGAGGGAGACCTCGCTTGCAGCCACGCAGTTCCGCCCGCGGCCTGGGCCGACTGCGGTGCCACGGAGTAATGCATCGTGCAGGTCGTGGAGGCCGCCTCGCCCCAGAACTGCCCCAGCTGAGCGATTCGTCTGAGTCAGTCGCGTAGGGGCGTTGCGTGCTCTGCGGTCGTGTCAGCAGGCCAAGTTACTGGTTGGTGCGGGGGTGGGGTGGTCGTGTTCGTGTGTAGGGCAGTCTAGGAGGCCCCGTCAGGCTTTCGCCTGGTGGGTGCGTCACATGTGCGGGGCGCAGTGAGCCCCTGAAGGTGTTCGTTGGGGTGCATGTCCCTCCCAGTTTATATAACATGTCATGGCTTCGAAACAAGGCGCGGAAGATTGTCGTAGTATACCGATTAGCGAAGACTGCCACACGGTTCGATTTGTGTGTTGGTCGTGCGGAGCAACGAAGCGGGGGGAAGTCGCGAGGTAACGAAGGAAATCGTACGACTGAAGCTCGAGGATTGACACCATCATCAGGCCACTTCACAGGGCCTTGAAAACAAGCGTGTGCCGGACGAAAAGTATTTCAGAGCTGTTTTTACAGTTGCTGGACAGGGGGAGGGGTGGGGTGTTTCGACCGTCTGGAGAAAAGAAGCTGTCTGGATTTTTTATGTGTTGGCGACGCGTCGTGCGTGCGGTGGGGGCCGCTACTCAGTGCGCTCTGCATGAAGCAAATGAACCGTTTTTCGACTGTCCAAATCGCGCGATGCACTCGGCCCCCGGGGTGGTGGTGGTGGTGGTTGGTGGGGGTGGGTGGGTGGTTACTCCCCATCCGAACCCACTCTCATCACCGTTACCCCGCCCTGCTCCCCCACCCACAGGTGCAATCACTTCTCTTCTACCTCCACTCACGCCCCCCCCCCCCCTACGTGTGCCGAATTTTGTTGACATTTACACACTTGTACCTCGGGTGTCGGGCTGCATTTGGCACCTGAACTGCCGCGTCGTTGGCCCAAAGAGGAAGAAAGCACCACTGGCACATCATGCAGCATGCAGCAGTATGTCTTCCATCTCGGTTCCCTGAACCCCATATGTGATTTGTTTCTGGTCTGCTCCTGTGCCATGCACATTACTTACGTAACATCAGACTTGTGCCGACACATACTTTCGAGTTATGGGCGATGAAGGGGAGCGGAGTCGTGAAGTAACAAGCGAGGTCGTGTGACTGAAACTTGAGGATTGTCACCTTCCAGACGCTTCACAGAGTCTCACCACAGCCTTGAGATACAAGCTTGCGCTCAATAATAAGTTTGTCCGGATCTGCGATTACACAGTTGCCGACCAGCGAAAGGAGGACGAATTTCAGGTAACATCGCCCACCAATGCGTCAAATGGAGGCACGAGGGTGCCCGGAAGGAAGTTATTCAGCCAAACAGCCGTCTTCCTTGTTCCAGTTGCGGGCTTCCATGTTTTGGATGGTGTCTAACGAAGCTCTGCCGCAGGGGCAGGGATGCAGTCCTGATCTGCCGATTGTTCAACTTCTCTCTCCCTCAGATCCGTCTTTCACCTCACGTCTTGCATATTAACACCCCAGCTGCAAAAGCAAAGGCCCGGCTTTCTCTTGGGACTCGACACCTGTGGGAGCGTCGATGCCACTCAATATTTCGAAACCCCACCGGCTGTTCCCGCCGGGTGTCTTTCACTGAGTGCAGAGCGACGGTGCATGCTTTCCGAGGGCAACAATCATCAAACGCTGCTGTTGCTTTCGGAAAGATGCGCGAGTGTCGGGCGGGGCACCTCAGTAGGGGGCGTGTTGCTGGGAAAGGGTGAAGGGCGTGCACCGGGGAGACACCTGTGATAGCGCGGGGAAGCAACAAACCTGCCGGCACGCCGAGTGTTCGGCTTCCATGAGCACAACTGATGACAGGGCCAGCAGCCCAACAACCTGGGGGCCCATGAGCACGACACGCACCCATACCTTGCGCCCACACCACACCACACCACGCCCCCCGCCGCAGGTTTTACCCTTTTTTACTTTCACACTCCCAGGCCGCACCATGAAGCTGGCAACACTGCTTGTCCTAGTTGTGATGGCAGGGACGTGCGACGGGTTTCTTTGGGGCAAGGGCAAGTCGTCTTGGGGCAAGTCGAAGTCGAAGTCGAAGTCGCATGGCGGCATCTGGGGTAAGTCGAAGTCGCATGGCGGCATCTGGGGTAAGTCGAAGTCGCATGGCGGCATCTGGGGTAAGTCGAAGTCGCCTGGCGGCATCTGGGATAAGTACGGGAAGGCTATCTTCGGCGGCCGCGGCGGCAGCCCGCCCACCACAGGCCCCCTGACACCCTGTGGGGAGGGGATCGTGGTGGAGGCGATTAAGGAGTACAAGCCTGTGGTGGAGTCGATTGTGGAGGTGCTCGAGGAGGAGGAGGCCGCCTTCCGCCCGCTGCTGGTGCGCATGGCGTGGCACTCGATGGCGCAGTACAACCCTGCGCTGAAGCCGATTGGCGGTGGTGCGGGTGGGTGCCTGCGGCCCGGCGGTCCCGAACACAACCTGGGGGAGAACAAGGGGCTGGACGTGGCGGCGGAAAAGCTCGAGAAGGTGAAGAAGGCGCACCCCTTCGTGACGTACGCAGACCTGTACCAGCTGGCGGGGAACACGGCCCTCGAGTACATGGGGAGCCCGTCGCTGCACTTCAAGCCCGGGCGGCGCGACTACGAGGCGTCGGAGCTGGCGGGGCAGTGCGTCGCAGACAACACCCGGATGCCCACAAAGCGCATCAACGAGGACTGGTTCCCCCACCGGGACACGCTGAAGTACCTGTTTGAGAAGTTTGGGGAGCTGGGGATCTCGCTGGACACCGACAAGGACGCGTTGTACAAGATCGTCAGCCTCCTCGGAGCCCACAACATGGGGGGGATGCACAAGGAAATCAGCGGGAACGAGGGGCAGTGGACGGCGGACAACCACGTGTTCGGGAACGA
This sequence comes from Rhynchopus euleeides, assembly GCA_963210315.1. Taxonomy (NCBI): domain Eukaryota; phylum Euglenozoa; class Diplonemea; order Diplonemida; family Diplonemidae; genus Rhynchopus; species Rhynchopus euleeides. Next base: position 1,861,881 of record OY723269.1, read on the forward strand.
GTACTTTTACAACCTTGAGCGGGGGGCCTGGGGGCCGTACACGGCCCGGATGTGGGGGACTGACCTGCAGTACAAGGGAGGCCCCGGTCTGCGCTTCGTGATGCTGCCGATCGACATGGTGCTGCGGCACGACAGGCGCCTGCGCAAGATTGTGCGCGAGTTCATGAACGACAAGGCCCTGTTTGCGAAGCACTTCCGGGTGGCGTGGCAGCAGATCCAGGACAACTGCTACGACCACTGATCGTCTGCCCCTCCCGATCTCATGTGCGGCCCCGCCCGCCCGCGCACGCAGCGTGTTCCTCAATTGCTGCGACGGCGTCCCCGACCATTCAACAACAAACACCATCCTCCATGCGCGCGCGCCCATCGGCCATGCGCTATCCGCCAGCATGCCACAGACACAGACACAACGCCCCTCCTATGGGGTGCACACCGTGCCGTGTGTTTTGGGTTGGCGAAAAAGTTTTGTATTTTTTTTTTCATCCGCCCGCCTGCCTTCTCTGCCCCTCCTCTCGTGCCGTGTCCTCAACCTGCAGCCGAAACGCAGCGAGTTGATGAGCGCGCATGGATATGGGATATGGGTATGGGGTGGGGGTGGGGGTGCGTGGCGGCCCCCCCTCTTTGTGCCCTTTTCTTTTCTGAGGCCTGGGGATGGGCATGACGGGGCCCAGCTGGGTGCACTGGGGGCACACGCGCGCGCTCCGCCCGTGTCCAGTAAGACGGGCACTCTCGGTGTGTGGCGCCTGTGATCCCCTGCACTTGGCACGTGGCCCCGTAGCCACGCGGGATCGTGGTGGAGTGGAAATAGTCATCTTGTAACTCTTGTTTCCTGCTGCTGCGCTCTGGCAGAGCCCAGCAGCATGCTGATGTGATTCTGCGCCTTTCCTTCTTCTTCTTGTGCATTGCATTCCTTCGCGAGAACATGCCATGCGGTGGATGTTTGCACGCGACACGAATTCAGCGATGGCCTCACACAACTGAAGAAGGAAAGCGTGAAACCTGAAAACGGAAAAGTGAAAAGTGAAAACTGAAACACGGAAACACGGAAAATCAATCTCATATTCGCACCAGACGCTTGCAAATATTGAACACAGCTCTCGGTGGAGCGGAACGCCAAATAACCCAACACACACTGCGGTTCATGGGCGTGCGCTGCACCCTTTTACCTTTTACCTTTCACGTTTTATCGTTTCTTCGTTTCTTCTCCCCACATCATTTTTTTCTGGACCTCGTGGTGATTTTGTCACCGCTGCCAAGTGTGACGTCAGCCGCGCTCTGCAGTGCAGGTTCCGTGCCCCCTCACCCCTCCCCTGCTCTCTGCTGTTGCGGCTGTACGCGAGTTCGCTGGTGCCGGTACCGATGTGCCTGCCGCCTGACACTGCCCCCGCGGTATCAGACGGCTTCCACACGGCACGGGCACGGGTGTGCCCGCGGCGGCGCAGCCAAACGGCATGGATATGGATGCGGGGTGGTGCGTGTGGAGGTAGCACCAGACTTCGCTCGGTGCGACCTACACTAAACAGAAAGGCGAACGTGTGTGTGTGTGTGTGGAAGGGGAAGCACTGGTTTTCCAGATTTTCTTCTTTGGCTTTTTGGTGGTTGCTGCTACTGCCGTTCGCTGATTTTTTTGTGGGCCCCACGAATCTCAGCCACGGCTGGCGACCCGGTCTTCGCAGAGGGGAGGCGTTCAGGTGTGATAGACGGAAAAGGGCGCTGCTGCCCCACCTGCGGGCTGTGCTGGTCGGGACGGACGGATTACTCGTCAACGTCGACCGCTGATCCCACACGGCTGTGTGTTGCTGCGCTCGCTGACCCTTGACTGATCTCTCGGGGTGGTGATCTGCAGACGCTGTGTGTGGGTTCTGTGTGCATCCCCGTGGCTGCTGGGCAGTCGCAGTGCCGCCTTCCAACAAAACCCTGTGCGCTACGCCCGCCACGGGCAAGCGTCGTTCCCGGAGGAACTTCACCAATTCAATATTTTGCTGGGCGGCTTGCTGCCGACAGCACACAATCCCGTTATTTTTCCACTCTCCACTCTCCACTCTCAATTCCACACGCCCTTATTGTTACTTGCTGACGCGCTTTTGGAAAGCCTCGCTTTCCAGTTTATCCTCTTCCCCCTTCATCGGGACGAGCTACGGCCCTGTGAGCTACGAGCCGGAGATGCAGATGCAAATGCAAACAAGCGAACCGAACCAAACCCGAAGTCCTGCCTCCCCACCCCCGTCCCCCCCAACATCTCTGGGCAGTTGGTCCATCCCCCCCATATGAATTGCTTTGCTGTGCAGTTTTCAGCGATGACGTGCATCCACACCACACCACGCCCCCCGCCGCAGGTTTTACCCTTTTTTACTTTCACACTCCCAGGCCGCACCATGAAGCTGGCAACACTGCTTGTCCTAGTTGTGATGGCAGGGACGTGCGACGGGTTTCTTTGGGGCAAGGGCAAGTCGTCTTGGGGCAAGTCGAAGTCGAAGTCGAAGTCGCATGGCGGCATCTGGGGTAAGTCGAAGTCGCATGGCGGCATCTGGGGTAAGTCGAAGTCGCATGGCGGCATCTGGGGTAAGTCGAAGTCGCATGGCGGCATCTGGGGTAAGTCGAAGTCGCCTGGCGGCATCTGGGATAAGTACGGGAAGGCTATCTTCGGCGGCCGCGGCGGCAGCCCGCCCACCACAGGCCCCCTGACACCCTGTGGGGAGGGGATCGTGGTGGAGGCGATTAAGGAGTACAAGCCTGTGGTGGAGTCGATTGTGGAGGTGCTCGAGGAGGAGGAGGCCGCCTTCCGCCCGCTGCTGGTGCGCATGGCGTGGCACTCGATGGCGCAGTACAACCCTGCGCTGAAGCCGATTGGCGGTGGTGCGGGTGGGTGCCTGCGGCCCGGCGGTCCCGAACACAACCTGGGGGAGAACAAGGGGCTGGACGTGGCGGCGGAAAAGCTCGAGAAGGTGAAGAAGGCGCACCCCTTCGTGACGTACGCAGACCTGTACCAGCTGGCGGGGAACACGGCCCTCGAGTACATGGGGAGCCCGTCGCTGCACTTCAAGCCCGGGCGGCGCGACTACGAGGCGTCGGAGCTGGCGGGGCAGTGCGTCGCAGACAACACCCGGATGCCCACAAAGCGCATCAACGAGGACTGGTTCCCCCACCGGGACACGCTGAAGTACCTGTTTGAGAAGTTTGGGGAGCTGGGGATCTCGCTGGACACCGACAAGGACGCGTTGTACAAGATCGTCAGCCTCCTCGGAGCCCACAACATGGGGGGGATGCACAAGGAAATCAGCGGGAACGAGGGGCAGTGGACGGCGGACAACCACGTGTTCGGGAACGAGTACTTTTACAACCTTGAGCGGGGGGCCTGGGGGCCGTACACGGCCCGGATGTGGGGGACTGACCTGCAGTACAAGGGAGGCCCCGGTCTGCGCTTCGTGATGCTGCCGATCGACATGGTGCTGCGGCACGACAGGCGCCTGCGCAAGATTGTGCGCGAGTTCATGAACGACAAGGCCCTGTTTGCGAAGCACTTCCGGGTGGCGTGGCAGCAGATCCAGGACAACTGCTACGACCACTGATCGTCTGCCCCTCCCGATCTCATGTGCGGCCCCGCCCGCCCGCGCACGCAGCGTGTTCCTCAATTGCTGCGACGGCGTCCCCGACCATTCAACAACAAACACCATCCTCCATGCGCGCGCGCCCATCGGCCATGCGCTATCCGCCAGCATGCCACAGACACAGACACAACGCCCCTCCTATGGGGTGCACACCGTGCCGTGTGTTTTGGGTTGGCGAAAAAGTTTTGTATTTTTTTTTTCATCCGCCCGCCTGCCTTCTCTGCCCCTCCTCTCGTGCCGTGTCCTCAACCTGCAGCCGAAACGCAGCGAGTTGATGAGCGCGCATGGATATGGGATATGGGTATGGGGTGGGGGTGGGGGTGCGTGGCGGCCCCCCCTCTTTGTGCCCTTTTCTTTTCTGAGGCCTGGGGATGGGCATGACGGGGCCCAGCTGGGTGCACTGGGGGCACACGCGCGCGCTCCGCCCGTGTCCAGTAAGACGGGCACTCTCGGTGTGTGGCGCCTGTGATCCCCTGCACTTGGCACGTGGCCCCGTAGCCACGCGGGATCGTGGTGGAGTGGAAATAGTCATCTTGTAACTCTTGTTTCCTGCTGCTGCGCTCTGGCAGAGCCCAGCAGCATGCTGATGTGATTCTGCGCCTTTCCTTCTTCTTCTTGTGCATTGCATTCCTTCGCGAGAACATGCCATGCGGTGGATGTTTGCACGCGACACGAATTCAGCGATGGCCTCACACAACTGAAGAAGGAAAGCGTGAAACCTGAAAACGGAAAAGTGAAAAGTGAAAACTGAAACACGGAAACACGGAAAATCAATCTCATATTCGCACCAGACGCTTGCAAATATTGAACACAGCTCTCGGTGGAGCGGAACGCCAAATAACCCAACACACACTGCGGTTCATGGGCGTGCGCTGCACCCTTTTACCTTTTACCTTTCACGTTTTATCGTTTCTTCGTTTCTTCTCCCCACATCATTTTTTTCTGGACCTCGTGGTGATTTTGTCACCGCTGCCAAGTGTGACGTCAGCCGCGCTCTGCAGTGCAGGTTCCGTGCCCCCTCACCCCTCCCCTGCTCTCTGCTGTTGCGGCTGTACGCGAGTTCGCTGGTGCCGGTACCGATGTGCCTGCCGCCTGACACTGCCCCCGCGGTATCAGACGGCTTCCACACGGCACGGGCACGGGTGTGCCCGCGGCGGCGCAGCCAAACGGCATGGATATGGATGCGGGGTGGTGCGTGTGGAGGTAGCACCAGACTTCGCTCGGTGCGACCTACACTAAACAGAAAGGCGAACGTGTGTGTGTGTGTGTGGAAGGGGAAGCACTGGTTTTCCAGATTTTCTTCTTTGGCTTTTTGGTGGTTGCTGCTACTGCCGTTCGCTGATTTTTTTGTGGGCCCCACGAATCTCAGCCACGGCTGGCGACCCGGTCTTCGCAGAGGGGAGGCGTTCAGGTGTGATAGACGGAAAAGGGCGCTGCTGCCCCACCTGCGGGCTGTGCTGGTCGGGACGGACGGATTACTCGTCAACGTCGACCGCTGATCCCACACGGCTGTGTGTTGCTGCGCTCGCTGACCCTTGACTGATCTCTCGGGGTGGTGATCTGCAGACGCTGTGTGTGGGTTCTGTGTGCATCCCCGTGGCTGCTGGGCAGTCGCAGTGCCGCCTTCCAACAAAACCCTGTGCGCTACGCCCGCCACGGGCAAGCGTCGTTCCCGGAGGAACTTCACCAATTCAATATTTTGCTGGGCGGCTTGCTGCCGACAGCACACAATCCCGTTATTTTTCCACTCTCCACTCTCCACTCTCAATTCCACACGCCCTTATTGTTACTTGCTGACGCGCTTTTGGAAAGCCTCGCTTTCCAGTTTATCCTCTTCCCCCTTCATCGGGACGAGCTACGGCCCTGTGAGCTACGAGCCGGAGATGCAGATGCAAATGCAAACAAGCGAACCGAACCAAACCCGAAGTCCTGCCTCCCCACCCCCGTCCCCCCCAACATCTCTGGGCAGTTGGTCCATCCCCCCCATATGAATTGCTTTGCTGTGCAGTTTTCAGCGATGACGTGCATCCACACCACACCACGCCCCCCGCCGCAGGTTTTACCCTTTTTTACTTTCACACTCCCAGGCCGCACCATGAAGCTGGCAACACTGCTTGTCCTAGTTGTGATGGCAGGGACGTGCGACGGGTTTCTTTGGGGCAAGGGCAAGTCGTCTTGGGGCAAGTCGAAGTCGAAGTCGAAGTCGCATGGCGGCATCTGGGGTAAGTCGAAGTCGCATGGCGGCATCTGGGGTAAGTCGAAGTCGCATGGCGGCATCTGGGGTAAGTCGAAGTCGCATGGCGGCATCTGGGGTAAGTCGAAGTCGCCTGGCGGCATCTGGGATAAGTACGGGAAGGCTATCTTCGGCGGCCGCGGCGGCAGCCCGCCCACCACAGGCCCCCTGACACCCTGTGGGGAGGGGATCGTGGTGGAGGCGATTAAGGAGTACAAGCCTGTGGTGGAGTCGATTGTGGAGGTGCTCGAGGAGGAGGAGGCCGCCTTCCGCCCGCTGCTGGTGCGCATGGCGTGGCACTCGATGGCGCAGTACAACCCTGCGCTGAAGCCGATTGGCGGTGGTGCGGGTGGGTGCCTGCGGCCCGGCGGTCCCGAACACAACCTGGGGGAGAACAAGGGGCTGGACGTGGCGGCGGAAAAGCTCGAGAAGGTGAAGAAGGCGCACCCCTTCGTGACGTACGCAGACCTGTACCAGCTGGCGGGGAACACGGCCCTCGAGTACATGGGGAGCCCGTCGCTGCACTTCAAGCCCGGGCGGCGCGACTACGAGGCGTCGGAGCTGGCGGGGCAGTGCGTCGCAGACAACACCCGGATGCCCACAAAGCGCATCAACGAGGACTGGTTCCCCCACCGGGACACGCTGAAGTACCTGTTTGAGAAGTTTGGGGAGCTGGGGATCTCGCTGGACACCGACAAGGACGCGTTGTACAAGATCGTCAGCCTCCTCGGAGCCCACAACATGGGGGGGATGCACAAGGAAATCAGCGGGAACGAGGGGCAGTGGACGGCGGACAACCACGTGTTCGGGAACGAGTACTTTTACAACCTTGAGCGGGGGGCCTGGGGGCCGTACACGGCCCGGATGTGGGGGACTGACCTGCAGTACAAGGGAGGCCCCGGTCTGCGCTTCGTGATGCTGCCGATCGACATGGTGCTGCGGCACGACAGGCGCCTGCGCAAGATTGTGCGCGAGTTCATGAACGACAAGGCCCTGTTTGCGAAGCACTTCCGGGTGGCGTGGCAGCAGATCCAGGACAACTGCTACGACCACTGATCGTCTGCCCCTCCCGATCTCATGTGCGGCCCCGCCCGCCCGCGCACGCAGCGTGTTCCTCAATTGCTGCGACGGCGTCCCCGACCATTCAACAACAAACACCATCCTCCATGCGCGCGCGCCCATCGGCCATGCGCTATCCGCCAGCATGCCACAGACACAGACACAACGCCCCTCCTATGGGGTGCACACCGTGCCGTGTGTTTTGGGTTGGCGAAAAAGTTTTGTATTTTTTTTTTCATCCGCCCGCCTGCCTTCTCTGCCCCTCCTCTCGTGCCGTGTCCTCAACCTGCAGCCGAAACGCAGCGAGTTGATGAGCGCGCATGGATATGGGATATGGGTATGGGGTGGGGGTGGGGGTGCGTGGCGGCCCCCCCTCTTTGTGCCCTTTTCTTTTCTGAGGCCTGGGGATGGGCATGACGGGGCCCAGCTGGGTGCACTGGGGGCACACGCGCGCGCTCCGCCCGTGTCCAGTAAGACGGGCACTCTCGGTGTGTGGCGCCTGTGATCCCCTGCACTTGGCACGTGGCCCCGTAGCCACGCGGGATCGTGGTGGAGTGGAAATAGTCATCTTGTAACTCTTGTTTCCTGCTGCTGCGCTCTGGCAGAGCCCAGCAGCATGCTGATGTGATTCTGCGCCTTTCCTTCTTCTTCTTGTGCATTGCATTCCTTCGCGAGAACATGCCATGCGGTGGATGTTTGCACGCGACACGAATTCAGCGATGGCCTCACACAACTGAAGAAGGAAAGCGTGAAACCTGAAAACGGAAAAGTGAAAAGTGAAAACTGAAACACGGAAACACGGAAAATCAATCTCATATTCGCACCAGACGCTTGCAAATATTGAACACAGCTCTCGGTGGAGCGGAACGCCAAATAACCCAACACACACTGCGGTTCATGGGCGTGCGCTGCACCCTTTTACCTTTTACCTTTCACGTTTTATCGTTTCTTCGTTTCTTCTCCCCACATCATTTTTTTCTGGACCTCGTGGTGATTTTGTCACCGCTGCCAAGTGTGACGTCAGCCGCGCTCTGCAGTGCAGGTTCCGTGCCCCCTCACCCCTCCCCTGCTCTCTGCTGTTGCGGCTGTACGCGAGTTCGCTGGTGCCGGTACCGATGTGCCTGCCGCCTGACACTGCCCCCGCGGTATCAGACGGCTTCCACACGGCACGGGCACGGGTGTGCCCGCGGCGGCGCAGCCAAACGGCATGGATATGGATGCGGGGTGGTGCGTGTGGAGGTAGCACCAGACTTCGCTCGGTGCGACCTACACTAAACAGAAAGGCGAACGTGTGTGTGTGTGTGTGGAAGGGGAAGCACTGGTTTTCCAGATTTTCTTCTTTGGCTTTTTGGTGGTTGCTGCTACTGCCGTTCGCTGATTTTTTTGTGGGCCCCACGAATCTCAGCCACGGCTGGCGACCCGGTCTTCGCAGAGGGGAGGCGTTCAGGTGTGATAGACGGAAAAGGGCGCTGCTGCCCCACCTGCGGGCTGTGCTGGTCGGGACGGACGGATTACTCGTCAACGTCGACCGCTGATCCCACACGGCTGTGTGTTGCTGCGCTCGCTGACCCTTGACTGATCTCTCGGGGTGGTGATCTGCAGACGCTGTGTGTGGGTTCTGTGTGCATCCCCGTGGCTGCTGGGCAGTCGCAGTGCCGCCTTCCAACAAAACCCTGTGCGCTACGCCCGCCACGGGCAAGCGTCGTTCCCGGAGGAACTTCACCAATTCAATATTTTGCTGGGCGGCTTGCTGCCGACAGCACACAATCCCGTTATTTTTCCACTCTCCACTCTCCACTCTCAATTCCACACGCCCTTATTGTTACTTGCTGACGCGCTTTTGGAAAGCCTCGCTTTCCAGTTTATCCTCTTCCCCCTTCATCGGGACGAGCTACGGCCCTGTGAGCTACGAGCCGGAGATGCAGATGCAAATGCAAACAAGCGAACCGAACCAAACCCGAAGTCCTGCCTCCCCACCCCCGTCCCCCCCAACATCTCTGGGCAGTTGGTCCATCCCCCCCATATGAATTGCTTTGCTGTGCAGTTTTCAGCGATGACGTGCATCCACACCACACCACGCCCCCCGCCGCAGGTTTTACCCTTTTTTACTTTCACACTCCCAGGCCGCACCATGAAGCTGGCAACACTGCTTGTCCTAGTTGTGATGGCAGGGACGTGCGACGGGTTTCTTTGGGGCAAGGGCAAGTCGTCTTGGGGCAAGTCGAAGTCGAAGTCGAAGTCGCATGGCGGCATCTGGGGTAAGTCGAAGTCGCATGGCGGCATCTGGGGTAAGTCGAAGTCGCATGGCGGCATCTGGGGTAAGTCGAAGTCGCATGGCGGCATCTGGGGTAAGTCGAAGTCGCCTGGCGGCATCTGGGATAAGTACGGGAAGGCTATCTTCGGCGGCCGCGGCGGCAGCCCGCCCACCACAGGCCCCCTGACACCCTGTGGGGAGGGGATCGTGGTGGAGGCGATTAAGGAGTACAAGCCTGTGGTGGAGTCGATTGTGGAGGTGCTCGAGGAGGAGGAGGCCGCCTTCCGCCCGCTGCTGGTGCGCATGGCGTGGCACTCGATGGCGCAGTACAACCCTGCGCTGAAGCCGATTGGCGGTGGTGCGGGTGGGTGCCTGCGGCCCGGCGGTCCCGAACACAACCTGGGGGAGAACAAGGGGCTGGACGTGGCGGCGGAAAAGCTCGAGAAGGTGAAGAAGGCGCACCCCTTCGTGACGTACGCAGACCTGTACCAGCTGGCGGGGAACACGGCCCTCGAGTACATGGGGAGCCCGTCGCTGCACTTCAAGCCCGGGCGGCGCGACTACGAGGCGTCGGAGCTGGCGGGGCAGTGCGTCGCAGACAACACCCGGATGCCCACAAAGCGCATCAACGAGGACTGGTTCCCCCACCGGGACACGCTGAAGTACCTGTTTGAGAAGTTTGGGGAGCTGGGGATCTCGCTGGACACCGACAAGGACGCGTTGTACAAGATCGTCAGCCTCCTCGGAGCCCACAACATGGGGGGGATGCACAAGGAAATCAGCGGGAACGAGGGGCAGTGGACGGCGGACAACCACGTGTTCGGGAACGAGTACTTTTACAACCTTGAGCGGGGGGCCTGGGGGCCGTACACGGCCCGGATGTGGGGGACTGACCTGCAGTACAAGGGAGGCCCCGGTCTGCGCTTCGTGATGCTGCCGATCGACATGGTGCTGCGGCACGACAGGCGCCTGCGCAAGATTGTGCGCGAGTTCATGAACGACAAGGCCCTGTTTGCGAAGCACTTCCGGGTGGCGTGGCAGCAGATCCAGGACAACTGCTACGACCACTGATCGTCTGCCCCTCCCGATCTCATGTGCGGCCCCGCCCGCCCGCGCACGCAGCGTGTTCCTCAATTGCTGCGACGGCGTCCCCGACCATTCAACAACAAACACCATCCTCCATGCGCGCGCGCCCATCGGCCATGCGCTATCCGCCAGCATGCCACAGACACAGACACAACGCCCCTCCTATGGGGTGCACACCGTGCCGTGTGTTTTGGGTTGGCGAAAAAGTTTTGTATTTTTTTTTTCATCCGCCCGCCTGCCTTCTCTGCCCCTCCTCTCGTGCCGTGTCCTCAACCTGCAGCCGAAACGCAGCGAGTTGATGAGCGCGCATGGATATGGGATATGGGTATGGGGTGGGGGTGGGGGTGCGTGGCGGCCCCCCCTCTTTGTGCCCTTTTCTTTTCTGAGGCCTGGGGATGGGCATGACGGGGCCCAGCTGGGTGCACTGGGGGCACACGCGCGCGCTCCGCCCGTGTCCAGTAAGACGGGCACTCTCGGTGTGTGGCGCCTGTGATCCCCTGCACTTGGCACGTGGCCCCGTAGCCACGCGGGATCGTGGTGGAGTGGAAATAGTCATCTTGTAACTCTTGTTTCCTGCTGCTGCGCTCTGGCAGAGCCCAGCAGCATGCTGATGTGATTCTGCGCCTTTCCTTCTTCTTCTTGTGCATTGCATTCCTTCGCGAGAACATGCCATGCGGTGGATGTTTGCACGCGACACGAATTCAGCGATGGCCTCACACAACTGAAGAAGGAAAGCGTGAAACCTGAAAACGGAAAAGTGAAAAGTGAAAACTGAAACACGGAAACACGGAAAATCAATCTCATATTCGCACCAGACGCTTGCAAATATTGAACACAGCTCTCGGTGGAGCGGAACGCCAAATAACCCAACACACACTGCGGTTCATGGGCGTGCGCTGCACCCTTTTACCTTTTACCTTTCACGTTTTATCGTTTCTTCGTTTCTTCTCCCCACATCATTTTTTTCTGGACCTCGTGGTGATTTTGTCACCGCTGCCAAGTGTGACGTCAGCCGCGCTCTGCAGTGCAGGTTCCGTGCCCCCTCACCCCTCCCCTGCTCTCTGCTGTTGCGGCTGTACGCGAGTTCGCTGGTGCCGGTACCGATGTGCCTGCCGCCTGACACTGCCCCCGCGGTATCAGACGGCTTCCACACGGCACGGGCACGGGTGTGCCCGCGGCGGCGCAGCCAAACGGCATGGATATGGATGCGGGGTGGTGCGTGTGGAGGTAGCACCAGACTTCGCTCGGTGCGACCTACACTAAACAGAAAGGCGAACGTGTGTGTGTGTGTGTGGAAGGGGAAGCACTGGTTTTCCAGATTTTCTTCTTTGGCTTTTTGGTGGTTGCTGCTACTGCCGTTCGCTGATTTTTTTGTGGGCCCCACGAATCTCAGCCACGGCTGGCGACCCGGTCTTCGCAGAGGGGAGGCGTTCAGGTGTGATAGACGGAAAAGGGCGCTGCTGCCCCACCTGCGGGCTGTGCTGGTCGGGACGGACGGATTACTCGTCAACGTCGACCGCTGATCCCACACGGCTGTGTGTTGCTGCGCTCGCTGACCCTTGACTGATCTCTCGGGGTGGTGATCTGCAGACGCTGTGTGTGGGTTCTGTGTGCATCCCCGTGGCTGCTGGGCAGTCGCAGTGCCGCCTTCCAACAAAACCCTGTGCGCTACGCCCGCCACGGGCAAGCGTCGTTCCCGGAGGAACTTCACCAATTCAATATTTTGCTGGGCGGCTTGCTGCCGACAGCACACAATCCCGTTATTTTTCCACTCTCCACTCTCCACTCTCAATTCCACACGCCCTTATTGTTACTTGCTGACGCGCTTTTGGAAAGCCTCGCTTTCCAGTTTATCCTCTTCCCCCTTCATCGGGACGAGCTACGGCCCTGTGAGCTACGAGCCGGAGATGCAGATGCAAATGCAAACAAGCGAACCGAACCAAACCCGAAGTCCTGCCTCCCCACCCCCGTCCCCCCCAACATCTCTGGGCAGTTGGTCCATCCCCCCCATATGAATTGCTTTGCTGTGCAGTTTTCAGCGATGACGTGCATCCACACCACACCACGCCCCCCGCCGCAGGTTTTACCCTTTTTTACTTTCACACTCCCAGGCCGCACCATGAAGCTGGCAACACTGCTTGTCCTAGTTGTGATGGCAGGGACGTGCGACGGGTTTCTTTGGGGCAAGGGCAAGTCGTCTTGGGGCAAGTCGAAGTCGAAGTCGAAGTCGCATGGCGGCATCTGGGGTAAGTCGAAGTCGCATGGCGGCATCTGGGGTAAGTCGAAGTCGCATGGCGGCATCTGGGGTAAGTCGAAGTCGCATGGCGGCATCTGGGGTAAGTCGAAGTCGCATGGCGGCATCTGGGGTAAGTCGAAGTCGCATGGCGGCATCTGGGGTAAGTCGAAGTCGCCTGGCGGCATCTGGGATAAGTACGGGAAGGCTATCTTCGGCGGCCGCGGCGGCAGCCCGCCCACCACAGGCCCCCTGACACCCTGTGGGGAGGGGATCGTGGTGGAGGCGATTAAGGAGTACAAGCCTGTGGTGGAGTCGATTGTGGAGGTGCTCGAGGAGGAGGAGGCCGCCTTCCGCCCGCTGCTGGTGCGCATGGCGTGGCACTCGATGGCGCAGTACAACCCTGCGCTGAAGCCGATTGGCGGTGGTGCGGGTGGGTGCCTGCGGCCCGGCGGTCCCGAACACAACCTGGGGGAGAACAAGGGGCTGGACGTGGCGGCGGAAAAGCTCGAGAAGGTGAAGAAGGCGCACCCCTTCGTGACGTACGCAGACCTGTACCAGCTGGCGGGGAACACGGCCCTCGAGTACATGGGGAGCCCGTCGCTGCACTTCAAGCCCGGGCGGCGCGACTACGAGGCGTCGGAGCTGGCGGGGCAGTGCGTCGCAGACAACACCCGGATGCCCACAAAGCGCATCAACGAGGACTGGTTCCCCCACCGGGACACGCTGAAGTACCTGTTTGAGAAGTTTGGGGAGCTGGGGATCTCGCTGGACACCGACAAGGACGCGTTGTACAAGATCGTCAGCCTCCTCGGAGCCCACAACATGGGGGGGATGCACAAGGAAATCAGCGGGAACGAGGGGCAGTGGACGGCGGACAACCACGTGTTCGGGAACGAGTACTTTTACAACCTTGAGCGGGGGGCCTGGGGGCCGTACACCGCCCGGATGTGGGGGACTGACCTGCAGTACAAGGGAGGCCCCGGTCTGCGCTTCGTGATGCTGCCGATCGACATGGTGCTGCGGCACGACAGGCGCCTGCGCAAGATTGTGCGCGAGTTCATGAACGACAAGGCCCTGTTTGCGAAGCACTTCCGGGTGGCGTGGCAGCAGATCCAGGACAACTGCTACGACCACTGATCGTCTGCCCCTCCCGATCTCATGTGCGGCCCCGCCCGCCCGCGCACGCAGCGTGTTCCTCAATTGCTGCGACGGCGTCCCCGACCATTCAACAACAAACACCATCCTCCATGCGCGCGCGCCCATCGGCCATGCGCTATCCGCCAGCATGCCACAGACACAGACACAACGCCCCTCCTATGGGGTGCACACCGTGCCGTGTGTTTTGGGTTGGCGAAAAAGTTTTGTATTTTTTTTTTCATCCGCCCGCCTGCCTTCTCTGCCCCTCCTCTCGTGCCGTGTCCTCAACCTGCAGCCGAAACGCAGCGAGTTGATGAGCGCGCATGGATATGGGATATGGGTATGGGGTGGGGGTGGGGGTGCGTGGCGGCCCCCCCTCTTTGTGCCCTTTTCTTTTCTGAGGCCTGGGGATGGGCATGACGGGGCCCAGCTGGGTGCACTGGGGGCACACGCGCGCGCTCCGCCCGTGTCCAGTAAGACGGGCACTCTCGGTGTGTGGCGCCTGTGATCCCCTGCACTTGGCACGTGGCCCCGTAGCCACGCGGGATCGTGGTGGAGTGGAAATAGTCATCTTGTAACTCTTGTTTCCTGCTGCTGCGCTCTGGCAGAGCCAGCAGCATGCTGATGTGATTCTGCGCCTTTCCTTCTTCTTCTTGTGCATTGCATTCCTTCGCGAGAACATGCCATGCGGTGGATGTTTGCACGCGACACGAATTCAGCGATGGCCTCACACAACTGAAGAAGGAAAGCGTGAAACCTGAAAACGGAAAAGTGAAAAGTGAAAACTGAAACACGGAAACACGGAAAATCAATCTCATATTCGCACCAGACGCTTGCAAATATTGAACACAGCTCTCGGTGGAGCGGAACGCCAAATAACCCAACACACACTGCGGTTCATGGCGTGCGCTGCACCCTTTTACCTTTTACCTTTCACGTTTTATCGTTTCTTCGTTTCTTCTCCCCACATCATTTTTTCTGGACCTCGTGGTGATTTTGTCACCGCTGCCAAGTGTGACGTCAGCCGCGCTCTGCAGTGCAGGTTCCGTGCCCCCTCACCCCTCCCCTGCTCTCTGCTGTTGCGGCTGTACGCGAGTTCGCTGGTGCCGGTACCGATGTGCCTGCCGCCTGACACTGCCCCCGCGGTATCAGACGGCTTCCACACGGCACGGGCACGGGTGTGCCCGCGGCGGCGCAGCCAAACGGCATGGATATGGATGCGGGGTGGTGCGTGTGGAGGTAGCACCAGACTTCGCTCGGTGCGACCTACACTAAACAGAAAGGCGAACGTGTGTGTGTGTGTGTGGAAGGGGAAGCACTGGTTTTCCAGATTTTCTTCTTTGGCTTTTTGGTGGTTGCTGCTACTGCCGTTCGCTGATTTTTTTGTGGGCCCCACGAATCTCAGCCACGGCTGGCGACCCGGTCTTCGCAGAGGGGAGGCGTTCAGGTGTGATAGACGGAAAAGGGCGCTGCTGCCCCACCTGCGGGCTGTGCTGGTCGGGACGGACGGATTACTCGTCAACGTCGACCGCTGATCCCACACGGCTGTGTGTTGCTGCGCTCGCTGACCCTTGACTGATCTCTCGGGGTGGTGATCTGCAGACGCTGTGTGTGGGTTCTGTGTGCATCCCCGTGGCTGCTGGGCAGTCGCAGTGCCGCCTTCCAACAAAACCCTGTGCGCTACGCCCGCCACGGGCAAGCGTCGTTCCCGGAGGAACTTCACCAATTCAATATTTTGCTGGGCGGCTTGCTGCCGACAGCACACAATCCCGTTATTTTTCCACTCTCCACTCTCCACTCTCAATTCCACACGCCCTTATTGTTACTTGCTGACGCGCTTTTGGAAAGCCTCGCTTTCCAGTTTATCCTCTTCCCCCTTCATCGGGACGAGCTACGGCCCTGTGAGCTACGAGCCGGAGATGCAGATGCAAATGCAAACAAGCGAACCGAACCAAACCCGAAGTCCTGCCTCCCCACCCCCGTCCCCCCCAACATCTCTGGGCAGTTGGTCCATCCCCCCCATATGAATTGCTTTGCTGTGCAGTTTTTCAGCGATGACGTGCATCCACACCACACCACGCCCCCCGCCGCAGGTTTTACCCTTTTTTACTTTCACACTCCCAGGCCGCACCATGAAGCTGGCAACACTGCTTGTCCTAGTTGTGGATGCAGGGACGTGCGACGGGTTTCTTTGGGGCAAGGGCAAGTCGTCTTGGGGCAAGTCGAAGTCGAAGTCGAAGTCGCATGGCGGCATCTGGGGTAAGTCGAAGTCGCATGGCGGCATCTGGGGTAAGTCGAAGTCGCATGGCGGCATCTGGGGTAAGTCGAAGTCGCCTGGCGGCATCTGGGATAAGTACGGGAAGGCTATCTTCGGCGGCCGCGGCGGCAGCCCGCCCACCACAGGCCCCCTGACACCCTGTGGGGAGGGGATCGTGGTGGAGGCGATTAAGGAGTACAAGCCTGTGGTGGAGTCGATTGTGGAGGTGCTCGAGGAGGAGGAGGCCGCCTTCCGCCCGCTGCTGGTGCGCATGGCGTGGCACTCGATGGCGCAGTACAACCCTGCGCTGAAGCCGATTGGCGGTGGTGCGGGTGGGTGCCTGCGGCCCGGCGGTCCCGAACACAACCTGGGGGAGAACAAGGGGCTGGACGTGGCGGCGGAAAAGCTCGAGAAGGTGAAGAAGGCGCACCCCTTCGTGACGTACGCAGACCTGTACCAGCTGGCGGGGAACACGGCCCTCGAGTACATGGGGAGCCCGTCGCTGCACTTCAAGCCCGGGCGGCGCGACTACGAGGCGTCGGAGCTGGCGGGGCAGTGCGTCGCAGACAACACCCGGATGCCCACAAAGCGCATCAACGAGGACTGGTTCCCCCACCGGGACACGCTGAAGTACCTGTTTGAGAAGTTTGGGGAGCTGGGGATCTCGCTGGACACCGACAAGGACGCGTTGTACAAGATCGTCAGCCTCCTCGGAGCCCACAACATGGGGGGGATGCACAAGGAAATCAGCGGGAACGAGGGGCAGTGGACGGCGGACAACCACGTGTTCGGGAACGAGTACTTTTACAACCTTGAGCGGGGGGCCTGGGGGCCGTACACGGCCCGGATGTGGGGGACTGACCTGCAGTACAAGGGAGGCCCCGGTCTGCGCTTCGTGATGCTGCCGATCGACATGGTGCTGCGGCACGACAGGCGCCTGCGCAAGATTGTGCGCGAGTTCATGAACGACAAGGCCCTGTTTGCGAAGCACTTCCGGGTGGCGTGGCAGCAGATCCAGGACAACTGCTACGACCACTGATCGTCTGCCCCTCCCGATCTCATGTGCGGCCCCGCCCGCCCGCGCACGCAGCGTGTTCCTCAATTGCTGCGACGGCGTCCCCGACCATTCAACAACAAACACCATCCTCCATGCGCGCGCGCCCATCGGCC
The DNA here is from genome assembly GCA_963210315.1 of Rhynchopus euleeides. Lineage (NCBI taxonomy): Eukaryota > Euglenozoa > Diplonemea > Diplonemida > Diplonemidae > Rhynchopus > Rhynchopus euleeides. The sequence continues at coordinate 1,878,921 of OY723269.1, forward strand.
ATGCGCTATCCGCCAGCATGCCACAGACACAGACACAACGCCCCTCCTATGGGGTGCACACCGTGCCGTGTGTTTTGGGTTGGCGAAAAAGTTTTGTATTTTTTTTTTCATCCGCCCGCCTGCCTTCTCTGCCCCTCCTCTCGTGCCGTGTCCTCAACCTGCAGCCGAAACGCAGCGAGTTGATGAGCGCGCATGGATATGGGATATGGGTATGGGGTGGGGGTGGGGGTGCGTGGCGGCCCCCCCTCTTTGTGCCCTTTTCTTTTCTGAGGCCTGGGGATGGGCATGACGGGGCCCAGCTGGGTGCACTGGGGGCACACGCGCGCGCTCCGCCCGTGTCCAGTAAGACGGGCACTCTCGGTGTGTGGCGCCTGTGATCCCCTGCACTTGGCACGTGGCCCCGTAGCCACGCGGGATCGTGGTGGAGTGGAAATAGTCATCTTGTAACTCTTGTTTCCTGCTGCTGCGCTCTGGCAGAGCCCAGCAGCATGCTGATGTGATTCTGCGCCTTTCCTTCTTCTTCTTGTGCATTGCATTCCTTCGCGAGAACATGCCATGCGGTGGATGTTTGCACGCGACACGAATTCAGCGATGGCCTCACACAACTGAAGAAGGAAAGCGTGAAACCTGAAAACGGAAAAGTGAAAAGTGAAAACTGAAAACACGGAAACACGGAAAATCAATCTCATATTCGCACCAGACGCTTGCAAATATTGAACACAGCTCTCGGTGGAGCGGAACGCCAAATAACCCAACACACACTGCGGTTCATGGGCGTGCGCTGCACCCTTTTACCTTTTACCTTTCACGTTTTATCGTTTCTTCGTTTCTTCTCCCCACATCATTTTTTTCTGGACCTCGTGGTGATTTTGTCACCGCTGCCAAGTGTGACGTCAGCCGCGCTCTGCAGTGCAGGTTCCGTGCCCCCTCACCCCTCCCCTGCTCTCTGCTGTTGCGGCTGTACGCGAGTTCGCTGGTGCCGGTACCGATGTGCCTGCCGCCTGACACTGCCCCCGCGGTATCAGACGGCTTCCACACGGCACGGGCACGGGTGTGCCCGCGGCGGCGCAGCCAAACGGCATGGATATGGATGCGGGGTGGTGCGTGTGGAGGTAGCACCAGACTTCGCTCGGTGCGACCTACACTAAACAGAAAGGCGAACGTGTGTGTGTGTGTGTGGAAGGGGAAGCACTGGTTTTCCAGATTTTCTTCTTTGGCTTTTTGGTGGTTGCTGCTACTGCCGTTCGCTGATTTTTTTGTGGGCCCCACGAATCTCAGCCACGGCTGGCGACCCGGTCTTCGCAGAGGGGAGGCGTTCAGGTGTGATAGACGGAAAAGGGCGCTGCTGCCCCACCTGCGGGCTGTGCTGGTCGGGACGGACGGATTACTCGTCAACGTCGACCGCTGATCCCACACGGCTGTGTGTTGCTGCGCTCGCTGACCCTTGACTGATCTCTCGGGGTGGTGATCTGCAGACGCTGTGTGTGGGTTCTGTGTGCATCCCCGTGGCTGCTGGGCAGTCGCAGTGCCGCCTTCCAACAAAACCCTGTGCGCTACGCCCGCCACGGGCAAGCGTCGTTCCCGGAGGAACTTCACCAATTCAATATTTTGCTGGGCGGCTTGCTGCCGACAGCACACAATCCCGTTATTTTTCCACTCTCCACTCTCCACTCTCAATTCCACACACGCCCTTATTGTTACTTGCTGACGCGCTTTTGGAAAGCCTCGCTTTCCAGTTTATCCTCTTCCCCCTTCATCGGGACGAGCTACGGCCCTGTGAGCTACGAGCCGGAGATGCAGATGCAAATGCAAACAAGCGAACCGAACCAAACCCGAAGTCCTGCCTCCCCACCCCCGTCCCCCCCAACATCTCTGGGCAGTTGGTCCATCCCCCCCATATGAATTGCTTTGCTGTGCAGTTTTCAGCGATGACGTGCATCCACACCACACCACGCCCCCCGCCGCAGGTTTTACCCTTTTTTACTTTCACACTCCCAGGCCGCACCATGAAGCTGGCAACACTGCTTGTCCTAGTTGTGATGGCAGGGACGTGCGACGGGTTTCTTTGGGGCAAGGGCAAGTCGTCTTGGGGCAAGTCGAAGTCGAAGTCGAAGTCGCATGGCGGCATCTGGGGTAAGTCGAAGTCGCATGGCGGCATCTGGGGTAAGTCGAAGTCGCATGGCGGCATCTGGGGTAAGTCGAAGTCGCCTGGCGGCATCTGGGATAAGTACGGGAAGGCTATCTTCGGCGGCCGCGGCGGCAGCCCGCCCACCACAGGCCCCCTGACACCCTGTGGGGAGGGGATCGTGGTGGAGGCGATTAAGGAGTACAAGCCTGTGGTGGAGTCGATTGTGGAGGTGCTCGAGGAGGAGGAGGCCGCCTTCCGCCCGCTGCTGGTGCGCATGGCGTGGCACTCGATGGCGCAGTACAACCCTGCGCTGAAGCCGATTGGCGGTGGTGCGGGTGGGTGCCTGCGGCCCGGCGGTCCCGAACACAACCTGGGGGAGAACAAGGGGCTGGACGTGGCGGCGGAAAAGCTCGAGAAGGTGAAGAAGGCGCACCCCTTCGTGACGTACGCAGACCTGTACCAGCTGGCGGGGAACACGGCCCTCGAGTACATGGGGAGCCCGTCGCTGCACTTCAAGCCCGGGCGGCGCGACTACGAGGCGTCGGAGCTGGCGGGGCAGTGCGTCGCAGACAACACCCGGATGCCCACAAAGCGCATCAACGAGGACTGGTTCCCCCACCGGGACACGCTGAAGTACCTGTTTGAGAAGTTTGGGGAGCTGGGGATCTCGCTGGACACCGACAAGGACGCGTTGTACAAGATCGTCAGCCTCCTCGGAGCCCACAACATGGGGGGGATGCACAAGGAAATCAGCGGGAACGAGGGGCAGTGGACGGCGGACAACCACGTGTTCGGGAACGAGTACTTTTACAACCTTGAGCGGGGGGCCTGGGGGCCGTACACGGCCCGGATGTGGGGGACTGACCTGCAGTACAAGGGAGGCCCCGGTCTGCGCTTCGTGATGCTGCCGATCGACATGGTGCTGCGGCACGACAGGCGCCTGCGCAAGATTGTGCGCGAGTTCATGAACGACAAGGCCCTGTTTGCGAAGCACTTCCGGGTGGCGTGGCAGCAGATCCAGGACAACTGCTACGACCACTGATCGTCTGCCCCTCCCGATCTCATGTGCGGCCCCGCCCGCCCGCGCACGCAGCGTGTTCCTCAATTGCTGCGACGGCGTCCCCGACCATTCAACAACAAACACCATCCTCCATGCGCGCGCGCCCATCGGCCATGCGCTATCCGCCAGCATGCCACAGACACAGACACAACGCCCCTCCTATGGGGTGCACACCGTGCCGTGTGTTTTGGGTTGGCGAAAAAGTTTTGTATTTTTTTTTTCATCC